>JAXGGT010000094.1:5009660-5054131 GCA_035583425.1 Marsdenia floribunda | reverse complement strand
CTTTAGTTGTGCTTGATTATGTGAAAACCCTATGTGGTTTGCTTTACTTGATTTATGCCATTTTAATCACAAACAAAGCACACACCAGCCATCTTCATCCCTTCCATCGCAAGTTCAAGTAGAAGTTCCAATACAACTCGTCCCTTTGTTGGTTAATCTACAACTGACAAGAAAAAGTAAGTACTTTCTTCCAGATGTGGCTCATAAAAATTAAAATTTTCTACTCCGTTTATTTTCTCGTTCCTTCTATAACTTCATACCTATGCCCTGTCAAATTTTTCTGTGAGTTGTAAGGGTGATAGAGAATATAGTATCTTTCAATAATCAAATATTCCTCTATGGACAATGGTTCGTTGGTAAGCTCAAGAATCCAGCTTTTTGCAGTTTGAAACCAAGACAAGAATCTCTATAGCAGTTTGTGAGAATTTTCCTCCCAACCCAAGAAATAAGATGTTAAGAAATATACTTCAATGTGGATGGCAAGATAACATAAAATGGATAAACACATAGATGCCAAAGTCCATTTTCTGTGAGCTCTCGACTGGTAAAAACATGAATTATATTATTCCATGGACGACTAAGATCAAATGGAGAATTACTTGTCATGTGAGAATTTTCTTCAATGAATAATTCTTGGAATTTAAATATATTCCTTTCTGCATAATTTTTTATTTCCTCGGAATTAGGGTTTTTTGATAAACCAAGAGGGAAGTGTGGAGGATTTATTGAGGACATCATGTGGATAAACAAGATAGACTTGGGTAAAAACTTGGCAAATAAAAGTGGTTGGAGTAATTTTTGGAGTAACAATGATTTTGGTATGGATGAAAGATCAGTAAGAATATTATTTCTTCCATGCTGAACCTTAAATTGGTATTTTAAAAACAAATCTTTTAATATAAGGAGTTGGGGAGATGATACATTTTGTTTTTGAAGTTAATGATTTTTGGAAATAAAGAATTATATATTTGAATAATAAATTCACGACCTACCAAATGAAACTAGAATTTCTTGATACCATTTTTGACTGCTAGGATCTCCTTGATGGTGGTGTGGTAATGTTTTTCAAAATCCTTGAGTTGACCACTGGAATGTGCACAATATAATTTTTCTCCATCTCCATTAATCTCCATCGAAAATATTGCACCCAAAATTCATCACTAGTATCTGTTTGTAACATTCTAAGTCCGGTGGTTGGAATCCAAAGTGGGATAGTTTAAGGGAAATTTCTTTCAAGACTTCTATGGCTTTGGTTTATTCTGGCCCCCAAGAAGGAGGGTTTTTCTAAAGCAATTTGAACAAAGAACTAGTATATTTAGAAATGTGAGGTAGGAAGGTCTTGATATAATTTAATCAAGGTGTTAAACTCATCTTTTATTTGTTTCCAAACATTTCCATCGAAACATCTTTAGCACCATCCTTTAACTTTTAATCACCAAAACACCCAAAGGATGTTCGTCTGTGTTTGTGTTCCACAGTTTACGCTAGCCTATGTTAGGCATACTACCCTCTATTGCCTGATTCGACGATCTCACAAGACCTCAGTTTAATTAATATGTATTATTCTTTAACAAGACATAGGAAATGTAAAAAACATATTATATGTACATGGATTTGAACACAAAAGTATGAAAAGACATTCAAGGAAAAAAATGTACATGTATATATTAATATGAACATGATACTTTGTTCCATGAATGGAGTAGTATTAAAAATCCACAAAAGGAAATGTATACAATTCATTAACACTACACCTTCTTTTTTTCCCCTTTCGGTGTGGTTCAAAAAGCACAATATTCATGCTATTGGACAAGTTCAAATTGCTCCTATTAATCGTGATCGACAAAAAACACAAACTTGTTATCACATAATCAAAATTCAAAATATAGATATTTATGCCCAAAATTCAAATTACTACTAATGGATCACACCCTTTGAAGACCCTAATACATGACTGCTTGCTATGACTAACAGAGCTTTGTTTCTGGTCATTGTATGAATGTGAACCACATATTGGTTATATGAAGAAAAACTGCAAATATTGGTTGGTGGCATTTAATTGATTGGAGTGAATTGGTGGTAGGTTTTTTATTTGACTACTTTAATAGAGGTTGTTTGCTAGTGGATTTGACCCCTCTTTGTTATGCAGAAATCTATATTTCATTTTTTTTTTTTTTTTTTTAATGTATGGATCAAAAGTGCATAGTTGAAGACAATGACATGGCAAACATATTTTAGAAATCCAATTGTTTTTTTTTTTTTTTTTAAATATCTAAGTCATATGTGTATAATAGATCTTGATGAAATGTCAAACCTAATTTTTTCATCCTATATTGTTGGAAGACAACTATTTATTCCAATAGAATGATTTTGAAATAGAACATCTATTAGGTAACAAATTTTGCCCCCTCAATTTTAATTAAATTGAAATTTGAACACACCCTTAATGAAATTATTTACGAATGCATTGATAAAATGAGATAGTCATACCACATTAGAATTAAAATTACACAATCTTTTGAGGACGTATTGTTGGCTTTTATTAAAAAACTTTCTCATTATTCTCATTAATATACAAGTTAAAGAATAGATAATCAATATACCCAAAATAGTTTCTTGTCTCCTCAAATAAATAATTCTTAATATTTTTGTATTTTTAAAATTTAACTCATTAAGACCAATATAAAAAAGTCAAACATTTCCTCTTATTCTTGAAGTATAAAATTACACTTATCTAAGAAAATCTTCGATGTTCTTACTATTGTGCATCCCATCTATTTGAGTTGCATTTGTGGTCTTGAAAACTATGCCTTTATTGCCTACACACCTTAATCATTAATAGTTTATCATTTCCCCTATTTTATTGTTGTTGATCGGGAACACTTCTTTATTGAGTGCTGACTATGATGTATTGTTGAGATGAAAACCTAAGTCACCTGCAAAAAGCCATGTACTAGGGAGAATATCTCCGATGATGGTCCTCTGATGATAAAGGTAGAGAATATATCTAGTATATTGGACTTAAAAAAAATTAGGAATCAAAATCCTTGCTTAGATGGAGGTTACTGTTATTTATTGAAGTGGCTGACCAATCGGAGAGTAACACCTATTTAGAGAATATACAAGCTTTTATGCCTTAGGAGACGCATAAGTGTATTATCTTATACTATGTGTTAAGATCATTTAATGCACAGTACCACAACCAGAAATCGACCCTTGAGGTGAAGTTAACCAAGCGAGTGTCGCCCAGCTAACGTGAGTTTGTAGGTTAAGTCTCCTGATCGAAATGGAATACTTACGAATTTTTATCACCTTTTATTCCTTTAGTTGCTATCAACATACAATATATCAACTTCTTCAATTTCTTCATCCCTCTTCTATATATATATAATTTTGAAACCTTAACAATGAGAAAAGTTAAATCTTTCAATGAAAATTTTACGTTTTTATTTCCCTTACCCAATCCTTCTTCCTTTTATTTTATTTTATATGTAATTTAATAATAAATGAGACTTAAATTTTTTATTTTATTTTTTAAATTTGATTGAAAAATAGTAACATAAGTCCAAGCAAAAAAAATCTATTTTATAATTTAAAAAAAATCACTAATCTAAAAAATTAAAATAAAAGTTTGAGTTCTATAAGACCCCATATAAATTAGTGACTCTATTTAATAATTTTTTCCCAAAAAAAAGAAAAAAAAAAAAGGGTTTGGAATATAAATAAAGTGCAGACTGCTAATTTACGAAAGATTTGTGATAAATAATCACATCCGCCACGTCAACCTTTCTCTTCATTCCATTTACAAAGACCCCCTTCTGAAGTTTCTTCTGGATCCCGTTCACATTTCTACATTAACTATTTACCCATCCAACTCAGTGGACTACCATTGTTTCCCTCGATTTCTGTTCAGTTCAATTCAATTCACTTTGTATCTTCAATGAAGAGAAGAGAGTTCAAATCCTTTCAGCATTCTGATAAGAAATCCAATTTTTTCTCGTCGTCTGATTCTTTCCGAAAGAGATAGTAGTGTTTCTGCTAAGCTAATTCTAATTTTTGGAGTTGTCGATCCACTGAGTTTGGCTCCAAATCCAGTATACGTTAGTCAAATCTACTGTTTATTGCATAGTTAAATCAATTTTTGTTTTTCCCTTCAATTTTTAATTTTCCATCTTCCTGGTGGTTTAGCAAATCTTTGCCGGAGACTGTTCAAATTGCAATGGAAGAGTACGCACTTTTCTAACCTTTTGTTTTGTATTTTAATTATTAGAAATGTAGAAATTCACTCTAGTCCTTTATTGATTTTCAGCTCTGGATCTAGATTTTTCTAGGGTTGGTGAAATCCTCTTTATGAAGATGAACATATTGTTTAGGGAAAATAGCATGCAGAGAATCATAATTTGGCGAAATATATAAGAAATGTAGCCTATATTCCGCGGAGGTATCTCAGAAGAGGCCTTTATGACTACGGATTTGAGTCTGATACTTTTTAGTCAGCTTTAGACGTGCTCAGTTTCAGTTGCACATGGTGGACTTTAGATTATTTATTTAATATTATTAATTTTGGGATTGAATATTTTTAACTGTCTACTGAATGTATTCTCTAGAGTCCGTTTGATAAAGTTTTCAACTGTATTTGCTTAGTTTATCACATTACATTTGGTCAGACCCTTTCTCTTTATAGTATTCTTTTTCAGACTCATGAAAAGTAATCTTATTTCTTACTGTTAGTATTTAGATCAAATTTATTTGATATCACTTCTGTTTCAGCATTACTCTAGTAAATTCTGAATTCTGATGAACATGAATGGGTGATTAAGGCAAGGTTTCTGTTCAAAGATGAAGTTAGTTTTTCTAAATATGTGTAGGGAAAATGCTGTAGAAGTCTTGCAGCGATATAGACGGGACCGGCGTGTGCTATTGGATTTCATGTTATCTAGTAGCTTAATCAAGAGGGTAGTAATGCCTCCAGGGGCAGTTTCATTGCATGATGTGGATCTGGATCAAGTTAGTGTGGATTATGTTCTCAATTGTGCCAAGAAAGGTATTGAATATGATTTAGTTGCTTAGATTTTAATTTGGTAGGATGCTGATAAGGAAGATAGAATTATTAATGCCAATTCAATCATTGTAGGAGAAATGCTTGACCTCTCAGAAGCTATTAGAGATTTTCATGATGCTACTTTGTTCCCAAATATGGTAAGCCAACGTTGTTCAGCTCTCTTGTTGTTTTGACTTTTACTCTGTATGTGTAGAAAGAGAGTTATTTTTTTTGTCTGTTGGTGTCTTGAATAATCTATACAGCCACACACTATGTTGCTCTCATACTCTCCTATAATATGCATCCTTATAGATTTTCTTTATCATAGTTTGTTTTATCCTTATATGATTATAATTTATGAAAATTATTTACCGAGAGCAGGTTTGCCCAATAACTATTTCCTGTAATTGTTCTTTAGCTACTGATAGTTACAAAAATCTAATTTCCACAAATCCGTTAGCTGTAATATATTTTGTGAAAATTTAGCCTGAATTTACATTTTTTTCCCCTTTTTTCTTTCGAGAAAAGAAGCATGCAGGTCCTGCCACTGAATTCTTTTTAGTTACTGATACTGAGGCCTCAGGTTCACCTCCAGTAAGAGCACCTCCTGCCATCCCCATAATAACAGCATCACCTATTTTGCCACATTTGGCAACTCTAGATCTTGCTGATTCTGGAGAAGCTGAAGAATTGCCAAGTTTATCAAAGTCTCAATCACTTAACTCCACACAAGTTCAAGAACTAACTGTAGATGATATTGATGACTTCGATGATGTTGATGAATTAAATGAACTTGATTGTCGGCGATATTCAAGAAGGGTGTTGAATGATGCTACTGATCTTGTATTGGCTTTGCCTTCCTTTGCCACAGGTAAACTAAGTACAGTTACTCTTCAATGCTTGGAAGTTATATGAATTGATGTTGACATTTTTTTTCATGATATGCTTTATATCATTTGCCGATTTAATAATCCCTCATCCAAGGATTCACAAGTATGAAGGTCTACTGACTTAGGAAGTAATAACATTTTTTATCTTAGATCAGCTATAACTATGATAATAGTTTAAAGCTTTCACGATTTTGCTCAGCTGCATGTGCAGTTGATGTCAATTGATATTGTGACTGTAGTTTTGACTATTCCCTTTCTATAAGCTCCCACACCAATAAAATAGCACTTTATCACAACATTCAATTTATTATGTAAGTACATAATTCTTTCTCTGAAATGTGAAGTGTTTCCTGCTTGCATATTGTGAAAATAAATTGTGATGAAATCAATGGCTAAGTTGAGTTGATGAAAGATATGAACCATTTTCTAATTCCTTTGTAAACTACTAAATTAAAATGAACGCTTGTCTCCAAAGTCCTCAAATGAAATGAATGATTACTTATCTTATTAAGATTATAACGTGCACACTTTAAAAGCTGATATGCCTTTTGGTATAAGAAAGTTGCATCTCTGATCATATTTATTGGATAAAAATTGAGAATGGTAGGACTTTGTTAGTGGCTTCCAACTTTGCTAGGGTGAGATTTCCTTTCAAATTCACTAGTTTTAATTTGAACTAGAATAGTATTTTTAGATCTATTCTTCACTTCTAATGAGATTGTCAGGATCATATCAAACGTCACCAAGCACTTCCTAATTATTGGAGTTTGTTCAAAGAAGCAAGAGTGCCATAAGAAGCACTCCACCTTCTGTCTCTATGTCATTTATAAGAGAACATAAGTGAAATGTGTAAAAAATAGAAGAGGAATTCTTGATATATTTATTCAATGGTACAACTCCATATATACATCTAAGACTAATAGAATAGGAAACTACTAAATACTAATTACAATCAATCACTATCCCTAAGATCGTAATCCCACTGATTGAGTAATTTAGAACATATCACAATAGTCCCCCCTCTAGCTAGAGCATATATGTTAATCATGATTAGTTGTTACAAAGATAGTCAACTCGAGTCTCATTCAATGCTTTTGTTAGCAAATCTGCAAGTTGTTCTCCTATCCTTACGTGGTAAATAGATATTAGATTTTCTTGAATCTTTTCAGAACAAAGTCAAAGTCTATCTCGATATGCTTAGTTTGTTGACAGGGTTAGAAGATATATGGACCACATAGTTGTCATAGTAGTCAAGTCTAGTCTCCACAATTACTTTATTACTAAGTTACTGAATGTTGCTTATTCTCTGGGTATGTATTAGCTTCATTTTTTATCTAGTTAATGCCAAATATTTTGTGAGAAGGTTTCCATCGTAAATCCTAATCCCCTTTTCTTTTTCTCTTGTTTCTTCCCATACAATATCTTGTCTTCCAATTTTCAATCTTGATCAAATCCTATCAAAAACCTAATTTCTCCTCAAACTTTCAGTATGGAAATAGTACCAACTACTTGGCGGAAATTCTCTTACTGTTTTTGGTGCTGAAATTTTAAGATTGGTCATCACCTTTAAAAGTTTAACCTTATCCAAGCCTTCCACACATACATATATATATATCATCTGTGAAGCACAGGAATTCTACCTTTTTCCTCTATTAAGTCAGTGAAACTGCATCAAGGGGTACACAGCACTCGTATGGTTGAGTATAAACTTCCTATACAACAACACTTCGAGAAGAAAGAATAAGTCTATGCAGCAAAGGAAGACTAGGTTATGGAATCTATATGGACAGATGCCCTTCAAAATAATTATTGTTGAAATTATTTTCTTCATAAATAATTTAGTTGAGCACTTTCCTGATGCTTTGTTCGGAGATAATATCTTATCATGGCACATGGGGAAAGGTTTAACCACATGGTTATCATAATTTTCTTTTGTATGCTTATTCATGTGTTTGCTTGTGGAATTAAGGTCACTAAGTAAAGCATATTTTTAAATTGAGTTAAATTACCACTGCTCTAAAAGCTTAAGCTCATAGAGAGGGTTAAATTTGTCCTCTTAAAACACATGAGTCTGTGCATAGGTCAGCTAAACTTTGCTGTGAATGTGGTGGTTCAGGACTACTTTTATTGAGTGAGCATAGTTTAGGACTCTAAAAGTAAAGGGAAAAGAAAAAAGACTTGACAGAAGCCTTCTGAGAAAATAGTCTAATGAGTAAATAGACTGATTTTCCTCACAGTCTTGAAATTAAATATATGTCAGTGAATAATCATTTAATGCTTACATTTGATTCAGATGTAAGATCAGACTTCTGGGAAAACTGTTGGTAATGGTACATTTGCATAAGAACTTGCATCCAATTTCGAGAAAACCTGGGAAAATAATAACCATAAGATAAAATAATAATCTCGGTCCATTTTCACATTTCTAATTGCTATTTTGATGCAAATTAAGAACTACTTAAGTTTTATGGTATAAAGTACCAGAATGCCAAATATACTCTTAATATTCCCCAGAAAAATTAAAAAAACACTAATCATTCTTCCTCCTCTCTGATTATCTGTCTCCCCCTTCCTTTATATATAAGGAACTTTCAAAGCTTATCATTGGAAATTGCCAAAGTCACCTGTTTTTATTCAAAATTCAGTATATGTAATATTATCCTTGAAAAGTTAATTCATTACTGTGGAAGGCATGAATAGAATGTTATTTGGGGAAAAGGACCCTAATACTACCTCTGTCAATAAGAGGATATATAGTTCGAGACAAACAAAAATGACATTTAGGAGATGTAGAAAGGGATGGAGGGACTCAAGAACTAGACTTCTCTTGTGTATTGACGTTATACTGGTTGACTCTAAGTATCAGTTGAAGTGACTGAGAGATTTGATTTCCTTGTACAAATTGAAAGAGAATTTTCCTGTTTTCTCTCTTTGAGGCATTCTCCATATTTGAATTACTTGTCCTGGTTTAATGTTCTTCAGAATAAAGGAATTCTTAAATGGGGCTTCTATTATCACTTGTTACATCATTATTCCATTTCTCATCAGGCCTTACAGATGATGATCTCCGTGAAACTGCATATGAGATCCTCTTGGCTGCTGCTGGAGCTTCAGGGTACTTTTGCGAATTTTGAAGCTTGTGAAAATAGATGTTAATTTGGTCATCAAGTGATTGAAAATTAATACTTACAATTGTTCCATGAGCAGAGGCCTTATTGTACCATCAAAGGAGAAAAGGAAAGACAAGAAATCACGATTGTTGAGGAAGATAGGCAGGAGTAAGAGTGAACAAGTAGCAAGCCAATCTCACTACACTTCTGGACTAGTTGGCCTTTTGGAGACAATGCGTGTGCAGATGGAGGTAAACACTGCCCGTTCCTTTTTTAAGTTAAAAATACTACCCACTTCATTTAAATTATCTTTAGCTTAAAATGTAGTCTGTTTGTAGAGCACAGAATTTCCCAGTTCAAGTATATACAAATATGGCATGGAATTTTTGGCTACTAATGTCAGAATGTAATCACTATTTCAGCCTTGCTAAGGAACTGAGCTTGTCTATGCCCTTAGATCAACACATGTTAGCGATATCAAAAAATAGATTAGAGAATAAATGGATAAGTTGTCCTTGTGAATATGAAAGTCTGAATGATCTGCCTCACTATAAATCATATCAAGATATATATGAGGATAAATGCTTGTGTTGTCCTTGTGAAGATAAAAAACTGAATGATCTGCCTCACTATAAATCATATCAAGATATATTTGAGGATAAATGCTTGTGTTGTACTTGTGAAGATAAAAAACTGAATGATCTGCCTCACTATAAATCATTTCAAATTGGCAGATAATTGTGTTGAATTGAGGCAAAGTAGGAAGATGGAGATTTCTTGCAACCATAGATGATGAAGATAATGAACCATATTAGTCCCCATGCCCCTTTGATCAAGCAAACTTAGTGTTTACTCGAAATAAAGTTCTCCTATAAAATCCTGTGTGAAGGGCATTCTTGAAAACTAATGATGGAGAAAGAACTAAGCATGGCCTCCATAAGGTATTAGAGGGATGGAGTATGGTCCCAAACTAAAGATTTTGATACATTTTTTTTTTCAACAAATTGCGCTTTCTGTTTGTCAATCTTAGTAATGAGACCGGCTTTAGTAATGATTCCCTATCAACAACCAACCGCAGGCTTCCTTAGAAGCAAAGCAACTAACTCCCATGCACCAGATTAATGAAGAGCATCCTTCTCATCTGTAATTACTCTCTTCCTTCCAGGGCAAGGAAATGGTTCATGAATAGTTTTAGGTATAGAAACAGGAGGCAATGAAGATTGAGGGGCCAAACCTGGAGGAGAATGGCAATGATAACACAAATTATTGTATATGGGAAATGAGTACAAGCGGATTTGTTAATTCCTCTTGCGGGATCTGGAGTTGATACGGTGTTCTTGGGCATCTATTATAAGTTTATGGCAGAAAATTATGGGAGGACTAGGAGGGTAATTACTGGGATGTTATCTGAGAGGAATTTGGAGGTGCTTGTTAGGGTTGCTCGAGGAGATGACTGTATCTAAACTAGGAAATTTGGATATTAGTGAAGGAACTGAGGGGGCTGTGTCAAAGTACGATATTGACTCAAAGAATGCTATACTGATAGAGGTCAAGATTCTTTTTGAGCAAAAATAATTAACATCTTCACCCTTTTTGATAGTGAAATACCTCAAGAAGATCTGATTACGAGATTGTGGGGGGAAATTTTCCCTTCTTGGTGAATCATGTACAAAGAATAGACAGCTGAAGGCTTGAAGAGGAAGTTTTGTTGGCTTATCTTGCCAAAAAAGGAGGGAGAAAAAAAAAAAGGAAGGAAGAAGAAAAAGAAGGGTATGGAAACTATGGGATGAACTAAGGATGAAATGCAATTGATGAGGTGATAGGCTGTATGGACATAATCTGTATAGATAACATCATTCTAGGAAAGAAGGTGGACCTAGTAATATATCCAGTGTGGTTGTCTCAAAAAGATCGTGATTTTTGTGTTTAGTTACTCCATTTTGTGGTGTTGTATTGTAATGCGAGGACATGAGTAACACTTTGAATTCAGAAAAGAAGGGATTGGAAAAGTATGCATGAGTATTATCACTTCGTAGGATTATAAAAGAAACTTCAAATTGATCTTTCACTCCAAAATAAAATTTTTGAAAAAAATTGGAAGCTTTGGGAATGTATCTTATATCTTATATGAAGAAGTGGATAAAGAGAAATCATGTTTGGTAGGTAATTATGTATCAAAACCTTGAAATGGATTCAACATAACCATGTAACCAAATATCACTATCAACTAAATGGGGTCACAACTCTTTAGCTGTCTCTATATGGACATGTTGGTCAAGAATGCTTTCCAATTTGGCACCATTAGTATTCTAAAGACCTTAATATTACAGACTGGAACTAGCTGGCGCAACTTTGAAAGAAATGGAGAATGAGTAATAGGACATGCAACACGAGATACCATAACCCTTGATATTCACATTTGTTTCCAAATCATTTTTCATTTACTCTAGTCCAGCACCACAGCAGAATTAGAAGATGGGGAAAGGGTAGAATCTAGAGAGCAATTTAACTAGTAGATAGAAATCCAATTGAAAGGAAAATTGGAGATAATGATATTGAGGAAATGTTGTGCTATAGTAACTCTTATATGGTGGATTTGACCTATTTACAATATAGGTTAAAGGTAAACATTTAGATGAACAAATATTAGTAAAAAGATCTAGATTATTATACATGTGGTTAAAAAGCACGTAGAAAGAAAAGCCCATGGGGACTTGGATTGCGAAACAGAAGTAATGGAGGCCTTAGTATGTGCAACAAAAAACTGGTTTCTTTAATATTATTTTGAACTTTAGGAAACTCCTCAAATTCTTTGTCAAGATTAATATCGGAGACACTTTTTTTTTTTTTTTTTATATGATTAAAGACATATGGCGTGCCATGAACTATGAAAGACAAATGATCGGGATAATATTTGGTCTTTAAGAATGATTTAATAGCAGATTGACAAGAATGAACTTTGGTGTGATCTTAGATTACATTGAAGATGTATAGACTAGAATGAACTTTAGACTTTCATAAAATGGAAGTTGAACACAGTCAGGCAAAGATGAGTTTTGGTTCACCATGGTAATTTAGACCAGTTCTTCCCAAGCAATGATACTATGTAGAGAATGGTGAGACTATCACCTCATCTTAAATTTTAAGCTAATAGAGCAGTGTAATTTGCATATTCAAAAGTTAATTTGATTGGTAAGGATTCAAACATGTCTATCATTTTGGGCAAATGGGTGTGAGAATCAGTCAACTGCCTTTTCTTTTATTGAAAAACACTATTTAAACAAAATCTACCTCTGTTAGGGATAGCCATATAATGCTAGAACATTAAGAATTTTCAACTTACACTTTCATTTCAATTTCGAAATCCTGGTCTTTCCAGTTCATGGATACCCCCTATTAGAGGTGAGAAGGGATATGCTTTCATAGCAAAAGAAGGATTTCAATGTAGGACATCCCACTTTGACTGTGGTCATCCAAATACCATAATTGATTTATGGTGTGGTAACTCTTGCAGCACTTATTATTTATTCTGTATTTTCCTTTGGTGGGTTCTCTTTGTTGGATAAGTAAATCATATTAGTTTGGCACTTATGCTGTCATTATGTTATTAGTATTTTTTTCTTTGTCTGTCTTCTCTCTTTTATTTTCTTTCTTTCTTTTCTTTTTTCTTTTTTCAATTTTTATCCAGATTCCTTATCTCCTGGTTACTTCTTTTTGCATCTTGTTGATTGGATAATTACATTATTTTTTCTCCTGACACATGTGAAACTTTTTATACTTGAACTGGGTTTAGTACCAAGATTTACATGCATACTCTAGTACTTTTACACTGAAGTTTGAGATCTCAATTTGGAATGTGTTTTAAGGGTTTTATGCAGATTATAGAAGTGTTATGTAATGGTTCAGTGGTCCTAGTATGAAACAGAAGCCCAATTTGTTCACTTAATTTTTCAGGGCAAAAGATGGTCCCTTGTCCCAGCCTAGAAGTCATTCCTATGACAAGCTAAATTCTACTGAAGTACTAATTTCTTTATGTTACTCTTTTATCCTCCATGTACTTTCTTACCATATAAAATGTAGAGCTTTCCAAAGAAGTGTGATACCCTAATACTCACCAACTAGAACTTAACTTAATATGTTGCTTAGGCTAGATACTGATAACGCATCTAGACTTAAAGATGATTCTAATTCACTTGAAGAATCTTTATTTAAATTTGACTTTTGAAAGCTGATTCAATATGCCTATTTTGTGAATATGTTTTCACTTTGAAAATGCTATTTTGAGTTCTTTTCCAATTTGGCTTCACTGCTTGTTTTTGTGGTATCTCTTTACGGGGGTATCCAATTTTTCTCTTAGTTTTTCCTGTTTTCTTCCTTCATAATCCTCATCTTCGTGGATAAAATCTAGATTTAAAGCCATTATTGGACTCTATTTTCTTTTAGTAGATTTTAGATCAAAGCTTAATTTTAGAAAATACGCAATAGACATGGCAGAAAAGCTCCATGACTGCCATGATTTTCTTCAAATCAGCCAACACATTCCAAACTTCACTACGGAGCATTCTTACCACATTAAAAAGGAAAAGCCAAACAAAAAAAAAAAAAAGAGAGAGAACGAAAAAAAAGAAAATCCTTGATACCTAATAAAAGGTTAAAAACATAAATCAAGCTATATCTACTTAGTGTGGTGATCAAACAATGGTCCTGGATTACTCTCTTTGATGACTGGGCATTTTGCTGTAGCTTTGGATTGCTCAATATTCACTGGAGCAAATGCTCAGCTTTAGGTTGCAGTATCGGGGGGCTGGAACTACGGGGAAGTAGAGGAGAGAGGAAGTGAAAACAAAGCACAAACAAAAGATTAAACTGTTTTGCAATGGTGGAAATGTTGTTATAACTCCAACTAACCAGTCAAATAAGTGGGTCATGCCACATTTGCATATTAGAATATGGTTAAACTGTCCATCTACAAAACATTCCTTAAGTTCTCTGGAATTACCTGTCCTAGTCGAAAACAAATTAAAGCACATCTAAGTTGCGAGATTTTTAGAGAGTGCTCGAGAATATAAGTGAGGTGACACTGATATTTGAGCTTAATGACCAATGCCCTTAAGATATCTGTATACATCTTTAGTGGATAAACAAACATACAAATCCACAATCTTCTTTTTTTGGTATTTTCTTATCATTTTATTTGTTTAGCTTTCCAAAACCATCTGTCTAATGTCACATATGTTTGTAAATCTACATGAGGGTACAGAGAACTAAAGGACACATTATTGAGAATTTTACCTGACTGCTTGCATAACTAATCAATTTCGTCCTGCCCATTAAAGAATATTCCTACTGATATATACTTCTTGAAATAATAAATGACATCAAATCTCTTTAGTAATCCTAAAATTTCTTCAATGTTGAAATACATCATGATCATGTATGGCTGTTTTCTTTTTGAACATTTTCATTATCTGCAGATTTCAGAGGGGGCGGACATTAGGACAAGAAGGGGACTGTTGAATGCCATGACAGGAAAAGTGGGAAAGAGAATGGACACTCTTTTGATTCCGTTGGAATTACTATGCTGTATCTCCCGCAGCGAGTTTCCTGATAAGAAGGCATATATAAAGTGGCAAAAAAGACAAGTATGCACGATTATCTTTCCTTCCTGCCAGTCCTGCCTACCCTGATTTTCTCTCACTTCATTACAAGGCTGAAATGCCAAATTTACTCGAAATCATTTCATTGTTTTCAATTTTGTGTCAGCTCAGTTGAATATGTTGGAAGAGGGGCTCATTAATCATCCTGCTGTTGGATTTGGTGAATCTGGAAGGAAAGCAAGTGAGCTGAGGACTCTTTTGTCAAAAATTGAGGAATCCGAGGTTTGCATATTATTCTTATAATTTTTTTTTTTGCTTATTTTACAATGAAGGCCAATGATTATAGGTTTTTTGACTTGGTCTCTAGTTAGTCCAACCTTGGTTGTTTTGTCTTTCTGTATCAGTCTCATTGATCTGTTTAACCATATGAGTTGATATTTTTCAAGAGAACATATTGTGTCCTTTCTTTTCCGTGCCCTGCAGTTTAGTTACACATACTTTGTCTAGTCTAATTGCTTACCTTTACAATCTCAAGATAGTTGCTTTATTGTGTAAACTTTTCCATTTTAATTCTTCAATTTTCGTGCTTGTTATGATCTCATGACATCTTTAATGCCTTGCATATTGCTGTATGGTAGTTCACATTGCATATTGTATTTCAAAATAGCATTTCATCTGGTTTCATTTTGAGAAGTTCAAAGCTTCGGTATCTAACTTCCTTCCGCCTTAAGTCATTATGTCTTGCTCCTGTTACCGTCGACAATTTGCACGCATATTCATGCTTAGGAAGTCTAAATGTATGCCATGAAGAATACATGTTGACATTTGAATAGCTGCATCATACTCTTTATTTTCAACCTTAAAATGTCATTCTGGAGGAGTTACCATTTCAGTCAATAGCACATCTTCATTACTAAAAACACCTATGTGAACAACAGATTGACGTACACCTTCAACATCAAGCATTTCATGTAGGGTAGCATCCTCCATTGATTATCTTCCACTTAATTCATGAGATTACTTTTCATTTGCTTTCATGTATCTATATATCTTCTAGTTCCAGTTAAACCTCAGATATTCTCTAATGTTAAAGAATGGTTTAACTTTAATTATATGCGTTCTTTTCTGCACATCCAAAATAAGCATTTAAAAGTTGAGCTGATTCGAGCTGATTCTACATCTGCATCCAGCTTTTTGACGGAAATTTGTCTGATAAG
The DNA here is from genome assembly GCA_035583425.1 of Marsdenia floribunda. Taxonomy (NCBI): domain Eukaryota; kingdom Viridiplantae; phylum Streptophyta; class Magnoliopsida; order Gentianales; family Apocynaceae; genus Marsdenia; species Marsdenia floribunda. The sequence goes on along the minus strand of JAXGGT010000094.1, from coordinate 5,038,276 downwards.
TTGAAATTATCAGTATTTATTTATTTATTTGTTTTACATCTTTACTAATACTTATCTTTACAATTATCTTTTTCAAAGATTGTTATGTGTATAAATTATACTCCACTCTATCAACTTAAACTTTTAACTAGGTGGTAATTCTATGGTTTTAGAGTGGGATGCCATATGTTCTAAATCTTGCTGCCAACCATTATATGTTTTAAATTTTTTGAAGAGTTGATAGTAAGATAAAGGGCTTTCCAGGTAGTTTTTGTTATTTGTCCCTTTGTCATTCTAGATATCTCTTTGTCTCAGCTGCTTCCTCCATCTACTGGGGACCTACAACGAACGGAATGTTTCAGATCATTGAGAGAGATTGCACTTCCACTTGCAGAGAGGCCTGCTCGAGGCGATTTAACCGGTGAAGTTTGCCATTGGGCTGATGGCTATCACCTAAATGTCAGACTATATGAGAAACTGCTGCTCAGTGTATTTGATGTTCTTGATGAGGGGAAGCTTACAGAGGTTTGAATGTTCTTTTATGGAAACAGTTAAATAATCTTTCATCTCTGTCTCTGTAGGCTATCCATTTTCATTCTCTGCAGTCACAGTTCACTTCAAGTAATGATGCAAATTTTATACGCAGCGAATATTAAGTAGTGAAAATATTGAGCCAGTAACAAGTTACTTTTACGAACAAACATCTGAATCTTATGACAGATCTCTTATTGGAATCTAGAGTATTGTGGAGGACGATACTCTAAATTTTGCTTCATGAAATAAGTATGTTCTTACAGATATATGATCCTATTAGCATTCTTCTAATGGTTAGGAGGTGGAAGAGATTTTGGAGCTCTTGAAGTCCACGTGGCGTATTCTTGGAATTACAGAAACCATTCATCATACTTGCTATGCATGGGTGCTATTTCGTCAGGTATCAAGATTTGGTTACCCGGATAATTTTCCCATCTGTTGATGTTACAATTAAATGCTTTATAGAAATGATTCTTTCTTTCATTTTTCTTTCTTTTTTCCCTATTTTTGGTACGTTATGATTCTTTCTAAATAACATGGTTTCTCCTTCTTGTAGAGTTCAGCAATTCTGAACTGGAGCATCTAGATATTATTGATTATGATGCATATGACCATGAAGTCTAGATTCTCTAGTATTATCAATAAAATCTGTATCTGTTTCTGTGAATTCTTTTGCTTTTGGTTGTTGATTAGATGTTGTTGCAATTTGATTATTTTATCATTAGCATCATGCTTAATCACTTTCGTTAAGTTACTTAAATCTATCATTTCTTACTGTTTTGATTCAATTTTCTGTTGCAGTTTGTCCTTACCAGTGAGAGAGGAATCCTGCAACATGCCATTGAGCAGTTAAAGAAAATACCTTTGAAGGAACAAAGGGGTCCACAAGAGAGACTGCACTTGAAAAATTTGCTTTGCAGAATTGAAAATGATAAAAGTTATGAAGAAATGACTTTTTTACAGTCTTTTCTCACACCTATCCTGAAATGGGCAGATAAGCATCTTGGAGATTACCACTTTCATTATCCTGAGGTAAGTAAATGAACTTTATAAGCATTTTGCTTTGCGCATGGAAGAATTTTTGTGTGTGGTTTATGTATGCTTCATTATCCCCTCAAAATGGTGAAATTTATTGATCGGGAAAGAGCAAAATTTGAGAACGAGAATGTAGTGGATGATTAACCATAACCTCAAAACTAGCAATCATAAATCTGTGGTACAAGAAACCGGAAATTGGTAGTTTATTTCAGTGTTCTATTATGTTCTTTCTTCATCCCCCAAAAGTGGACTACACTATGAAATCAAATTGAAGGGGATTATTGGATATGAAATCTTGTTTCTAACCCTTCTAAGCTGATTCCAGCCAATTTTCTTTACTTTTCAGGATCATTAAACAGATTACCATACATTGTAAGTTGTGAATTAGGAAGCATCAGAGTACTACACAGTTTAGCTCCCAGCTTTCCTGTATCAGCCAATAAATCCAGTACATATTTCGTTTGAGACAAGACATTTCCTTTCATATTTTGTATTACTTTAACTCCCAAGAAAATACTTCAAGGTCCCAAATCCTTGGTGTGAAACTGAGTGTGAAAAAAAAGGATTTTAAAGGCATTACTTTCCTGGAATGCGTATAGCATTATTCATACTAATTACTATATCGTCAACATAGACCATTAGAAGAATGATATTAGAGCTGGATTTAGATTGACCCACTCTTCTTCATTCCAAATATCTCATTGTCTTGGCTAAATTTTTTGAACCAAGCCCATGAATTTTGTGTATTGTCCATACAAGAACTTGCGAAGATGGCATACTCTTCCATATTCCCCCTAAGCAATGAATATAGGTGGTTTCTCTATGTATATTTCTTCATGGAGATAACCATTTCAAAAGACATTTTAATCTCGAACTAATGTAAGGGTTAGTCATAAGTTGCTTCTAGGGAAAAAAACATACGAAACGAGGGTTAATTTGACCACAGGGAAAGAACTGTTAGAATAATTCACAACATAAGTTTGAGCATAGCCTTTAGCCCTAAGGTGAGCTTTGAGATGAGCAACAAAGTTATCTAGGTTGACTTAATAATAAAAACTCATCTACAACCATAGCTCTCTTTCTTATAGGTAAAGTAAATCCACTAGATTCCAAGTACCATTAATTTTCAATGCATTCATCACATCTATCTTGGCATCATGTTAATAAAGATGTGATACAGCTCTTGAAAAATTTTTAGGAATAGTGATAAGAGTTAACCACAAAAGAACATGATGAAGACGTGTGAGCATAAGAAATGTTGTGTGTATAATTAAACACCTCTATTAGCTTAGGCTTTTAGAGCAAGTGAAATTTAACACGATATCAGAGCTAGGGGTCATTTGATCAAACCTTGGCTCCATCCCATTTCTTGGTTATTGTACATGTGTTGAGCCTATTATTAAGAATTTGTGTTTGTCCACATGTGAGGGGTTGTGTTAAGTGTATAAATTCAATTCTTTTATTAGCTTAAACCTTTAGAAACAAATGAGGAAATAGGATAAGTGCAATGTGTCTTACCTTTATGAAGTGCAATAGGAAGGTCAAGATTGACATGAGATCTGATGGCGTTGAAGGCACTGGTTCAAGGCATGAAGGAGGAGGCCTTTTCCTCCCAGAATAAACCCATCGAATAGGTGCTTTTGATGGAACAAGAATGGTTGGAGGAGTAGATATATGATATATGACAATATAGAATAACAAATCATCATTCTCCTTTGAATGGAGTAAGCGAAGGGAGAGCTAAAGAAAGGAAAATGTTTATGAAAAGTGACATCAGGCTACGCATGATAATATATATATATTTAAGAGTAGGAGAACAACAACGATAATCTTTTTGTAACTTAGAATAGCCTAGAAAGACACATTTCAATGATTTTGGATCTAATTTAGTGAGATGAACTCTAAGATCGCAAACAAAACAAGTACTACAAAATGCACGTGGTTCAATAGGAAACAAAAGATGATAAGGGCTCTCACCGATTAGGATAATGAAGCCATTTCTAGATATTGCATCTACCAAAATTTTTTTTGGAACTTTTATTTGAAATAGAAGGGCTTTGGCGGTTTTCAGGAGATGTTTGTTTCTTTGTTCAACAACTCCATTTTGAGATGGGATATTAACATAGGATGATTGATGCAGAATGCCATTTGGATCATATAGCGCTTAAAAGATTTTGAAAATATTCTGGCATTATCACTCCTCAGTGTTTGGATAGAAGCATGAAATTGAGTTTTTACTTTCGCATAGAAAGCGGTAAACAACTAGTTTATTAAATAAAGATAAAGAATTCTAGAGTAGTCATCAACAAATGTAACAAAATACTAAAGTCCAAGTTTTGACTACACAAAACATGATCTCATTTGAATGAGAACTAGTTGTAATACCTACGGTAGTTTCAACTAGTTCTTATAGTCTCTCATATATTAGATGATACATAGATAATATGAGGGAGCTGCCAAAAGGATAAAGAGGGTGAAGAATAGTTAGGGTTTAGAAAGGGTAATAATCATCCTTTTATTTATCTTACATTATTAGAAACCTAAATAGGATTATTATCTATAATTTGGAATGTATTTTGTATTAGGAATTGACTCTGGAGAAATTAATGATGTTTAGCATGATTCACATTCTAAAGAAGAGAAAGCATGAAATTGAGGACATCTATATATATATATTTTTTTTTATCAAACTAGGTAAGGATGGATGACCAAAGTGACAATGAGCTTCAAAGGGAATGAGAACATTAGAACAAACAATGGATGTTGACATTTTGGTATCCAAGATTTTGAGGCATCCAAATTAATGTCCCTACCAATGATCTCCTTAGATAAAAGATCCTGAAAAATAATGATTTAATGTATGAGTAATTTTACTAATAGGCATGAGATTTAATGAAAAGTTCAACAGGCTAAGATATAGAATAATGATAATGAATGAATTAAATCAATAGTGCTAGTACTATGAAATAGGAGTTAGGCCATTTACAAAGGTGATACTAGATAGAGGCGTGTGAGGTTCAACTTGGGATAAGACATTATGATTACCTGTCATATGGTCTGTGGTACCAATATCTATTGCTCATTTAGTGAAAGAAGAAAGACAACACATACTTAGGTTACTTGACTTGACAATGATAAAGATATATGGAGATGAAAACTTAAAAATTTTTTGGTATTGAAGAAATTTTGTGTACAGATCTTCAGAAACTGTAAATGTACTATTAGAGGAGGAATTAGACATTGCATTCATGGCTGCAATATAAGCTGCATGAAAGGTTTGAATTCATTCTGGAAGAGTAGTGATCCTAGTTTCTTATGAAAGATCCAGGATATAGTTCTGTTATGGCCCTTTGTAGATCTAGTAATTTCCATTTTGAGCAAGTCTATATGGGAGATCTCAGGTCTTTGATCTCAAATTCATTTACGAGATTAATTCACTTTTCATATTTCTTGAAGCCATCATTATTGGGGTAATGCTTTCTATATCTACAACAGAACTGATCATCCCCTCTAGAAGCTTTTGTTAATGAAGTACGGTGACATAGCCCCTCTAAGAAACTTGGAGTCTTCATAAATCTTGCAAAACTGGACCTTTTTGGTTTACATATCCTTTTTGAAGTTTTCAGTAATTCCCAGAGGAGTTCCATAGACCTAGATATCTTTCTTTCTGGATGATCCCATCTAGAAGAGAGTAATTCTAATAATCTTTCGAGGTACTTTGTTCTCCTTTTTATTTGGGATGGTCCTAAGAAGAGGGATTTCGTTTCCACCGAACTAAAAGATCAGGTTGATGCCTTTGTTAAATTAGAGTCATCATTTAGTCACTATTTTGGTTCAATTTTTTATTAGTAAAGCAAAAGTTAAGATTTATTACGAATGGAACTTACTTTCTATCTTTATCCATGGATCCTTTACTCATTCAATTGGAAGTGTTTATCCAATTCCAAAATTTTGTTATGTAATTTTAAACCCAATTTCTCACTTCTAGTTGGTGTCAAGGAAAATGTTTGTTTTCTGCAATAGAAAACAATACTCTTGTAGTATTCAACTTAGGAACATGATATAAAGGTTTCTGAATAGTCAATATCATTAGTTTGAGTGAACCTCCTTTTGGCTACCATGCAAGCCTTAATGTTTCTCAAGTGGTTTTACCTCGTCGTGAGTACCTGTTTACACCAACTGATGTTTTTCCTTTTGGTGGGATGAACTTTCTCCAATGTGTACTATTCTTTTCTTGAGCTTTGTCTCTATCTACACATGATTTCTCACAGATAGACATGCAAAAGATTTTGGAGTATGGCCATCAATAAAAGTAATATACTATTTATTTATTTAGTTTTTCCTGGGTATCATTAATTTTTTCTTTAAGGCTTGCCCAAACATCAATGTGGATCATATTAAAGGGTTTTGTGGCCTTGTAGGGGTGATGTTCAACAATGTCCAGTAGTTTGACATGTTTTAATAAAATATTAAGGTGGATCTTTAAAAGTTTTGTAACGATGTGTTTTAATATAATATACACTTGGATATCCTAGTCCCAAATGCCATTATAAGGCTAAAACTTTTACAGCTAATAGCAGAAATATCCAACAATAAAAATAACAAGTGAACCGGAAAAACATTTAGCAAGAAATAAAAAATTACCAAAGTGGCTTACTCTAGATCAAAACATTTAGTTAAAATCCACAACAATAAAGATATTGAACACTTTATTTATAGCAGAAGGTATAAGGAAATATATGGATATTTGGATGCCAATAAAAAAGTTTTACACTATAGAAGTTGTCAAAAACATTAGATAGTAACCAAAACCATTCCAATAGGGCAAACCATTCCTGCATCAGCAATATTTCTTAGGCTTAACACAAGATTCTTTATTTATGAAAAAAATCTAACTATCGGAAAAATATGGAGAAGGGATCATTCCACTTTCTTGAATCAACTGAACAATAAAAAAAAACATTGCCATTAACTTAGATATTTACTTCCCATACCTTTTCCACAATCGATTCCTAATAAAATTACATATCTCCAATGTTTAATAATCGGTGAACTAGGATTTAGTACCTTAAAGTCAAAGGAAAGAACCTAACAGCTTTCTCCTTGTTCCTTTCTCTTCCGCACAACTCTCATTGACATTCAACTATTTAAGATATAGCTAGTGTAAGACCTTTCTTTAGTTAGGAATTTGCTGCTGCATCCTCGACTTTATTTAGTTAACTAAGATAACCTTGAGATAGAAATCATATGTTTAACTCAATTTAATAGATATATAGAAAAGAACCTGCATTACACACCCAAAAATTGGGTCAAGTATTACATTCCCACTAAGAATGGTTGCTCATATTCAAAAGTATTTGTTGGGAAGTATGGTTGTCCTGGAGTGGCCCTCTGGATATTCATTTAACTTAGAATTAGGAAGGAATTGTATTTGATTGACTTCCCACGTCCCAACTATGAAATTGCGTGGGGGAAAAAAAAAAAATTAGAGTCAATTTCTGGTCTTCTGAACTGAAGCTGCATCTGGAGTCACAAGAATTTCAGTTACATGGCTATCCACGAACATATCCATACTTTATATGAATGCTATCCTCACTGTGTTATTGTCTTCTCTAGGGATCAATGATAATGGAGAACATGCTATCTGTTGCAATGGTTGTCCAAAGACTACTCTCAGAAGAACCTCAAAAGGTATTTGTTTGTGTTTTTCCTTTTCTTTCTTTCTTATGTCATGCCATGTGATAAACAACAGGTAACTCTGTCTGCAATTGAAATTGCAATGACTTTTCCTGTTTCTCTGTTTCTTTGTTCTTTCTCAGTTAATATATAGTGGGCAGTTGGGCCTTTGAATTGCTTCATTTATGTTCAGTTGAATGTTATGCTTGTGCTGCAAGTTTTTGTTAACGGTGGAGGTAATATAGAATATAAAGTGTGTTACTCATAATTCTTGCATTTCCTGCAGGCAATGGAGTTTGGTTCAAGCACTGGAACTGAGCAGATAGAGTTGTATGTGACATCATCCGTTAAAAATGCATTTGCAAGGGTAAGTTATTTATTTCTTTAGCTTCAAAGGTCAATTATCGTTTGTTACTTTGAGGGTTAATTGCATTTATTAATGTGAGATTCGACTTAACAAGATGATCATCTTTATGCTTGAGGCAAATGCCTCCCTTACTTCATCATTATATAACAAGTATCTTCATTGTATAAGGCAATCAACACATGCTGTTCTATTTTTTTTCCAAAAGATAGCAACTCTTAAACCCTAAATACAAATGATATAACATTTCACATTCTAGAGTGGATTGCATTAATGAACTGCGTGGATGACATTATTAAGCTTATGGATCTGTTTCTCTTTGAATACTTCATTAGGATGAGATTAGTAATATGGATCTCTTTCTCTTTGAATACTTCATTAGCATGAGATAAGTAAACTGTGTAGATATGCAAACCACACCCATGTGTTCAGAAAAGTTGGTTTAGTATCCCCATAACATAGGGCAAGACTTTTGGAGAGGATCAAACAAGAACAAATTCTTGTACTTTTGAGGTGGTTTTTGAATCGGCGGAGTCCGATTTTTTTAAAATAATTATTTTTACCTTGGACATTTCTTTCATGAATTTATCAGAAGTCATACCTATCTATTTATCAGTTTATATATTATAAACTTGGACAAATATTTCATATTATCCTGGAAGTTCACAATATATGCACACAAACACACATGAGATTCTTGGTTTTCTTGAAATAGAGAATCTGCGTTACAGACTGCTCTTCTTCTTGCAGATAATTAGGGATGTTGAGATGATGTCTGATGCATCAGATGAACATCCTTTGGCATTGCTTGCAGAGCAGGCTAACAAACTTTTGAAGAGAGAAGCAACCATTTACATGCCAGTTCTATCTAAGTGGCAAGATAATGCTACTGCTGTGTCAGCTTCTCTTATTCACAAGCTCTATGGAATAAAATTGGTAAGCTAATGTGTTGTGTTGTGTTTGTGGTGTCAGACCGCAATTATGTACTCCTATCTGCTCCTGCTACTACTGCAGGCTTAATTTTTATTTCTGCAGAAACCATTACTTGACAGTGTGGAACATCTTACTGAAGATGTTGCCGCTGTATTTCCTGCTGCTGATAGTCTGGAGCAATCTGTAACCGAAGTTATCACGTCTTCATGTGATGAAGGTACTGCAGATGCCTACTGTCGGAAACTTAATTTGTACAAGGTAATCTTGGTTTTTGGAGCAACTTCGTTTTCATAGTCAAGTAAGCTTCTAGTGGATTCGATGTGTTTCCTTGTCTATTAACTTTCATTCTCTCTTATCAAATGGAAGTAAACTGACTGCAACGTAGACCTAAATTCCTGAAACTTGTGTAGCAGATTATTTTAGGAAGATGCTCTTAGGGCCAGCTTCATTGATTTCCAAACATCGTTTCACAAATTGTTTTTTTATTATTTGTGATTTTATATAATTTGATTTAAAACTTGACTATTTGTGTTTCTGAACTTGACACATGACTTTGAATTTTAAAGCTTCCAAAACACTCCTGTATAATATCATAGTAACCTGATATATTCTTTGGTTAACTGACATACAGTACTCATCCCTTATTAAGGATGAAAACTTACAGAACTATGGAAGAAAGACCAAGAGTAACTTAACTCTAATACTATGCTGGTGCAGGCCAAAGTCACCGAACTTACCATGCGACGCTATGCTTAGATTCTACAGGTTTAAATGGAAAATTAGGCAGAAAGTAGTGAGCTTGTATGAGAGAAACTTTCAATGTCACTCCTAAGACCACAACACATTGCTTTTTAGGTTTGATTGGATCAGGAAATAATTATTATAAAGAAAAATTTTGTACTCTCTTTATTGATTGCATAGACAGTGCACATAAATAATAGATAACTCTTCTCCAATTAACTTCTTAAAAGATATTAAGTGAGAAAAAAAAAAAAAAAACTAGGAGAAACTATGATTTCTAATCCAATGCAAGTAAGAGATCCGAACTAGAAGCTTTTGGAGCATATTAATTTACTAAACAACCTTAAGACTACAAAATGCATGGACTGAATAAAGAAGTACTTAGACTAAATGTGTTCTCATCCTCAAAAATGTGCAAAGCGAAGGTTAGGCTTGATAAGAACATTTTTTACAATCCACAGGCCTTAATTGGTTATTGCCGCTTGTTAAATTAAGCTTACGGAGAAGGTGACAATATAACATGGTATTAAAGTGAGGTCCTGTATTCGAGCCTTGGCTCCCACACTATTTAGGGTTATTGTGTACATGTTGGGCCTTGTTATGAAAATTTGTGTTTGTCCCACATGTTAATTGATTAAATTCTACTCCTCTTAATTAGTTTAAACTTCTAGAGCATACGACAATTTAACATTGCTCTGAATTATAATCACATGATTGAGTGCAAATACTTGCATACTTGAGTTTTGTCCTTGCCAATTAAAGGTAGGGTTGAGATATATTTATTGCTGGAATATATTTCCTTTCGTCGAAGGATGTTACCAGTGAAAAATTGAAATAGGAATTATGTTTAAGAAAATATAGAGCATTTATTTTTGGTTTGTAGAAATTCAGAGAATAGAATAATTTTTTGTTTTTATTCAATGGTACAATACACATATATAATTTGGTAAGCCTGTGATCTAGATATACATGTAATATTACACTGACTTATCTACTTATTGGATATGTATAATATACTTATCAGATATATATATACACACACTTATCATATCTCAACTATAACAAGGTTCATTTATGGGGAACCTGAAATATAATTGGAATCACCTGGTTTGGTGGAATACTAGCGTACTTGAATTTTATTCTGAATGACCTCTGATAAGAGTACCTTATGCAGACTAGATATTACATAAATTATTCAGCATTCACAAATACTATAGTGTGATCTAAATCTGTTTCAGGTGCTTGTTTAATTATTTGTTCTCTATAAAATAGATTTTATGTTGTGCTTTCCTATTCAAGGAACTTGTTTCTACTGCTTATCTCTCCTGCATTCTCTCTCTTCCTTTTCCATATCTGAAGATCAAATATGACTGTATCCTTGACTTTCTAGATTGAAACTATATCTGGAACACTGGTGCTGAGATGGGTCAATTCACAGCTTCGCAGACTTTTGGATTGGGTAGAGAGGGCTATTCAACAGGAGGTACTATTTTAACTTATAGTCACACAATGAGAGATAAATGCATTGTTTTTTCTCTTAACGTTGTTTTGAAATTCATGGTGTAGATATGCAATTTTTTGTTAAAACATTGTGTGAGTTGTGATGGAAATGTTTTCTAAATTATCTGACAGCTATGTTAAGTGATGCAACATTGTTTTGGTATTAGTGGTAGCTTATATGGTATTGCAATATATGAAACAATGATAGAATCTTGGAAGATAAAAGCATTTAGTTTTAAAAGACCAAATAGAAAGAAGAAAAGAAAGAATTTGGCAATGCAGTGTTTGGGGGGCAGGGGTTGTGGCCTCTAAGATGTTGCAGTATTATATGTAGACATGAAACTCCTACAACTAAAATTACTTAAAGCTAAAAGAACATCAAAGTCAGGTAATTTTACTCTGTTAACATAAGAGCTGAAATCTTTGTCTGATGCCAAGTTGAGAATAAAATAATAAAAACGACCTAGTTATTAAACTAGAGAGCGTGCACTACAATTATCTCAACTCAGTATTTGCTACAAATGACTATGTCTTGAACTATGATATATGTGGTATTCCAGATCTTCCAATATCATTTTTTTCTTTTTTCTTCTTTACATCAATGATGGAGAAAGAGAGCCTGCAATACTTCATTGAGTGGTTCAACTTTAGTGGACGATAGCAAATCAAATTAGAAATTGTCTCTTGTTCATTTTTTCTGTTTTTTTTTTTTTTTTTTTTCCCTGGTAGAATTGGCTCTTGTTGATTGAGCACCATATGCAATTTGACTATTGGAGATGAAGAGAGAATATGATTGTGCTTATATCAAATACATACACATTCAATCCAACCTACCTGCCTACTTATGTTTGTTTTTTTTTGAAGTTTTTCTATTATTCAATCTGTAGATTCAAAATATTTCTTTCCAAAATTTACAACCAATATAAATCTAATACTCCCCAACATATTAACTAATATTAAGTGGACTTTTTTTAATTCAAAAATATATTTGAACAATCAATTTACAATAACATAATAATTTTCAAATATGTAGACGCACTGTAAATCAAATCAAATATTTTTTTAACGTCCAATCCAAGTACATTTTCTATTTATCTCAAAACTAAAACAAAACTTTACTATGAAATTCAGTCCAAGTATACTATGAATTTGCAATCAGATAAATTTTGACTTGAATGACAATTTTGTTTGGTGAAGAAGTAAGATAAGCAAATTGACTAGTCATTTTCAACAGCATATCCTCTCATATGCTTTCTACCACCCTTTTTTCTAATCATTTCAGAAACTCTCCCTGAAGAGATATGACAAGAACAGGTTCATATTCATTATGAGGATAAATCAAAAACTCAAATCTCTCTGTTCTGCATGAATTTTGGAAAAAGATCATTTCTGTGACTACATTTTGGTGTGCTTGGGTTGTAGTCCTCTTGATTTACCATTTGATTTATGAGTTCATCAAGATGAGCAGTTAGATAATTCAATTCAGTTCAAGGAAGCAAGTTTGCATGTTATGAACTTATCTTCAATTAATCTGCATGAGTGGAGCCTCATCATCCATCAACATGTACGAACATTATATTCAAGAAACTCATGGAGACTCGATAACCTCAATTTATATATAAAATCGAAGGAAGTCCATTTTCAGCAAACAAAAGAGTATCATAATATGCCTGTTGATTGTAATTTGTGGTTCCTTAATTAATTGTATCCATTGTACTTTAGGAATATTACATGCTGTAAATATAGAGATCTGCAGACATTTCTTAAATGAAATTCCCAAAGATTCTTCTCCTTTTTGTTGTTTGTTTCTTTACCATGTATATGATATAAAGACCCAAGTATATGAGAAAAATGAAGAAAAAGCTCAAACGAAAAGAAGCATTCCCATGGCAACTCAAATTTCTGAAGACATCTATCATGTGGTTGGTTTACCTGAAAACATTTTTGAAGGTGAAATTCTTATTCTTTATCAAATGGTCCACCTACTGGGTAACATAATCTATGAACCAAGGTTTCTAATGAAATTTAAACAAGCTTCATCACAGCACATTGAACCTCAACCCTAAAGAAACCTAGTCATATTCAGAGCTGGATATTTTAGGATGATGTCATTGACTTCATCTCTTTCTTTGTAACCTTAACCTATGAGAGATTGAAGGTTGAAATGCATTTGTACATATGCCTTTCCTTAAAACAACTAGCTTAACAAAGTGCCTGGGTCTCATAGGAGGCATCATCTGTGTTTAAAATTATGGATTCTAAAGATTCATTTGATCTATAGGTGTCTTACCTGAATATACACAGTGATTGAATTTGAGCACTAAAATAATTAATACAACCAGCTGACGCTAATTGGTTAAAGAATAGTGACTGAGAGGTTGTCCGTTAATGGTTGCTCAAATAGAAGATGCGGAGGTATCTTTGCCTTTAAAAGGAGACTCATAACTACTTTCCATATTCCCCATCAAATAAGAGGTAGGGATAGTGGAAGCTAAGAATATGGGTATAAGTTATTTTGACCACAAGTTCAAAGATGTTCAATGCCCGGCTAGAGATGCATGGGTGAGGTGGGTTGAAGGGTAGGAGATGCTGGTTTTAAGAATTCTAAATAATCTGAAACAGTTTAGCAATTTGAAAATTGAGATGGACTTTAAAATTTTTCCTTTATTAAAACCATAATAATGTCTTAAAAGAATGAATAGCTCAATCTTAAATTTAGGATTGTTATTTGGCCTCTAAATCACAGTCTATTATCCATTAATGTCTCTTAAGTTTAATTTTGAGCCAATAAGGTCCTTGCTTCACTATAACTTATCCATTAAGGTCCCTTTTAACACTGCAATGACATGAATGGATAAGTTATAGTTATAGGGACCTTAATGGATAAGTTATAGTTAAATGGGGACTTTATTGGCTAAAATTTAAACTTAGAGACCTTAATGGATAATAGATTATGATTTAGGGACCAAATCTGATAATAATCCTTATGTTTAAAAGCAAACTTAGATTTGATGTATCTCAAGCAAATCAATTGAATAGTGTCTTTTATCCAAAAGATAGTACTTTTACGCGATAGAAAATCTTCTGGAAGTGAAAGAGAAATTCCCTTGTGAAAATGACTGCTTATAATATAAGACAGATAGATATGTTTTCTATTCATAACGATCAATAGAAAACCAACAATTTGGTTGCATTATAAGAAATTTTGAAGGTTCCTTTTATACAGAAAATCATGTTTGAGTCCAAGGTACATTGATTACTGGGTAGTTAAAACAAAAGATACTCAACTAAACAACCCTATCAAACATCAAATTCTATAATTAGGTCAGATTTTCTTTACCCACTAGATATTGTTGTACAGAGCAGACAGTGATGGCTTATGAATTCAAGTTCCAAATGGTTAAAAACTTTATACTAGCCTTAATTATTTCTCCTGTTAAGTTGGTCTTATGTGGCAGTTGGAAATGGAATAGAGAAGTTGTAAAATATTCTCCAGTTGCTCCCTTTTACTCCTGAGCTGAAACAGAATGTTTCTAATAGCAATAATAATTTTATAGTTTCTATGCTTCTAAAACTATATGTTCCTTCCATAGCTTATATGGAAATAAGATCTTCGAGAAAAATGGACTTCTATTTAAGATGTTGGAAAAAAAAAAAAAGAATACCAGTGTCACTTACCTTTAAAAGAGAACTAAGTTCTCCATAAAGGTATCTTCTCTCTTCCCTTAAACTTCAATCAAAACTCTAAGTTACTCTTCTTTCTTGCAGCAGCTCCACAATGCCACAATTCCATGATGTCATGAATAACTAAAGCTTAGATGAGTCCTAGGGTTATATATAACAACCAACTATTCATGAAACCCTTCTTGGAGTCTACTAGTAATTTATTCTTTGCATTATACTTTAGATTACCATGAGCTAATTATTCCTCCTGGGCTGTAGTATATGCATTAAGTCCTCCTGGATTCAGACACATTTTCACTTGAAGCTTTTAATTCTATTATTGAACTAATTCTTTCATTCCTCATCTAGAGATGGGTACCTGTTTCACCTCAGCAAAAGCATGGTAGTTCAATTGTTGAAGTCTACAGAATTGTGGAGGAGGTATTCAGTTAATTATCTTTATTTACAGCCATTTCTTTTTTTACTTCTCTCTCTCTTTTTATTTTCAAATTAGTTTGTTGATAGTTTTTTCTATTTGTAGTTGCATTCATTAGTTGCACTTGTATTACATGTTATGGTGCACTTAAAATTTGAGAAAGCATATCTTATGCAAGGATCAGGAGGAAGTCATTCGGTGCGGGATGAATTCCTTAATTAAGAAAGTGATGGTTGTGCTGATTGTAGTTAGAACTGACAGTTACAATATAAAGGGATGAATTGGTGGTGGCTTATATGACTTTGAAACCAATAAGAGGTTGCTATTGAGATTAGACTTTATAGTACATGACAGTAACAGATAAATCACAATAACATAGCCATTTTTTGTTAAAACTGAGTAACTTCTATGAATAAATAAAACCATTGTTTGAGACATTAAGGGCAAAGTTCAAATTTGAAATGCTTGGATTAACTTGAAAATATTAAGGATGAAATTATATTGGTACTAACTACCATGTCTGCACATGTGTCTTGCTCCGTTAGATTTAAGTGATTTGCCATTTGTGGACTAAGATGGATTGTAATTGAAAAAAAAACAGGTGATATGCAAAATTGAAAATGGTTGACCTAATCAAATAATGCAAATAGGAAGGAAAGAAGTTATCCCTTGTGAGTTTTTGTAGAAAAATATGAATTATAAAGCTTAAAAGATAAAATTACCTTGTTTCTTAAATATTACCTTATTATTGAACAATCCAACAATCTCTTGATTGGTAAACTAGATATCATTTTCTTATTTATGATTTGCTATATATAATTAAACACCTCAACTGGAGGTGACAAATCAGAAGAATATATTTTCTCTATCCACTAAATAAGTGCAATAAGAAGTTCAGATTTCTACTGATTGGCATCCCGATATCTTTCTAAACCTCTTTATATGCTCACTGCCCAGAGTCTCGAAACTACGTCTATAACGCCTGTATCCAACACCAATGCCCGCCCTTTCTTTGATTGTTCTGCAATACGTCCAACTTGGTGGCATATATCTTGACTGTCCTGCTCTAAAAGCTTAGCCTAATAGAGACAGGTCAAATTTAACATCTTAACACAATCTCACATGTGGGCCAAACAGAAGTGTTCATAACAAGGCCCAACACGTGAACAATAATCAATAAATGTGGTAAAGAGAGGAGTCGAATTTAGGACCTCCCACTCTGATACTATATTAAATGGCCACTTGCTCTAAAAGTTTAAGTTGATAGAGAAGCGTTAAATTTAACTACTTAACATAATACAATTGTTTACTTACTTCTTTGGTGCTTCAGTCCTCCAAATCTTTGCTGGGAAAACATTCTAGTATTCCGATCTTTGTTGAATCTTGACTCACTGTAACTGGATTTTCTTTTTCGTTTCCTTTGTCATGCATGGCCTGAAATATGAAAGATGCTATGTCTTTAGATATTTCTGATTTCCTTACTGCTAATCTTTCAAGTCAATTTATCCCCTTTTTCATAGTTTTGACTAGTAGTGACAAAAATTTTGGGGAATGCGTCCTCTCTTGCATTGTGTTCCCACAGGTCATGCCAGCCCAACACCCTTCTTCTGTAATCCATTTTCTTGTTAATGTTAAATTCTAAAGTAAAACTTCCAAGTAACCCTACACTTACCTCATTATTGTTCTTAGCATGATAAAAAAGACTCCAGGAAATGCCTCCTGTCAGGCATTATTCCACTCCACAGCTCCTGCAGAGCAACACCCTCCTTCCATCATCAATTTTCTAGTCAATATTTTATAGAAATGTCCTTAAGCCAGTGCTGCGTATTGTAGGTATTCGCCCTGTCATCCTTCCTCTTCCCGAGCCCATATCTTCTTGTTATTATTGTCCTCCAGTGAGCTGGTTCCTTGGGTGAAAATCTCATTTACCAAGCACTCGATTGAAGCAGCATAAGTATCTGATTCCTGGATATAACCTGTTTTAGAGGTTGGCAAAATGTATAGAGAAAGATATTGTGTTGTTCATCCTCCTCATTAGGAAGAATGCTTTAAACTTCTCTGATTTGTATTTCTTGTTTTATGTGTACTATCATACCATTTCTACTCTTCTTATTTAATGAGGCTTACCAAATTTTACTTCTTTGGCTTAAATACAAGTTTTAAGAGTGAATTCATTCTCTCCCTACACCAATGGACTGTTATCTTTTGGTGTCTTTCGAGTATGAATTGAATTCTGGTATCTTTAGGTTTGGGCTTTTGGCCTGTTTTCTTTTAGGGTAAGGAGAAACCATGTTACTGAAAAACAGAAGTTCAAGAACGTAGATATGCAATCTGAATAAATAAAAAACAACACGAAGCTTTCCGATCACAAAATATATGGATCCCTTGCTCCTAAATCATTAGATTCTGAAGCTAAAAAAGTGAAAGAAAAATGGTCTCTCGGATGTTTTTCACTTGGTAATATTAATCTTTAAAGATCATGTTAATTCATTCTTTTCTATATGCCAAAAATGGAAAAGAGTAATAGTACTAAGAAAATGATATTTAATTTACCCCTTGCTTGCTCTTAACATAACCGGAAAATCTATCTGGATGAAGTATAGAACCATGTAGACATTCCCATTTCTCATCATCAAAAGTGGAAAGGTCCTCCAGGAGTTCCTCATTTTCTGAGTGTCACTACTGGAATTGAACATTTAGCGATACCACGGGGCACCTGAGTCCAGAAGACTCCAAAGTTAACTACATTTTAAGTTTGATGTTTATGGAAAGCTTCTATTTCTCTAGATGTGTCACTAGCTCAAATTCTTTTACTTGTAATTAATATCTGAGTTTCATGGGAGAGCAAGGATAGAGACATTCTACTTGTACGTGGGCATGTTTGGAATTGCATAATTTTATAGATTCAATCCTATTCCTAACTTGCATTCAATGGTTCAAACTTGATCTTTATGAATAACTTGTTTAAGAATTTAGGATTTTTGAACAGCCAACAAGCTGCCGGTGGTGGTAAGTTAAAAATTCATAATTAATACTGCCACTTAAAAACTTATGACTTTCTGACATGGGAAATGGTGTGTTTCATGCACCATTTACAGTTATTAAAGTTGAAGCAGTTTTTTTTTTTTTTTTTTTCCTGGGCTGCCAATCAAGTAAAAAAGGATCTGCTGAAATTTATTTTTCTAAAATTCCTCAACTTTTGTCAAATCAATAGCACTGATACAAGAACTTCTTCATAAAGGGGCTCCTTTTCTTTTAGATTGTAAACAAAAAGGGGAAAAAAGACTCAACATCTTGTGGTAGTGAATAGGAATTTCGATGTACTATACTTCCCTCTTTCAAATATTAAATGCTGGCAGTGAGGCTATTGCACAAGAAGTGAAGGAAATTTTGCAAAACTTCTTGAAAGGCTGTCATGCCCTAGGCTCGTAAACCCATGGAGTGACTATAGGCTTGGCAATACCCACAGTCAACTACTTGGTAATTGTCCTTGCTGTGCCAAAAGTATATCCCTGGTTTCCAATGGGTACCTAAACCTATATTATTTTTCATATCAGATTCTTATATATTTCATATGTAAGATAAGGATATTCAAAGACCATAAATGAAAGGTTCTCACTTTAAATTGAGGGTTAGAATGTTTTTTTCCTTTCCTCTTTCTTTATAATACCATATTCTTGAAGTTTCTATATGCTTTTCCTATGTTCAACTCTTGTAGTGTTTTGCTGAGGGCACAAAATATGTTGTGGTCTTCCTCTGAGTTGCTAAAAATTGAAGAATTCAGCTGTATTGTACTTGAGGCTTTCTATTTTCTTGTTAAAGAATTCAAAGACCTGAGAATAAAGGGATTATTCTGCAGACAGTGGATCAATTTTTTGCTCTCAAAGTTCCAATGAGATCATCTGAATTGAACAGCCTCTGCCGTGGAATTGACAATGCATTTCAAGTGTACGCAAAACTTGTAGTCAATCAATTAGGTAAATCCTTTATTCTTAATCTCACATTTGTTTGGGGTTTGAATATTTTATCAATTACACATTGTTTTCTGTTCTTTGTTTGTAGTCCAAAAATAAGACTTGCACGACATGTATCATAACATAGAATTTTTATTCTTGTTTATTTGGCAAAAAAAATATATTATTGATTAGCTTTTACTTATACCTTTTTTAGTTTGTTTTCTGGTTGTGTATTTTGATATACTGGAAGACATACAGGCATCAATAGTATTCAGCAATGTTTATGTTTTATAAATTTCGAGTTCACGGTCAATGTTTCTTTTTTGGCCATTCAGTTAACAAGGAAGATATCATCCCACCTGTGCCGATTCTGACACGGTACTCCAGGGAAGGTGGTATTAAGGCTTTAGTAAGGAAGGAACATAAGGATCCAAGGATACCTGATCTAAGAAGGTCTACAGAAATAAATATTTTGACGACACCGACACTTTGTGTTCAATTAAATACACTTCATGTGAGTTCTATCTTATCTCCTTGCTTTCATTTTCACATTCTCAGTCAACCAGTTTGCTTTTGATTTTATTTTTTACTTCTGTTCACTTGTTTATTTAAATTGCTATTCTCTTTAAAAGTGTCATCCATCTTTCATTTGCTCCATAAATCTCACACTATTACAGCTGATTAACAAATCAAAGGTTTGCTCTTCCACTACATAACCCTTTTCAAAGATCATTTGCAAGTACTATAGCACTTCTATTCTTGACTTTGGAATGTACATAATCCTGCATGTTTGTGTTCATGTGTGTGGTATAGCACAGCATAAATATACAAGGGAAAGTGCAATTTAGTCCCTCAAAATATTGAAAACTTTCAATCAAGTCCTTGAACTTTCATAAGTTTCAAAGTAGTGCTTCATTATTGAATAAATTATTATCTTTGGATAAATTTGAGAGAGAACTTAGATAGAATGATTAAGATGATACAGTGTATTTGAAGTCATTTTGGTAAAAAATAAATTTTAATAGAAAAATAATGTATATTTTTTATAATTTGAACATTTGAATTTTAACTTTTTTAGCGGGATATTGAAAATATAATTGACACATTCAAAAATATAATTTTTAAAATTAAGTATTAAAGGTGGTCAAATTTTTTAAAATTAAATTTTAAATAAAAAACAACTGTCCTATATAGCATAACTTTTTAGGAAATTTAAATGAAAAGTTAAGATAAAGGCTAAATTGATTATTTTTACAAAATTCAAGGACTAGATTGACACTTAACAAAATTCAAAGACTTCATTGAAAAATATAGAAATTTAGAGAATACAAGAATTTCTTCTTGTTATTCAATGGTAAAATATGCACACACATATATATATACAAGTATGCCTATGAACTAGATATACATGTAATTGGCTAATATAATATTGGATATACTTATCAGAAAGATATATATACCCTTACCAATATCTATAACAAAAACCTTCAATAACTCATCTCTTTGATCATACAATTGTATGATATAATCAATAACATGTGTGATCCTATGTTATTGCTTTTTTTTTTTTTCCCCTTTTCTTCCTATGACATTGTAGTTAATCACTTCTCTAGTAGATTTTACATGACAGTTGAAGATGGAAATAAGTTTGTGAGTCAATTTACTAGTTCAAAATTGTCTAATTATTCGGAGGGTGATAAAAGATATACTGGAGTTGTAGTTGTAGTATGTATAATGGTGAACCAAAAAAGTTTGGGTAGAGCCAGATCTAAGTGTTGGCTAGGTAAGCGTCTTGTAGTAAGAGAGGGTAGTTATGAACCTGTAGGCCATCCCCATGGGGGTGGTGAAGGGAGAGATGATAGAAAAAAAAACCCACAACCCCTTCTTGGAAGAAGAAATAGAAAAATGAATAAATATAGTAATAATTTGATTCTTGGTCACCGAGGAGAGAATCGTATTTTGTTCTTTGTCTTTACAAAACAAAAAGAAAAGAAGAGAAAAAAAAAATGGTATATACTTAAGGTTAGTGTATCTCTATGTGTGCTGACAAAGCACAGAGAGTAATTGACCAAATTCATGGACGTTCCTATGAGGAAATACTTATGATACTCAAACTTATGCCCTATTGAGCATGTTATTCCATTTTGAAATTGGTTTATTCTGCAATAGCAAATGCTAGTTACAATTGTTAGGACCGCCAAAACACTACTTTAACTTCACATTAGTATGATATTGTCCACTTTGGGCCAAGCCCGCACGGATTTGTCTTTGGGCATCTCCCAAAAGGCCTCATACTAATGAAGTTAGATGAATACTTATATTCAAGGTGATTTCTCCTTGAATTTCCAATGTAGGACATAGGTTTGCTACCCAACAATCCTCTCGTCGAACTAAAGGACCACACATCTCATGGACTCCCCTCCAGCGAACTCATCATCTGTCAAATCACCTTGTACCACTGCTATCAACCTGCAGGACACACCGCCTAACCACCACAATATCAGGAAGACTTTTGACACAAGGCGCCAAATTTAGATCTTCAATCGCGAGGGCATACTGAGGGTCTTCCACACAACGTAGTCCACCTCTCGAACCACCTGGCTTTGATACCACTAGGTAGGGCTACCAAAACACTACCTTAACTCCACATTAGTATGATATTGTCCACTTTGGGCCAAGTCTGCACGGATTTGTTTTTTGGCATCTCTCGAAAAGCCTCATACTAATGAAGTTAGGTGAATACTTATATTCAAGGTGATTTCTCCTTGAATTTCCAATGTGGGACTTGGGTTTGCTACCCAACAACAATATGTCTTCTGATGAAGCCAATTTAGTCATTAATAAAGTCGAAGTCAGCAAGGGCACTACTATCAAGAAATTCAAACCTAGGGCTCGAGGATATAGTTATCCAATAAAAAGACCTACCAGTCATATAACTATTGTAATGAAAGATATATCTTAGATGAGAAATATGTAGAGATAGATTCGCTAATAAAATCTAAATGGAAAAATAAGCATACAGCAGGGGAATATGAGACAAAAATGAAATCCACTTGGTTTTAGACTTGATACAACCCAAGCTCATCATTCTCTTTGGTTTGCACGACCAAAAAATTATTTGGAGGGTTTACAATAAGATAAAAGAATAAAAGATTCTATCAAGAATTATGTACTAAAGAATATGAAAGTTTCTTTTGCGTTAGAGGGAATTGCACATATAGCAAATGTGATGACTTGGAATATCAAGAAGTTAAAAGCAGAATAATGAAAAGAAAATGTGGTCAGTGCTCAAAGAGGTATACTTGAGAAACATACAGCTTGAATCTTTAGAGGCAAAACAAACCAATACCCTTTTCGGATTTAGAGAAAAACTTAAGTCCAATAAAATATTTTTGACCAAGTGAATAAAGCTATGGGCAGCTTAAAAAACAAGAAACCACTGATGCATCCCTTTTTTTTCTTTCTTTTTTACGAAACTTCATCAAGATCAAATCTAACGGTTGAAGATGTAACATTCTTTGCTTTTACAATTCATTTGCTCATAGCACCTCTAGGGCCTCTTTTATTAAAATACAAAGCCTAGCTTAATCCTATGAGTCAAGATCCCAAAAATATATTTTATCACTGCTTTGAACAGAACAGATCATAGTCCAATCTTCCTTGCAGTGCGAAAAGAATATGAGAGTTGATAATGGGTACTTATGCCACCTTATATTCGAAATAAGATCTAAGAGATTTCAAATGTAAGTTTGGAGTATGACACTCGGTGTTAAATGGTTACTGGGTTCACAGTGCATTAGTCAGAATTCAACTCTACACATTTCCAGCTATGATACGAATTATCAGGGCCAGATATTTACAAGTCTTCATTTAACTAAGAGAACATTTTCTGAAGGTGATCTAGAAAACTAAAATTGGAGGCTGAAATTCAGAAGATTTAACTGTTAAATTATTGTTCAGCTGGTTGCCATTTGTTTGAAAACATTGAATTACTTCTGGTTGCAATAACATTGGTAGATCATGAGTTGAATGAAGGTATTCTGGACCTGTTCTTTTCTGTTTTATTTTTATTTGAAAACACCAGTTGTTTCTATTTTTACACATACATACAAAATGGTTCTGACATTTAGAAATGAGAGCATAACTAATTCTCTGGTTTATATTCCATTCTTGTATTCCTACTTGCTCTTTTATTGGGATTGTTGTTCGCAAAAACATTATGTGCTAATACAAGATCCCTTTTCTGGCCATCCATCAACAGTATGCGATTAGCCAGCTGAATAAGTTGGAAGACAGCATTTGGGAAAGATGGGTGAAAAAAGAGCATCGTTGTAAATCAATACGTAGGTTCTTCCAAATACATTTTTTATGTCATTATGGTCAGGAATTTTTCCAATAATAGGACATGTTTCTCTGTTACAGAGAACTTGGTTGCAATTAATGCTGTAATGCTTCTTTTCTCTGTTTTTTTTCTCTAGGGAGGCCTAAAGAGGAGAACGTGAGAAGTTCAACAAAGAAAGAAACATTTGATGGAAGTAGAAAAGATATTAACTTAGCTATTGATCGGATTTGTGAGTTTACTGGTGAGCATCTTTTTAACTTTCTAGAAATTATTAGAAAAAGCAAACGTAATCATATTGTTTTCCCCAACATTTTGCAGGTATGAAAGTCATTTTCTGGGATCTGAGGGAACCATTTATTGACAATCTTTATAAACCTAATGTTTCTCAGTCTAGACTAGAAACATTAATTGAACAGTTGGACCTGGTATGCTCCTCTCTTCACATCCACATTCTGTTAGCATACAGCCTTGTGGGCATAGGACTTAGGGAAAGGATCATTAGCTTGATGGTTTTAAGTAATGAAATATAAGCTTTTCCCTGATTTTCTCAAAATTAATTACATAAGGCTTCATTGTTGCCGTTGCAACTTCTTGTACCTTTTAATAAACTTACTTGTTGGGTTTCTATGCCATGGATAAATCATTCGTTCCTGTATATCTTATTAAAGCACCAATGTAAGCACCAATGTGTTTTTTGTCAACTTCATATCTAAGTGGAGCCAAAAGGACAATTCAGAATATAAAATAGGCATTGGCTAGTAGCGTAATGGTGGGATGTTTGTCCAGTTCTCACTTTTAAGTTTTGACCAATTTTATCCTAAAATGTAGCTAGGATTCTCAGAGAATCTAGTCATTTAGATGACATTAATATTTGTCAAAGCTTAACCTTCACATTGACAGAACAGTTCCTCTTCCTCTTTTTGCTTTCTGCCACTTAAATGGTTAAATGTGATAGTTTATAATGCTTCTTCTTTTTCTTGAAATGAAGAACTTTGAACATGTTCCTTGAAGATCTTCACATGTAAAAGCAAATATTATCATTTTAGAAAATCTTTCTCTAGGAATAAAAGAAATAACAAAGCAAAGAGATTCTCAATAAAACCTTGTGATGTTGTTTTGGTAACAAAATATTGATGCTGAAGATTCATGCGCATCCCTTTGGATGGAAGCAGGTTCTTAATCAACTATGTGACATAATTGTGGAGCAACTTCGAGATCGTGTTGTGACGGGCCTTCTCCAAGCATCACTGGTCTGTTTATGGGTTACTAATTCTCATCTAGGTTTCCTACTAATAATACAATTTTTTTTACCGGTATAAGATCATTCTATATTTCAGGATGGGTTACTCCGTGTCATATTAGATGGAGGTGCATCGCGTGCATTTTCTCCAGCTGATGCAAAGCTATTGGAAGAAGACGTAGAGGTTTTAAAGGTGACATAAAGTATCTAATCTCAAACCTAAACGATATTGATTTGATGCTATTCTTACCTTCTTCTCTTGTCCCTCAACATTATTATTATTTTTTTTCCCTGATTGACTCTTTCTTGGACTGTTCGGAATAATTAAGCATAATCCCCAGTTTTATTTCTGTATCTATTTCAAGTCCTATTATTTAATTTGTGCATCCTTTTGCAGGAATTCTTCATTTCGGGAGGAGATGGACTTCCTCGGGGAGTTGTTGAGAATCAAGTGGCCCATATCCGGCTGGTGATAAAGTTGCATGGCTATGAGGTTAGCTTTTACAGGATCCATTTAAAAGTTCTCCAATAAAAGACAGAAACTAGAGGCTTGGATCTGATTTTTCTTGGCAGATTTACATTTAAGGTGGATTCTAATTGTCATTTCTATTATCCTGCAGACACGAGAGTTGATTGAGGACTTGAAATCTGCTGGCGAGCTAGATGCAGAGGGTGGGAGGGGCAAATTTGGTGTTGATGCTAAGACATTGCTGAGAATTTTGTGCCACAGAAGTGATTCAGAGTCATCTCAGTTCCTCAAGAAACATTACAGAATACCCAAGTCCACTGCTTAACCTGCTGTTAATTACATAAATAACATGAAAAACGTTTTTATTTTGTTTTGTTGTGTTTTATAGCTGTTAACTGAAACCCGTCGAGCAATTATTTATTTTATGTAATTTTATCTTTCTATCCCCTACGTGTGTACAGTGTACTAAGAGGTGTGAATCAGTTTTCCAGTAGTTTCATATAAGCTTCTAATTTTGAGGTAAATGCACGCCCAGAGAATTAGAAGAGACTGGCGACCATTTGTGGCAGCTTCTTTCAGAATGGTTGGGCTGGTTGGGCCATAAATTGGTGTTGGAACTTCTGATGCGTGTATGTGTATTATTATTATTATTATTAGTCGTAGTAGTAGTATTAGTGTTATATTTTGTTATAGACTTTTAAAGTTATTTTAAATTAGTGTAGATTTAAGTGCAATAATATCAAATTTAATACAAAAATTTGACACAATCATAAATACTAATGTAAATTGTTGGAAGTTTGGATGTGCGGACAAAAGGGACTTATTTAAGAGTTTGAATGATGGATTTGTATTTATTTATTTTTTTTTTTTTTGAAATTTGAGGTATTTTTACATCTATTGTATCTCAAACTTATAATCTTGTGGATCATAAGTGAGATTGTTACCAATTGAGCTACGCTTTTTTTATGATGGATTAGTTGATTGAATTGTGCAATTATAAAAATTAAATTATTAATTAAAATTTTATATATTTGTGAATGTTATTTAATAAAATTTAATAAATTATTAATATATGAATTGTTTTTGTTTAAAATTTTTAATGAAGTATTATTTAGTATATGAATTTTGTTTTGTTTTGTTTTTTTTTTTAAATTGAGTTATATATAATAAATTGTTAAAAGATAATGTTTTTTTTTTTTTTTTGAGTTGAAAGGGCAAATGGGTACGATCTAAATGAGTTTTCAATTTTTACTTAAAATAGGAAAGAAAAAAGATTTTTTTTTTGTTGCTTAAATACATTCTAAAAATATGAGTTTAAATTGGCATGTTTGATATTAAATTTAGATCTTTTAAACTATTGTCATTACTAGTCTAAAGCGCATAAATAATATTTAGGTATTACTAAATCAATCTTAAATTTTTATGGAAGATTAGTATTGAATTATTTGGGATGCATAGGATTTAACTAACTAAGGTAATGACTATTAAAATATTTTTATTTTTATTTTTTTCTTATAAGAACTTCATTTCATTTTAATTTTTTGAAGATAATATAAGAACTTGTGAAACTTAACCGTGAGTTTCACCATTTTCTTTGTATTACTTCACCAAAGAGAATTGTTAAGGAACCTTTTGTTTTTATAAAAGAATTTACATTCAATAAAAATTTTCAGTGTATTTTTAAATAATTTTTGTTTTTTTTTTTAATTTTTATTTGTGTTAAATATATTTTGTATTTCTTTTATTTTTCTTTTTTGGTGAATTTTTGTATTTCTTTTATTACTTGGGTAGTTGGGTGTTTCGTCATTATTTTTGTGAAGCTTAAGGGTCTAATAAATTGGTACAACTCACTTGGGTGCTTCAAGAAAAGAAAAAAGGAAAAAAAGAATGGTGAAACACACACTTGGTGAAGAGCACAATCATTATATTTTGGATAATTGTCTAACTTGGTCCTTAATTAACAGTCATTTCTTTAATAGTCTTTTTTAGAAAAAAAATTTGTCAATATAATCTCTGTTTCACTAAAATTTTGTAAATAAAGTTCCTTTTATGTGAAATTTCACTAACAAGGTCCTTTTAACAAAGAAATTGATGTTAGTTATGATGCGAATTGTAAAATAACTTCAGAAAATAGTGTGGTTTTGAGGAAGGAGACAAATTCAAGAAGAAATCATATTCAAGTTCTACGTAGGACAATTACTAAATCTCGTGTAAATAGTTTCGAAAAAGCACTTAATAAACTAATTCAAGAGATTTAGACTCAAACCAAGATCCGCAAGGATTGTCAACTTAATCGAGCCCAAGATTCAAAAAGTCACATCATCATAACTGAGATATTTATTTATAATTGAATAATTACTTTTAGTTATTATTGAATTAAAGGTTTTCATGACAATTTTGGCCAATTTATTTTAGTTTTCTATTCGCATCATTAGTAGGTTTTTAGAAAGTGTATATTAAGGCTCATTATTTAGACCCGTTGATTTAAAAAGTTTTTGTAAATTCTAAGTTATAAATAGACTTTATTAAATGAGAAAAGGAGCAAAATTTTCGTCCAAAATACTGGTGAGAGTTATTTCTCTTAGTTTTTTGAGGAAATTTTTGTGAACTTATCGAATTCTTTCTTGGCATTCATAACTAACTTATCAAATAGAATTCTACAACCATTTGTAGCGTCATTCATCATACCACGGTTCATTAATTGCACTAAACAACGTGTTAAGGTAATCCATGCCAAAGTTCTTGTTTGTGTTGAGTATCAGATTAAAGTTTATCCTCATCTTTATGCGAGATCATATCAAATTATGAATCTTTTGTCAAAATTTAATTTTAATTAACACCCTGAAGAACAAATTAGTCTATATTTTAAATTATTAACATAAATTAAAAGCTCTAATAATAGAAATGAGTAGATTTAGTCATTTCTTAACATCTAGAATTTCCTCCAAACCAAAAAGAAAAATCAAAATCAAAAAGTGTTGATTTCATCCATGTTTTACAGTAAGTTCTTGTTTTATCTTCATTTTTGTGCAAGAATTAGTATAGTTTGCGAAAGTTCAGTTGTTGTCGTTGTTCCACCCATATTTACTATCTTTATCTTTAAATATTTAGCTTGGTTTTAGAATAAAAGAATTTTATTTTCTTATTTTTGAAAGAATTTTATTTTGTTAAATTTTATTTAAGTATTCAAAAAAAAAAAAAAAAAACAAAAACAAAAGCTAAAGTATAAGTTTTGGCTCAAGTTTGATAGGAATTAGTTGGAGAAAAATATTTTAAATTTATAAGTTCTAAACTTATAGAGCATAGTAAAAAAGCTCACACTAGTATAAGTTATAGTCTCCTTAGCGAGAATTCGATTAAACCAATGAATAACTATACTTACATAAACCTATATATAAAAGAAGGCAAATTGGTAAGATTCATTCCTTTAACTTTATAGTTTGTGCAACCTAGTCCCTAATGATTTTTTTTTTCTTTTTAAATCAGCTTAAATTCCTTAACTCAATAAATTATGCAAAGTATGCATTGTGTTTAATTAATAATAATCAACTGTTAGTCAATGACACTTATCAAAAAAAAAAAAAACTGTTAGTCAATGACATTTAAAAAATAAGGAAAAAAAAAAAAAAAAAAAAAAAGATGATGAGTAAAATTTGTAATTTACAAAGTCAAGCCTTAGATGACCCCATTAAACCATTCCCTCCAAAGAATTGCAGTTGGTTTTCAAACTTCCCCAAAATTTGCT
>JAXGGT010000094.1:4994278-5006141 GCA_035583425.1 Marsdenia floribunda | reverse complement strand
AAAGTTTGATTCAACATTCTGAAATAGATGGAAGACCACTAAATTCAAGATTGTAAAAGTTTTATTTTCCAATTAATATGTTTATATTTTTTTTAATCTTATTCGAATTCTTAAAAGAAAACTTTTTTATTATAAACTTTGCAATACATTATTTGATAATATATTTTCAAACATTATTATAAATATGAATTCCTAATTTTTTCTTTGTTGGATCAAAGATTAATTAAGTGATATATTCATTTTTTTTTCTTAGTATAATAATCTTCATTACTATTTTATTATTGATATGTTTAACATTATTATGGTTCAATCATTAAATTAAGATACAATCATTTAAGGTAAATGGTATTTTAGTTATTTTAACCAAAAAAAAAAAATACGACAATTTTTATATTTTTGTAAAGATGTAAAATCTTGTTTAGTATCCTAATAATTAAAATGAAAATAGATAGAGTACCATAGATTAGGAAAATTAGTCTGAATTATTTTGGTTAATCTTGTTTAGTTTGAATTCTTTATTTTTTCTGTAATTTTATTCTTAATTACGTATTAATATTGTGATTTAATCCTTTAATAAGCTTTTGAACAAGTTATTCAGTAAAATTATTTTTCAATTGAAAAAGTGAATGGTACAAAGAGAAATTCATATATTTTTCCTTTAATTTCCCTTTTTTTTTGGGAAAAAATTAGGATAATTTTGAAAAATTATCAATTCTTATATATATGTACAAATTCCAAAATTATCCTTTTTTTTTTATATATGTACAAAGAGAATAGTGTTACGGACAACTAGTTTTGGTTGATTATCAATTCTTAAAACTCCATGACCATTTGAAAAAGGTTTACTAGTGTGAAAACCATTTGAACTATTGTTTGTTTGAGTTTCTACAATGGCTAGTAGGAATGAAACCACGTTCTTTTGAGTTAAATTTCTACAACCATTTCCTCCATGATGTCCTATTCCACGACCTCTTTGTGAGAAAAGATTTGAGCTTGATCAAGAATATTTTTTTTCTTTGTTTCACTGCATTTAAACAACTTGTTCAAAGGCCTTGAAGTGCCATTACAAACTAATTGAAAGATGGACATGGAGGTTTCATTAGCATTGTTGGTATGAAATTCATGTAATCTCCACTAAGACCATGTGCAAATTGAAAAACTTTGTCCAAATTTGAAATTGGATTTTAATTATTGCTAGATTATTGGACTTGAATTCTCTGATATATTCTTCAAGAGAAAGAGATCCATTCTTGATCCCCATTAATATGTTTTCATGTTTCCTTCCTTTTCCATCGTCTATAATCTTCATGATAAGCCATAAAAATAATTTGATACAAAATTGGAAACATTTATGAAATTGCTCAATGGTTTCTTTGGTCATTGTGATCAGATAATGAATAACAATAATGATTAAACTTAGAGCTCCAATACCATGAACAACTATAGTGCAGCAAACTCTGAATAACTTTTATTAATGTTTCCTCTAATATTTATATGCAAAACATAAATCATTGAATTCTATTCAAAATTAGAAGAAAAAAAAAAAAAAAAAAAACAAAGAACAGAAAGATGAATATTATCTCTATGTAACAAAAATATCAAAAAGGAAAATTATTTATTTTGATCTTATAACTATTTTTGTTTCCCTAATTTGGTCCTAAATTAATCTTAAAAAATTAAGAACAATTGGTCCTATATCTATTTTTGTTTTCTGAACTTAGTTCATAACTATTTCGTTTTCGTAACTTGGTCCTTCTGACCTAATTTGTGGGATTTTAAGTCACATAAAAAGCACATACTCAATTTTATGACAGTATTTTATGACAAAAGGTAAAGTTCTTTGTTTTTCTTATGTATTTTTTACGTGACTTAAACAACCGAAAAATCCCATAAATTTGCTCAGAAGAACCAAGTTACGAAAACAAAAATGGTTATAGAACCTAATTTTTATTTTTTAAGATTTAAGACCAAATTCAAAAAATTAAAATAGTTATAGGACCAATACAGAGAATTTTCTAATCAAAAATTATTTTAGGAGTTAACTGAATTTGGTTCAAAGACATAACAAATACTTGAAAGTACGTGTACAACCCTTTAAAATATATATTTCATGGAAATTATATATATATAAGACATAACAATTCTAACTTAAATAATTGTTCATCGGCTTTTGATTGCTTTTAATGGAAACTTCAGATATATTCAAATGTGACTTGATATTTTGACATGGTAGAACTCAGTCATCTTTATTATAAATGTGCATTAAATACATTAAAATTATATTTATCTACTTATAACAATATAATTTGTGTTACATAACATAAAATAAAATTATATATTAAAATTATATTCAAATATAAGTTGATATTTTGACGTGTTAGAACTCAATCGTCTTTATTATAAATATGCATTATACACATTAAAATTATATTTATCTACTATAACAATAAAGTTTATATTACATAACATAATATAATATAATATATATTAAAGGAGCAAGAAGATATTTTTTTTCTTTTTTTTTCCTTTTTTGTAATTTTATTGAAAAGAATTAGATGATTTGATATATGAACCTTTAATTTCTTCTTCTTTTTTTTTTTTTAATTATTACTGATCAGTGTCTTAAGCATTAATTAATATTTTATTACTAAAATTTTATAGAAAGATCTAAAGAGGCTTTTAATATATTATGTCTAAAAGTAGATATAAAAAAGAAATTTTTTTAAAAAATGTGGAATTTATATTAAATATATGTATTTTTTTTTTTTATATATTATCAAAGAATCAACTAAAACATGTATATATATTCACATAAAATAAACTTAATACATATCTTAATATTTATTTGATACTAATTTTTAAGATTAGTTGAATTACAATTAGAAGATCTAAAATTACTCTATACTAATTAATTTAATGAATGAATAATGAGAATTGATTAATGAATAAAGAGAGGGCTATTTATTGAAAACATAAATGACTGTGGAGGGGAAAGCAGTGAGCTTTGGGGAGAGGTATCAAGACTTGAGATCAAGATGTTTGTAAGTCTTCTTCTTTTATCTGTTTTTGTTTTCTTTTCTCAGTTTCTCTCTGTGTCTGTTTAGCTTGTTTCAGTCCAAGAAATGGTGGATTTGAGAAAAAAAAAAAAAAAAAATTTCTCCTTTTTGATGGGTGTAGATGGTGGAAGTTAGAGTTCCAAACTTAGACTGTGATGGCTGTGCTGCAAAGATAAGAAAAGCTCTGTTCAAGCTCAAAGGTAACTTAAGAAGCAAAATCAAACTAAGTCATATTGGATTATTCATTCTGCCATTTTTTATTTTGAGTCCTCTCTGCATCTCTACTTTTCGATAAATTATAATATATGTATATATGTATAGGAGTGGAAGAGGTAGAGATTGAAATGGAGAGAAAGAAAATAACAGCAAGAGGGTATAATCTTGATGAAGAAAAAGTGCTGAAAGCCATAACCCGTGCAGGAAAAGCAGCGGAGCCATGGCCGTATCCGGGATACTCATCGTATTTTGCATCGTTTTATAAGTACCCTTCTTACATCGTTAATCACTACTACGACGTATCAAAGAATGTCTCTACTGCTTACACTTACGACATCCATAGCTTCTTCCACACACCTGCCGTTTACTCCGGCGCCGTTGCCTCCGATGAAGCTATTGCTTCACTTTTTAGCGATGATAATCCGCATGCATGTTCAATTATGTAAATGTCGAAGTGTGATGATATATATGGGTTCTTGATCAAAATTACCCTTTCTATTTTTTTAAACAAAGACTGTCCTTTTTTTTTTATTTAATACATATATATAACAAGAAAGAATATTGAAATTATTCTTGCATGTCTTATAATACAAGATGCTTGATGAGAGATGGAACACAATTATTTTAGAGATTATATATTAGTTTGGTATTATATATTTGTTTGGTTAGTTTTGTTATTCATTATTCCTAATAAGGGTAGAATAGTCTTTTTACAATGTTTGCTATATATACTCTTATTTCTCTCTTGTAATTTATTATTCAATGTAATGAAACCCTAGTCTCTATTTTCATTTCATCTCCTCTATTTCAATTTCATCTTCAATTCTCACATGGTATCAGAGTCTAGTTATGGGATGTTTGATTGAAAATTTTATGGGAGAACTTTGCATTTCAATCATGTTCTTCGCAGATCAAACTTTTGGGATTTCGTATATAAATTGGTTGATCTAGAGGAATTTCGAACATCTGGGAATTTTGTCTGCAGTAGAGTAAATTTGAGAGTTTCTTGCACAGTGGTTTTGAGAGACAGATTTTGAACGATTTGAGGAATTTTGTCAATAGATTTGTCAATTCGCACTCATTTTGGAGGTTTGCTTACTTGAAATCTCTATCTAATTTGTTTGATTTGCATTGTATTCCAATATTTATTGGCTCACCTGTTAGCTGATAATGGCTGCTGAAAGGGATGATTCACTGCAATCTCTTAGTGTTAGATTAAATGGAAACAATTACTCATATTGGAGTTATGTGATGAGAAATTTCTTGAAAGGAAAACGTATGTGGAATTATGTGACTGGTATTTTGAGCAAACCTACAAATGATAAAGATGAAAATTATGTTGAACTGTTAGATGCTTGGGAAGCAAATAATTCAAAAATTTTGACTTGGGTTAATAATTCTGTTGAGCATTCTATTGGAATGCAATTGGCTAAGTATGAGACTGCAAAACAAGTTTGGGATCATTTGGCATGACTGTATACACAATCAAACTTTGCAAAACAATATCAATTCGAATATGATATTAGGACAGTTCAACAAAAGGATAGGAGTATTCAAGAATTTTATTCCAAGATGTCTGACCTTTGGGATTAGTTGGCACTCACAGAGCCCGTGTCACTTCAAAATAATGCTGATTATATAACTCATAGAGAGGGGCAATGTCTTGTTCAGTTCTTGATGACTCTTTGTGATGACTTTGAGGGGCTTCGGGGAAACGTTTTGCATCATCTGCCCTATCCCTCTGTTGATACAGTGGTGAGTGAACTCTTGGCTGAAGAGACTCGCCGTAAGACAAAAGTAGGAAAATGCTCTTCCCTAGCATCTAATTCATCTGTTTTCGTTGTTCCTAGTACGCTTATTCGAAAATATCAGTCTAAATCACCTGGACAAATTGGCCTTGATGAATGCAGCATTTGTAAGAATAAAGGACATGGGAAGGCTCAATGTCCTAAACTATTGTCCAGAGCTTCAACATATCATTAGCAGCCTTCACTGACACAGGCTCAATGGCCTCCTTAATGGCGTCCACCACCATCGCAATCACATTAGCGTTGTGATCATTAATCTCAGCAGCGACCTTATAGGCCACCACAGTCTAATACTGCAGCTATTGTACCTAAAGTGGCATCATATCTTTAGATTCCCAAATAGCGTCTCTTATAGAGCAATTTCAACAGTTCCTCATTCACAGCCATCATCACAACTATATGCTATGTCCAGTCCAGCTTCATCAGGTCTGAATTATGCTAAGGTATATTTTCTTCCTTGTGGGTCTTAGATTCTGGTGCATCACACCATATGTCACCTTTTTCATCATCCTTTGTATCTATGTCACAATCTCCTTCCCCTACCTCTATTATGACTGTTGATGGTACTCACATGCCTTTAGCGGGTGTTGGTTCTGTTCATTCCTCATTTATCCCTCTGTGATGTTTATTGTGTTCCAAAACTTACTATGAATCTTTTATTTGTGAGTCAGCTTTGTGATTCTGGTTATTTTGTTTCTTTCTCTTCCACTTCTTGTTAGGTGCAGGATCCTCAATCCTAGAGGCTGATTGGGACAGGCCATAGGCAGGGGGGATTATATATCTTGGATGAGCTGCGAGTTCTAGTTGTAGCTACATCAGGTGTTGATTTGTATTCTTTCCATTTAGATTCTTCTTCTTCTCCCTTTTACTTGTGGCACTCTAAACTTGGCCATGCTTCAGCCTCTTGACTAAGATATTTAGTTTCTCAAGGATCTTTGGGAAATTTAGAAACTTGTGATATTTTTGATTGTAGTGGCTGTAAACTAGAAAAGTTTTCTACTTTACCTTTTAATCGAAGTGTGTCTTCCTCTGTTTTACCTTTTGAATTGATTCATTCTAATGTGTGGGGGCCTTCTCCTTTTGCCACAAAAGGGGGTTCTAGATATTATGTTTCCTTTATTAATGATCATACAAGTTATTGTTGGGTTTATTTAATGAAGCGTAGATCTAATTTTTATTCATATTTTACTACCTTTCGCTCATTAATTAAAACTTAATACTTTGCTATGATAAAATATTTTCGTTCTGATTTGGGTAGAGAATATACATCTACAACATTTCTGAGCTACTCCTTTCTGATGGTACTATTCATCAATCCTCATGTACTGATACCCCACAACAGAATGGAGTAGCTAAAAGAAAACATAGACATATTGTTGAAATTGCTCGCTCTCTTCTCTTATCTGCTGGTATCCCAAGTCCTTTTTGGGGTGAAGCCATTCTCACTGATGTGCACTTGATTAATAGAATACCTAATGTTCATACTTCAGGTTTGTCTCCCTATAAAAAATTGCATGGACATCCTCCTGACTACTCCTCCTTACGTGTGTTTGGTTGTACTTATTTTGTCCTTCATCCCAGTATTGAGATTAATAAGTTGTCCTCTCACTTAACCTATTGTGTTTTCCTTGGTTATGGTAAAGGTCAAAAGGGCTATCATTATTATGATCCTATCTCTCAAAAATTGTATGTATCTCGTCATGTCTTCTTTCTTAAACATATTCCCTTCTTCTCTATTCCTACCACGTCCCATCATGTATCTAAGTCTGATCTCATATGCATTGATCCTTTCTTAGATGATCCTCCTAACCTTCCACCCTCTACTAGTTTGTCCTCCTCCACTAATGTTTCCCCTTTTCCAATGCAGCCTCCACTAATGTTTTCCCTTCTCCAATGCAACCCTTTCCCTATCATTTTTCTTGCAGGACTCGAGCAGCTACTGATAGTGCAACCGATGATATTTCTCATGCTCCTCCTTCCATAAATGATATTTCCCCGCCTTCTCCTGCGGTTATTCCTACTCCTCCTGTGATTGCAAATCCTACATCATTACGCTATCCGAAGCGTACAGGTAAGTCGACTCAGTTACCTGATTTTGCTTATTCTTGTTTTTCACCTTCATTTACTTCATTTTTAGTGGCTCTTCACAATCTTTGTGAGTCCACTTCCTATACAAAAGCAGTTCTTGATCCCAATTGGCAGTAGGTTATGGGTAAGGAATTTGATGCTTTACATCGGACCGCTAATTGGGATTTGGTGCCACTTCCTCCTGGTAAGAGTGCTATTGGTTCTTGTTGGGTTTATAAGATCTAAACAAACTCAGATGGATCAGTGGAGCTTTACAAAGCAAGATTAGTTGCAAAGGGTTTTGCACAAACATATGGTCTAGACTATGTGCAGACTTTTGCACTAGTTGCCAAGATAACCACTATACGTGCTCTTATTGCAGTTGCTTTAGTTCACAAATGGTCTATATCCCATGTGGATGTCAAAAATGCCTTTTTAAATGGGGATCTTAAAGAAGAAGTTTATATGGTACCTCCTCCTAGTGTATCTCATAATCCAAAGGAAGTTTGTAGACTTAAAAAGACATTGTACGGTCTCAAACAAGCTCCTCGTGCTTGGTTTGAGCGATTTTCTACTTTGGTTAGTTCTCTTGGTTTTTCCTCTAGTGCTCATGATTCAACTCTTTTTGTTAAGTTTACATCTACTGGTTGTATTCTTCTTTCACTTTATGTTGATGACATGATTATTACCAGTGATGATGTTCTTGGTATGGCAAAACTAAAGGCTGAATTGGCTCACCAGTTTGACATGAAGGATTTAGGTCCCTTGTGTTAGTTCTTGGGTATTGAGGTTGTTATTTCTTCAGAAGGTTATCTTTTATCTTAGTCCAAGTACGTAGCAAATATCCTTCAATGAGCTCAGTTGACGGATGCTCGGACTATTGATACACATTTGGAACTTAATGCTCGATATGGCCCTACAGATGGTACTCCATTATCTGATCCTTCTATGTATTGGACTTTGGTTGGTAGCTTAATCTATCTCACTATCACTAGACTAGATATTGCTTATTTGTCTACATTGTCAGTTAGTTTGTTGCATCTCCCACCACAGTTCATTGGGCTATTATTCTTCGTATTTTACGCTATCTACGCAGTACTAGTTATCATAGTCTTGTGTTTCCCTTTGATTCGTCTTTGGAGCTTTATGCATATGCTGATGCTAATTGGGCTGGTGATCCGAATGATCGTAAGTCCACTACTGACTTTTGCATATTCTTAGGTGGCTCACTTATTTCATGGAGAAGTAAGAAACAAGTTGTTTCTCAATCCTCCACATAGGCTGAGTAGCATGTAATGGCCACTACCACAAATGAGATTGTTTGGTTGTCTTGGCTTTTGGCAGATATGGGAGTCCCTATTACTACTCCTACTCCACTTTATTGTGACAACAAGAGTGCCATTCACATTGCTTGTAATTCAATCTTTCATGAGCGCACTAAGCACATCGAGATTGATTGGCATATTACTCGACAGGCGCTACAGCATGGAATGATTACATTGTGTTTTATATCTTCCGCCACGCAGTTAGCTGACTTTTTCACGAAGGCTCACATTGTCCAGCGATTTCACTTCTTTGTTGACAAACTCTCAATGCTCCTTGCAGCTGCATCGTGAGTTTGCAGGGGGGATGTTAGAGATTATATATTAGTTTGGTATTATATATTTGTTTGGTTAGTTTTGTTATTTATTATTCCTAATAAGGGTAGAATAGTCTTTTTACAATGTTTGTTATATATACTCTTATTTCTCTCTTGTAATTTATTATGTAATGTAATGAAACCCTAGTCTTTATTTTCATTCCATCTCCTCTTTTTCAATTTCTTCTTCAATTCTCACAAATTAATCCATTTGTGAGTTGAGAAATGAATTTTTGATATCAAAAACTATCAATGGTCCAATTTTTATATTGGTAGGACGCACGTTGTAGCATTTAAAATGCATATATCAAATGCAATATAGATATACAAGTTTAACCTACTATATATGGTAATAATATTTTTTTTTTTATAAATAAAATAATAAAAAATAATTTTTATTACAAAAATTTTAGAATAAATATAATTCTTAATTTTTTCCCTCATTTATTTCTAATATTTCTCTAGTAATATTTATTTTTTTCATCTTGTATCATAAACTTTTCTATGCAACTCAAAAAATTATTCTTTTCCTCTCAGTTTTGAGAATTGGAGCAAATATTATACTAAACAATCAATTCAATTTTGGATTTTCTTTTTTTTTAAAAAAAAAAAAACATGATAAAAATATTTAACGTTAAAATATATTTTTAATTAATATTTTCTTTTCTTTTATAATTTAAAATAAATTTATTTTATTAAAATTTTAATTATGGCTCATTTGGATAAATATTTTATTATAAAAATGTTTAAATAAGACAGATTTTTGTGTAGTGATTATACTTGTTTAAATAAACAATTTAAGGCTAGATTTTTAGATTTAAAATTAGGGGGTCTATGGTTAAAGTTGTAGTTTAGATTTAAAATATAAAATTGTACATAAACTAGTTCAAAATACATAAACTGTAATTTTATTTAAAATATATATATAGATCCCCTAATGAAAGGTTAATACGCTCCACAAAGGAGATTAACAGAAAACCACCAAGTGTGTGGACTCCGGAAGAGAAAGAATGTGAAGTCCAGAAAGATCCAGCAGCTTACTTCGAATGAATAAAGGAAGAAACTTTGAAGTGTACCAAGCCATACACTCTGGATAATAAATTATCCAGCGTACAAAGTGAATCATTTTGTACTCTGGGGGTCACATCAAAGTTTAGATCAACAGAGATATAAAGCTATGAATTATATATTTATTTAATTCATATATCTGACACCAACATTGACTGAAGTGATAAGTTATCAAGTGAATTTCTTATTATTTATTTTTAAATCTATTTTGAAATCTAGCCAAGGATTCAAGTGGCAGTCATGCAATAGATATAAGCATACAAAACATGCCACTTGGCTAAGATTGAGTGAAATATAAATCTCAAAATATGCCATTTGTTTGCATATGTTGACCATCCCATTTTGTTTAGATCTTCTTCAAATCTTCTGCAGATTTCATGGTTTTTTTTTTTTTTTTCTCATCTACATTTATCTGTGTAATTGCATTTCTAGATCTAGCTGATTTGGTCGAACAATCGTTTTTGCGTTTTTCCCTTTGAGCATAATAAACAAAATGAATTTTATGGATGGCTAGTGGTGCCAGTGCGGGTGGTAGTGGTGTCGATAGGGTGGCCATTGGGAGATTTTTGCAATTTTTTTTTATTATTTTTTATTGAAATGACGATTTTGCTCCTCCATTGATGGTCAAACATGTCGACTTCAGCGGGTTTTAAAAAATTCTGGCAAAAAGGACCTATGGTACCAAATTATGTAATGTTAGGACCTAAAAATTTGAAAAAAATAAAAAAAGTTGGGGACCTACCATACAAATTGGCTTAATGTTTGGAACTAAAAATGCTAATTTCAATATATATTATGTATGAAAAATTTATTTGTTTAACACTTCAATTCTAAATCTATTATTTAGCCTCTCCTCATATCGAACCCATGAATATATTTTTAAGAGTAAAATTGTCAATTCATTATAATTCCTTCTTAAAGAGAAATAAAATTATTAAATAGTTGTTAGGTAAAGAAATGCTTAGACTAGTTTTTCGGTCAAAAAAGTTTTCAATTTTTTTTTAATAAAAACTTTCTTTTGGAGGGTGAAATACAACATATTGATAATTTTATCCTTAAAAATATATAGATGTGTCTAAAACATGATGTACTTTTTTTAGCTAGAAAACTAATTAAGTAGAAAGTAAATACTTATGAGACTTTGGAGACTAAAATAATAAATTTAGGATTAAAGTGCATTAAATAAAATAGTAACAGGATTAAATTGATAAATTTTTATATTATTTGAACATTTTCTTAAAGATTATAGTATATGTCTAAAATGTTGAAACTTTAAAACAAAAACACTACGACTTAATTATTTTTCAAAAAAAAAATTATAAAGAAAAAAGAAAGACAGCTAAAAAATGTTAGAATATATAAAGAAAAATACTAAAATTACGGTGATATATATATATATATATATATTTCACACTTGAGATATCTTAATACATTTAAACATACAAAAAACATATAGTTTGAAGGAAAAAAGGACTACATATATATAAATGGTGTTTCTGTATTATTTTTCATTTTCGGACGCATATGATTTTAATTGAGGTAGAATTATATCCACAACTCGATCTACATTCTCTTTATAAGGGATACTTTCTATATATTTTCTACTTATAGGGATTGGTGATACTATAAGAAAATAGCTAATTTGCAACTATAATCAACGACGGCACGGGCTCCTGCAAAACAGCCAAGGAATAACGACCACTTAGTGATGAAAGACATTTCATTGATGGCAAAGGATAAATTCGCGATTGTCGTTAAACCGGCCAAGATTAATTTTAAAACTAGTAAGCACTATAGTATTCACCAGGTCGTCTCCCAAAGAAGCTTTAATCGTTTAAATCAAATTAATAAACCTAAAATCACGATCTAAATTGAAAAGGGGGGGTTTTGTCAACTTAATGAAATTCGAAACAAAACAAAATAATAAATTCGGATGCAATAATAATGAGAACGTAATCAGCCTATGGTTGATGTTCCAGTTAAATTCTTCCTTGTTCCACTAAATATTT
>JAXGGT010000094.1:4980767-4994178 GCA_035583425.1 Marsdenia floribunda | reverse complement strand
TCATAAGAAAGGTAGAGTGAATATATTAAATGTTAAGCATAAAAGGTCTAAAATACATAAATCTATGTAATATCAATTGACCACACCTCGTAAAAATGCACGTAAAATTGCTATGCAATCATGGCTATCGTTGATCCCACGCATGCAAATCTATGAGTTCTTAGCGACAACTCTTCATTTTTCTTTTTAAAATGGAAAATAAAAGGTTGTCACTGGTCCCATGCAAATCTGCTAGTGGTTAGCAATGGCCCTTCATTTATTTTTTTTATTTTATAATTTTTAATAGGAAATAAAAGGTCGTCGTTGATCCCACGCAAATTTACGAGTGCTTAGTGATGAATCTTCTGTTCATATTTTATTTTTTTATTTTTTTAATGGAAAATAAAAGGTTGTCGTTGATAACATGCAAATTTACGTGCATAGTGACGACTCTTCATTTATTTTATTTTATTTTTTTTAAATAAGAAAATAAAGATCGACATTGATCCCTCGCAAATCTGCGAGTGCTTAGCAATGTCACTTCATTTATTTTTTATTTTTTTATTTTTTAAATCGGAAAATAAAAGACCGTCGCTGATCCCACGTAAATGTACGAATGAATAATGACGGTTCTTCATTTATTTTTTTATTTTTTTATTTTTTGAGTAGGAAATAAAAGATCGTCTATAGTCTCTCGCAAATCTGTGAGTGCTAGCACTAACTATTCATTTATATTTTATTTTTTATTTTGTTAATGGAAAAATAAAATGTCATTATTGATCCCTCATAAATTTTTTTGATGATTTAAAAAAAAAAAAAAATTAATTAGGGTTTAGGGTTTAGGGTATATTTCAACTATATAAATGTATTTTAAACACATAAATATAGTAATAGCTATTATATATAGAACTCGATAGTAATAATCGAAAAAAATTATTATTTCATAAATATAAATATAACATTTTATTAAAGTGACTTGCAATGTATATGTGTATATGTATTATATAACGAACTTCTTATTATGTAAATTAAATAATTAATCCAATTGTTGGATATAACCATGTATATAAATTATTCATATAAGAAAATTTTTGACTTAATTTGATATTATTTTATATCTCATTTATTTATGTTTGTAATTTTAATACAAAAATATACAATTTTTTTTTATTACCTACAAAATTTGAATAAAATCTTATATTATTTCATGTGTCATCCATCGACATTTGTAATTTACCAAAATATACAAATTTTTTATTTTAGAAAAATTAAAATTTTAATCTAATTGTTAAATTTGTCAAATATATAATAAAAACTAAATCTAAAAAAATTGAAGCAAATCCAATATTATTTCATATGTCATCCATCTACATTTATAATTTTAATATCAAAATATACAAATTTTTTATTTTAGAAAAATAAAAATTTTAATCTAATCGTTTAGATTTGTTATACATATACAAAAAACCTTTTTTTTTTTTTTTAGTTTTTCTTTTGCCTCTATTGTGTCTGAACTCATGACTCGTTGGATCATAAATAACACTGTTACCAATTCAGTTATATCTTCTTGATTCCCATGAAATTTATTATTTGTATATCAGAACCATGTGTACTTTAAAAATTATAATAATAATAATATACATAAAAATATATATTTTTAACAATCAATAATAAATTTAAACTAATTTAATTCTTTATACATTCATATTAAATTTCATTTGTTTTGTTATTCATTTGATATGTTATTATAAATTTAATAATATTTTACAATTTAAATGAGTGTCAAAATTTATCCAATTATATCCTATAATTATCTTTAAAAAAAAAAAGAACGATTATAACAATTTTAAAAAAAAAAAAAAAATTGAGGTATTTTTGCCTATGTCTTGTCTCGAATTAATGATATCTCGAATCATAAGTGAGAGTGCTACCCACTAAGCTACACCTTTTTGACGATTACAATAATATTTATGATAATGCTTTCTTCTATATATTTTTTTACTATTTTATTAAAATAGAAAAAAGATAAATAATATTTTATGTATTTTTAAATAAAAGAAAAAATGAATCTTAAAATTAGTGTTATTTTAAAGTATATTAAAGTATCCACAAACGATGGCAAAAATTATAAAAAATAAAAAAATTGGAGGGGAAAAAAAACAAAAACTTCCCAATTTTACCAAAATTTCAGATTTTATTCTTCCCTCCACCATCTTCTTCTTCTACAAGAAAAAAGGGAGAAAAATTCAAACCATTGCCCTCCACCTTCTTCTTCTTCTAGCAAAAATATTTTCCAAGTTCAATTCAGAATTTACAATCCCTTTTGTTTTCACTCCACACACATGTTCAGCTTTTCTTTGAAAAGGGATTCACATCAAACCAAAGATCAAGAAAAAGGGTAGCAATGGTTTGTTCTTTTTCACAAATGCCTTTCTCATTTCTATGGTTTGAAGGTTTTATCTTGCTTCTTTACTTTGTTGTAGAGCTAATGAATTCTTGTTGAGAGACAAACAAATTTTTTTTCTCCTTTTAAATGGATTTGTTTTGTTACCATGTCTCTTCCTTTTATGTTTTTTTTTTTTTTTTTTTTTTTATCCTACTATTTTTTCCCTCTTGATTTGAAGGTTTTCTTGCTTCTTGGTTGCAAAAAGACTGAATTTTTACTCCTGGATCTATTGCTTAGTTAGGTATTTGTTTGGCCCAACTTAACTTCATCAGCCCCACTAGACATCGTATCATCAAGATTTTTGTCGCTCAAAAGTAGTTTCTCTGCCTTCACTTCGCTGGTGCCCTTTGTTCCATTTACAGGTCTGATTTTCTTCTTCTGAATTTCTTCTTAGTAGTTGAAGGCTTTTCCTTTCATTTTAAAGTTCAACATTTTTTTTTTTTTTCGGGGGGGACAGCCTTCTTGAGATTTCCATTGTTCTATATACCTGTTTGTGCTTTAAAAAAAAAAAAAAAAATCCAGGGACAAAAAATGACAGATCAGTTGGAGATTTTCGAACTTCATCTACCTCTTTTATTAATTTCCAAATTTGCGTAACCTATTGAGGTCAATCTTTCTTTCAACTATGAGTTTGTGTTTGTTGAAATGTTTCAAAAACAAAGGTTCTGTCATTTTATGAAGCATGCTTGTGTTCTAGTGCTATATAGAACTCAGCACTTACTTATGGAAGTGTTAAATCAATTAAAAAAAAAAAAAAAACCATTATGTTGTTGTATATTTGCTTGTTCACCTATGTAATGATAGGGATGGAAAAACCTAGAGGCCAACTGTATAGACTAAAAGAGTTGTTGTCAGTTTGATACGTGGACAATACATGTAATACCTAATCCCACATTGCAAGTGGATGAGATTGTGGAGTGAAATATAAGCATGACCTTAGCTATGTATTGTTACATTTGAACAATTAGATTCCTTTTACGATCTTCAGCAATTTGACTATGTGACCTATCTATTCTCTAAATTTGTAAACCTCTTTAGCAAAGATATTTATGATTTATTTATATATACCTCTAAAGGCTCTAAGAGCTTTTCTCTCAATATATGAATGAGAAAAGTATTTGCTATTGCTATTTTTCTTGGATTTGACAACAAACAAATGTATTTTAGCTCTTACTTTTGTTGCAATTGT
Source organism: Marsdenia floribunda (assembly GCA_035583425.1). Classification (NCBI taxonomy): domain Eukaryota; kingdom Viridiplantae; phylum Streptophyta; class Magnoliopsida; order Gentianales; family Apocynaceae; genus Marsdenia; species Marsdenia floribunda. The sequence continues at coordinate 4,990,564 of JAXGGT010000094.1, read as the reverse complement.
TTTGCAAGTTGGCTTACAACATAAAGCAACTTGTTTGAAGGTCAAAGCTGCAAATTTTGTGCGAGTTAACTTGGTTAAAGATCAGGTTTGTCATATTTTGGCGAAAACATGTCCATAGGGCTCCCTGAGCTTCTGTTACATCTTTTGTTCAAGGATCATGTAGCAGAAACTGATTCTTTTTTTGTCCTTAAAGAAATAGTGACAAACCCTTTTGTCCTTTCCATCCTCACATCTATAAGTCTTCGTTTTCCAGGATTTTTGTATAGAATTGGTTTCTATTTTTGTTCATGCAATAATAATTTGATTTGCTTATTTTAATTCCGATAAGGTTGACCTTTGATGAGACTTGTACAAGTCTACTCCATTAACATTTGAAATGTGAGACTTTAGAATAGTAGTTGGAATATTCATTCAACTTCTATATCATGGATTGATATTTTTATGGACTTTGTGTTAGTTTTGCCTAGGACTAAAAGTGGTAGAGATTCAATTTTTGTGGTGGTGAATATATTTTCCAAGATGGCACATTTTATTCCATATCACAAAACTGATGATGCTTCAAATGTTGTTGATTTGTTCCTTAGGGAGGTTGAAATATTACATAGTATGCCTAGAAAAATTGTTTCAAATAGACATGGGTGTTTTTGGATTGAAACTTTTTTCAAGAAAGCTCATTTTTTTCAAAAAGAGTTGAGTGGATTGCAAAAAACAATGAGTAAGTAGGGACAAGTTAAGAAGTTGTCTAGTAAGGGGGGACAAAAATAATATATTTTATTAGTGTAATGATGATATTTTATTTGAGTTATATATTTATATGTATATATTGAATATTTTATTCATTTGTTGCCACTTAGACATACATGAATAGTAGCATGTCAGATGGTGTCCAAATAAGTACAACTCATTTTTTTTTTTAGTTTGAGTGAAATTTTGGAAAATAATTCCAGTCCAAAAACAGCAAATTTTTGAGTTACTTTTAGAAAAACTTGTGGTGTAAGTTAGGAACCAAACTACTATTTTCTACTACTTGCCACCCACAAGCTGATGGTCAAACTGGAGTAGTAATAGGAATTTGTCTACTTTGTTGGGAGCAATCATCAAAAAGAATATCAAAACATGGGAAGATTGTTTACCTCATGTTGAGTTTACTTATAATAGGATTGTTCATTCTACTATTAAATATTCTCCTTTTGAAATTGTTTATGGTTTTAATCCTTTGACACTATTGCACTTAACTCCCTTACCTATTTCTGAGCATGCTAACTTGGATGGATAGGAAAAGATTGAGTTTGTTAAGAAAATACATGAAAAGGCGAGGCTCAATATTCATCAAAGGACAAAGCAATATGTAAAGTAAGCCAACAAGGGATGCTATAACATGATCTTTGAACCTCAAGATTGGTTTTAGGTACACATGAGAAAAGAGAAATTTCTAGTGCATAGGCCTTCCAAATTGCTTCCAAGAGGAGACAGCCCTTTTTAAGTACTTGAATATGTAAATGATAATGCCTACAAGCTGGATCTCCCAAGTGAGTACAATGTGAGTGCCACTTCGAACATTAGTGATTTAAGTTCTTTTGATGAAGGTAATGATTTGAGGGAAAATCCTATTCAAGAGGAGGGGAATTATGTGAATCACAAAACAACTTCAGATGATAGAGTAGATAGTATGGTTTTGATGGATTAGACAAATCCAAAAAGAGATCTGATTCAAGTTTCATGTGGACTAGTTACTAGATCACGTTCAAAGAAGCATTTTATGGACTAATTCCAGAAGTTTGGACTCAAGCCAATTTGTAGGGACCTAAGAACCAAGATTAACAAGGATGTGTCAACTTAATCCAATCCCAAGAATAAAAGAGTCACATTATCATGACTAATATATTTATGATTACATTTGACTTTGAATAAAACGCTTGTATGTCAATTTGAGTCAATTTGTTTTAGTTTTCTTTTTGTTTCAGTTTTTCATCCATTGATTTAGAAAGTTTATATTCAAACCCATTATTAGGCTCGTTGATTTGTTAAACACAGCCTATAGGCCTTATTAAATGAGAAAAGAAGGTAATATTTTCTTACAAAAATAACGATGAGTGTCATTTCTCTTAGTTCTTTAAAGAACTTTTGTTGGACTTACCGGATTCTTTTGTGGCATTCATAACCAACTTATAAAATGGATTCTGCAACTGTTTGTGGAGTCATTTATCATACCAAGGTTCGTTCATTACACTAAACAAGGGGTTAAAGTCATCCATACCAAGGTTCTTGTTTGAATTGAGTACCAGGTCAAGGTTTTATCCTCATCTTTATGTGGGATCATATCAATAGGTCAAAGAATTAGATTGCTTTTGCCAAGTTTTTAAGTAAGCTTATGTTGTTCAAGTGATAAAGATTTTTAGATGCATCTCATCTCCACAATTAGATACAAGATGTGATATTCCATTAACTTAATTATTTTGTACAACATTGTACAGCACATATCTTGTTACTAGCTTTTCCAAAATAGGGGAAAACAAAATAATAGTAATCAGAGCAAGAGAGACAATTTCCATTCTTGCTATCAAATAGAAATGACAGCAAGGACGCTTGCCTAGGCTAATACTAAGCATGAAGGACAACAATCAAAAGAAAAGGCCAGCTATTGTGTTTTTACACAGTTGTTTATATCTACAACATCTGCTTTATGTTCATAGTTGAGTGCAAATCAAGTGTGAATTCATTTAAACATGTTGAAAAAATGCAGTACATATGTTATGTTTTAGTTACTAATTATCACAAACTTTTGAAAATATTTGTTTTAGTTTCCACTGCAGATGAAAATTTTAGAAATTATGCAAAATCCATTGTAGCACACATAATTTTCTCGACTAAATGAGACTGAATCTTTTGTCGTTTGAGAAGATGACAAATACAATTACAATAAGAACCACTCCATATTTGAGAATCATAAAATTTTCATCAGGACTATACGAAAACAAAAGTTTCCGAACAAGAATTTCAAAAGAAGAAGACTGAAATTTGAACTAAACTCATGAAATGAACAAATTATGACAATAATAAAGTACAAATAAATAATAATAATAACAAATAAATCAACATTTAAAGTACCAAATACAATGAAAGAAATATCCATCCCACTTTAAAGTCTTAACATATTCTATAAATATTTTCGAACTTGGGTGAATATTAGGCCAACTTCTTCAACAATACTCATCAGCACTTTGATTTTTGATTCACCATGAGACTTTATACATACATAAACAATTTTAGGATGAAGAAGAAAATTTGGTAGGTTCAGGAAAAAATTTATTCGTCTAGAGAGGGAAGAGGGAATTTGTTTTTCTTTATTTTTATTAACAATAATAATAAATTAAAGAGAATTTTTTTAAAAAAATAATAATAATAATTTTTCAACAAAAAGATAAAAATATTCCTCTAAAGAGCAAATATAAAGCAAGTAACAAAAGTTAACGAATTGTTTAAAATTTAACGAAAAAAAAAAAAAAAAAAAAAAACCTACTTTAATTAATTGCATGTGCCACCGTCCATTTTTTGAGGTGCTAATCAACTCAAGAGAGCTCAAGTTACACACTAAAGAACCACAAAAACATCTTAAGAATCTAATAAAATCTGTTTTTTTTTTTTTTTTTCGCTTTTTTTGTCAAATCTCTTTCTTCAATTTTGAGTATTCAAATAGTCAATGAAATTGAATTCACAATATTGTCCTTCGAGTTAAAAATTAGAAAATTAAAAATAGTTAAATCAACATTATGACCTTTCAAGTTGGACTAAAAATAGAAGAAATATCTTAGACTGACAGTTGATCCTTAATGTAATTGAGAAAAGAATCATAATCATTACTCAAAAACAGTTAAGTGACTTTTAAAAAAAAAAAAAAAAAAAAAATTAAATCCCAAACTTGCCAAACATATATAAATTGATGACTAAACTCGTCAGTCCACCCTCCAAAGAGAAATTCTAAAGAAACATGCAAAATGAACATGGCAACTATTTTTCTAGAATAATGACCCTGCAAAACGCATTTGTCCTGATTCCGGTAACAGAGTTGTCCATATCATGCAGACCAAGAGTACTGACACCTCCTGAGGTAAACCATCACCATGCATCCTATGTTCAGCTGTCCAGTCACTAATACCAACAAATTAACACAAACATTTCAAATACTAATCTCCTTTTTTCTCTACTCCTCGTCAATTCTATAATCAAAGTCATATGGTAACAAAGGCCCAACCCATAGATAGTAACACAAAATGGAGTTAAGAACACATCTAGTAGATTGAGAGAACCTTTAATATGCACAACATTTGTGAAGATCTGCCATCAGTTACATAGTATAGTTGAGTCAGCATTTGTGTTTTACATCTCTCCACATTCAGCAATAACACAGGCCAGCTTAGGTCGACTATTTGGTCCAGTAGCCACATTTTCAATCTTCCTAACCACCAAAAGACCATCTCCAAGCACTCGCTGCAGGAATTTAAGAAAACAACTATAAAAATTAGTAGAAAAGACTTACTCAAGGAAATAGACAAAGCAGAACATAGATGCAATTATATATATCAGCAGAGGGGGGGATCAATACTAAGATTCACACTGTTTTATTGTAATCAACATCATCATACCCAATGATATACGGACTACAAACCTAGAGCACAGAGGATCTTCTAGCTATTATATTCCAGGAATCAATCCTTGATAACAGATAGAGTCAACTGTAAATCAGCCACAAATGCTACCAAGACATTTGCTTGCAAAGCAATAGCTGATTAGAGGAATCTAATGTAACTAGTAACCTGAAGAGGAATACCAACTAGAACTGACAATAAGATACTTGCACATAGTAATCCAGAAGAAACCAAACGTACCCCAAAGACAACATGCTTATTGTCAAGCCACTCACATTTTGAACATGTGATGAAAAACTGCATTGCAAAATAGTGGAATTAGGGAAAAAAAAAAAATGCCATTAATCAATTAACACCAAGAACAATCAAAATTACGAGGGTGAAAAAAACAGTCCAAGATATACACAGGGAAGATACAATCTCTACATCACCCATCTCAGAAGCGCCCCCCCCACATACACACCACCCCCTTCCCTTCTCTCCAGGTGCCGTATTAGTCTCTTAACTTGGAAGCAAGCCAGCTCTTATTTTCACGTTGGCCAAGAACATAAGAAAAGTGTACTTAAATTTGATCCTAATAACAAATGGAATGTATATAACTTAACTGGATTACGGAAATCTAAAATCAATTTGGATTTACCTGACATCCATTGGTATTTGGTCCAGTATTTGCCTGCCGGAAGCTCATAAGCATAAAGTTAGAATAATAACCATATCAATACAAGCAGAAACCGGTAACTAGCTGATTCCAATCCAGCACAAAAGGAGGCAGATGTAACCAAAAAAAAAGGAAAAAAGAAAGAAAAAATGACAGCACCATCGAGAGGGGAAAAGAAAATTAACAAAAGATAAGGCCCAGCTGTAAGTTTCCAGAAGGGATGACAGTGGAAGCAAGATGAGATGGCAAGGTTAATAAATATCAAAAGTATGGCTTTTAGGAAACCCCAATGAAAAGCTTAATTTAGGAATTAATTTAGTAAACCTTCGGTTCTTAAAGAACACTTAATCAAACCATTCATACATATAATTGTCAAAAATATGAAACTGGTTTTCTGAATGTTTGAAAATAGAATTTTATTATTCTGAGCTAAACTTAGAATAATAACCTAATGTATAGTAATGTGGCCTCGAGAAAATAGTAAGGAAACTACATGAATGTAAAATTCTTAATTACAGGAAAATGAATAAACTTAACAAACAGAATTAAAACAATATAAATTAAGCATAATGTTCAGCATCACATAGATGTAATACTTTTTAAGCGTAAGATTCTTGTCATGTGGCACAGAACTATTCAGAGATCCAACTTTTTGCACTTGAAAAACAAATTTCCCAAAATTTACACACCAATTGTTAGCAAGAAAAGTCCAAATCTTGCACTTCCATTCAAATTTGCGTTAAAATCCTAATGGGAGGACAAGACAATATAAAATTTTGAAGGTAAGACCTCTTTAGATGGGGGACAAAAGTAGAAGTTTCCAAATAATTAAATAGTCGGTCAGATTTTGAATTTTTCAGAATCACAATACAGGAAACCCAGCAATAAGTTTCACGTATGCATTATCTTTCAAATTAGATTTGCAAATAAGTAGATTCCAAAAGTTGGATATTTTTATTCAAGTGCAAAATATAAATTTCAAAATGATTAAAATAGAGCCAGGATTTTTTGCATTTTCTTAATTTTTACACAGATAGGAGACTAAGCAATAATGTAAAGTCTTCCATTCCAATAGTAAGACACATACTAACTTATGTGAACCATTTCTGTGATGACCACTAAAAGCTAATGGTGTGACTTTAGCATGAAATTGGTAAGCAAAAAGAGGTCTAAGCCTTCTTCCTATTTATTTTTGCTATACAATCAAATGGAACAATTGTCAAAAAGAAAGGGATCAACATGAGTCGATTAATTAATGTATACTACCATGATATTTTTAAGATAATGATATCAGTAATAGAAACAAAATAGAAATGAATCTACAGGGGGGAAATAAAGAGAAAAAGTATGTTCTGAATATTCATGGATCTAAATCTGCTGAAGTCAAACATGAGATGAGATTTTCAGTTCTAAATCCTTCTCAAATACCCAAAACTACCATTTCTTCAGTTCATGGGCAACAAAAATGAGTGTACCATTGCCTTTGAATTTGACTTGGGAAAATTTGCAAAGGGTTTCATCACAGATAGCTTTAAGTTGCAAGAAAACCCAAAGTTCATATATTTCAGTTTCAAACTTATTGCAGGGTAAAAAATTCCAATGCAGCTGAGAGGTTAAGATAAATAATTATCTACTTGAAACCTTTACCTCACAAGTGCTTTAAAATAAACAAACAAAAAGGTCTTCAAAAGGATGTTTCTTGGAGCCTAGAAAGAAACAAGGTTGTGAAAGTGTGTACACAAGAAACAAAAACATTGCAGTGTTCTTTTACAATGTATTTTGTAAAGGGGATAGGGTAGCCAGTGTCCTTGCAAAGTATGATTTAACAGAAATTGATGATTGGTAAATTTAGTCGTCCATCTTTTTATCTTTTATAACTTTGGTCCTTAATCTTCTTTTTCTAATTTTTTGGTCATCTATCTTTTTATTTGATGCATGTTTAGTTCTCTTTTGCTTAAAATAATAAAATTTCATTCACTTTTTCATGTTACTTTTTTCTATTTTAAGTAAACAAGGCCCAAACATGTAAAAAGTATAAAGGTGCAGGACCAATTGAAATAAATGATCGAGGACCAAAGTTGTCAAAGATAAAAAGATTGAGGACTAAACTCACCAATTTGGCGCATAACTTCTTAATTTTTTCTCTAGTGTTTCAGCACTAACAACTTCCCTTAGAGGAGGACATTGCAATATGCATACACTTTTAGTCATTTCATTTCTTTTCATGATTGTAGAAGTAGATCTGTTTGCACTTTACATCCACAAGTAAAAAAGGAAGCTCCCGGCTGCCTTTATTTATGATTTTAGTTTTAAAAAGTTGATACATTATTATGGAGAGGCTAGACAAGGATGCTATTTAGAACTTTTGTCGACTAGTGCCAATGAAAATATAAATGTTCCGCTAATTTTTAATATCACTTTTCCAAACAGCAATTTCCTTTAAGCATCTTTTTAAAATATATTAAAAAATAAAATCCACAACCGGACCAGGCCCAAAGGTTATTATGTACCAATTGGTTTTAATATATTTTAGGCCTATGCAAAACCCTCAACAACTACAAGGTGGTTTTTCTATCAATAAAAATTAGGAACAAAATTGTAAGCAATAATTATTAAACAAACAATATCTAATATCTGGTTTATAAATTAATGGACAAAAAATGTAGGGCACCAAAGGTTAATTGCATAAATGATTTTGATTTGAATTTAACTGAGCTTTTACACATACAAGACACATCTGTAAGAGCAGTTGGTTTCTTTCAAGAATGATTATGATAAGAACCAAAAGGCTGAAAAGACTTAAGTTCCAAAGGATCCCTTAATAATGACACCGGGACCCATGACGCAAGCAAAACAACAAAGAATTCAAAACACGCTTCATGGTTTGATAAAACAAAATTTACAAGAAATACCCAAGGACTTTGATTTTCCTTAAGCTTCAAAATCAACTTGGAGAACTCTTACCTACATCAAGGATCAAGGAACGATGCAAAGAGCTACTATCTTGCTACCTTACGAATTATATGTTTCAGATAATTCTCGAGCAGATTTTGTTTATATGATATTTGGGGACACATATCATTTATGATATTTTATCACTTGTATCTTGAATATCACTTGTGATATTTAGATAAATATCCCTTGCTCCGTGCTATCTAGGATCAAGTGTTAGTTACAACTAATTGTTAGTTACACCTAACTATTAGTTACATCTAGTTGTAATTACACTATAAATAATCCTCTCCTCCATTTTTTGAGGGGTTAGTAGCTGATTTAATTAAATCCAAGAGAGATTTCTCTCTATTGTGAGAAACTTGTTCTTTGTGATTCTTCACGGAACCACATATCAAACTTCGTCGGGTGATCCGATGGCAATTTCACAAGGAGTTAGGGTTCGTGGGGCTGCTATTCCTCACAGGTTTTAGCTCAGATCTATTCTAGAACCTATCCGATCTAACGATCTTGCGTTGACCTTTCTTGTTCGCGAGTTTCTACGACTTCTTGATTGTAGGGGTTCGCATCAGTTGATATCGGAGCAAGTTTAGATCAGGTTCTATCTATACTTTATTTTTCCTTATTTTTGTGTTTCTTTTCTGTTCGTTTCTTTTTCATCATTCCTTTGTGTTCATTTCTTTTTTTTTATCCCCTTTCTATCCAAAAAAAAAAATTATTTTTGAATTTGTTCTTTATTTCTTGCATTTTCATTTGTTGTGATCTTGTGTTTTCTTTGAGTTCTTCATCTTCTTGAAATTCTTTTCTTTCTTTCAATTCTTGAAGATATTGAAGATCTTTCTTTAAATTCTTGAAGCTCAAGATATTCTTGATTTTTTGCTATTTCTTTCAAGATTTGTAGAAACAAATTTTTCTTGATTTTCAGATCTATTGTTTATACCTCTAAATTTATACCTTATTGTTGTAAATATCACATTCTATTTTCTAGATCTTGTGTTTCTATACAAATTAGTGGTTTATTTGTTTCAAGATCTTTAAAAAAAACTGTTTTCTTGATTTTTCGATCTATTGTGTTCATACCTCTAAATTGATACCTTATTGTTCTAAATCTCACATTCTATTTTCTAAATCTTGTGTTTCTATATAAATTAGTGTTGTATTTGTTTCAAAATCCTTAAAAAAATTGTTTTCTTCAGTTTCTTGATTTTCGAATCTATTGTGATTCAATTCTCTAAATTGATACTTTATTGTTATAAAATCTTACATTCTATTTTTAGTTCTTGTGTTTCTATATAAATTAATGGTGTATTTCTTTCAAGATCATTTTAAAAATTGTTTTCTTGAGTTTCTTGATTTTCAAATTTATTGTGATTCCATCTTCCAAATTGATACTTAATTATTGAAGATCTCACATTATATTTCTAAATTTTGTATTTCTACCCTAGATTTTCTGATTTCCCCTTATTTCTTGACCATATTGTGTTGAGTAATTGTTTTTCACAATTAGTGGAAGTGCATTCTTTGATATTTCACACACACCA
>JAXGGT010000094.1:4936787-4971890 GCA_035583425.1 Marsdenia floribunda | reverse complement strand
AAGCATATACAAGTTATGATTTTTCAATAACAAAAACACTATTAAGCATGTTATTAAGACTGAAACTGAGACTTACTTAAAATATTCTTCATAAGCTTTCAAACCTAACATATTCGTCCCAACTTTTAGCCTTCGTAGACCAGCTATGGTTTTAACTCTCATCTTGTATTGCTACAAGCTTCCAAACCTAACGATCTTTGAGGAAGCTACAAACCCAAACGAGTTATGCTCAAACCCGAAGCAAAGATCTCAGCTTTTTTGCAAAAACCCGAAGCAAAGCCAAGATTTCAACTTTACTCCACCTACATTTTAGTTTTCAAGCAAATTTTTTCAACAAATCAAGAGCGCTATTCAAGACCCAAGAATAATTTCCCTCCATTTTTGTGCCTTAGTCTTCTTCTTCGGGTGTAGCCGTTGATAGATGGAGGGTTTTTCCCTTTTTTTTTTTGTTTTTTTAAAAAAAAAAAATTATGGAATACCAAAAATGCCCTCACAAAAAATGGCATTTGGAGGGCACGTGACATTTTTGGCCGAAAATTGGGTAAAAAATGGCCGGAAGGACCAAATTAGGAATACGTAAATTGTTGTAGCATCTAGTTATGAATTTTTAAAGATTTAGGACCAAGTCTGTGAAACGTAAATAGTTTTAGGACCAAAACGGAAAATTTTCCTTTTTTTTTTTACGTTTTTCCTTTTTAACTCCAATTTATTAGATTGAAGAATCTGCCACCGTAGCCAAAGTTAAGTCAGATAGCAGTGTTCTTCCTCGATCTCAGAAAGAGTTTAAAAAAGGTGAGTTGAAAGAGAGCTAAAAGATCTAGATCTTGATCAGGACCTGTGAAAATCTTGAAGGATCCTTCTGGGGTGATAACTTTTCCAATACTCTATAAATTTCTTGATCATAAAAGTAAAGAAAAAAAGAAATATTAAAAACTTGGCATTAAAATTTTCATTATTTCTATACAGCACTACCCCAATATGAGTGCAAATAATCAAAGTGCCCACCCATCATCAGCTAAAGAAGAATAGTTCGCAAGTCGAATTTTTACACTAGTTCTGCAGTTGAATTTCTAGATACTTTTGCAATAACATCATTATCCATGGAGTAATTCATTAGATTTGTGAAACAGTGAGAGACCTGAAGGTCCGATAGAACAACAAACCCTGTAGCACTTCATCAAAAACAAAAGTATTGCGGAGTGAGAACTCAAGAAACCCAATTAGCAATCCACAGCAAACCAACGTCTTCACGTACATCAGAATGCATATGTAGAGAGAACTATAACTACGATCAGCTTGTCCACCTCCAAAACATAATGACCATTATGATTGTGATTATCATACCAGCATATTTAATCCATCTGTCGATACGGTTACGCCTTTCAATAAGTCTCAACACCGAATTCGATAGTCCCAGCCTATTGAGAACATCCAGAGCTTTCCTTTGAGCTCTCTGTACCAATGTCAGATTATTATTAGCAATTATTCCAAGCCACCAAATAAAGTTTTGCCTCTCATATTTTCCAGGGTTATAATAGAACAGGTATAAAAATAGTAGTTAAAATAGGAGTAATAAGCTGCTAGACATGTAAAAAAGTCAGAAACTCCCAGCACATATACATTTGATACTTTGGTGATTTCTATCAAGCCAAACTTTAAGTAGACTGTTCAGATGTTCAATTGCTCAAATAAGGGACCAGTAAATAAATATAACTTTCACCTTAAAGTGCACTTCATGACCAAGAATAGCTAGATAGAAAGGAAACATAGTACAAAAATCTAGTTAGGAGGGAGATAAAAAAAATTCCACAATAGTTGCTTTGTGTAGTAAAGCCCTTTCGAACTTCCCCATATACAGTAGACACTTCAACTCCAACTACTCCAGTTCATTCTCATATATATAGATCTTTGATCATTTTTTTTCATTTTTTAAGATCAACCAGAAACTGAAGCTAAGTTCCAGTTTACTTTCTGCAATTTCATCTCCCACGAGGAAACATGTGAATTTTACTTATCTATATTAGTTTCTCCTACATCCTAGATGGCAGGAAGCCAATCAACTTTTTGACTAAATGCTATTCTGTAAAAACAAATCATGTCAATCTAGGATCAGAGCATAAGAATTAAGAGATTGTTAAAAATTAAAAAAATCATATACATAAAGCGTTTAAAAGCATAATGATTTATTGAGAATATAAAGTGGGTCAATAGACTAAGGATAGTTTTGAAAATAAGTAATAAAAATTTTATTGAGTTACAGGATTATTAATTTTAGGACAATTAAAATAGAATATTTAACACAGAGGGAGTAATATATTCCATGTTTTGTGTTTAGAATTCATTTTCATTTTACAATTCAGTTCACATGCAGAAATGGCATAAAGCTGGCAGGTTCATCACTATTATTTATCCTCTCAAAGAAGGAAAAAGGAAGAATGTTCTTCTGTAGAAAATCCTGGAACAAATTGGTTCTGTATTCTTTGGGTGCAATGAGTCCAATCCCATTTGTATGGTAATCAATAGTTGAGGGTGTATTTGGATTGGAGTTTTTTTTTTCAATTTTTTACTCAAACTCAAAAAAAAAAAAAAAAAAAGTATACGTGCACACCATCTGATATGACACTCACTTGGCAAAAAAATTAATAAAAAAATCTTTACACTTGATAAAAAATATATAATATATATCAATTCAATAATAATATCATCATTACACTAATAAAATATATTATTTTTGTCCTCACTTACTAGACAACTTCTTAACTTGTTCCCACCTTATTTCTCATTTTTCGCAATCCACTCAAGTTGAAAAAAATAAGCAAACTAAAAAAAACTCCAATCCAAATACACCCTTACTTTTTGAAAAAGCACAAATTCAAAACATGGCTTTATACTAGCATTCCATATGAGTAATATCCCAATGAAAGAAAAATTCTAATATAATAACTCGACCACTGTCCAATTTATGAAACAATTCAAAGAATAAACATTTGTAGAAAATATTTCCAGTAAATTGTACAAATTCAAATGTTCCTCTGAAGGATAAACTAAATCATCCCATTTTTTCTCTTGTTCACATCCATATATATGTCCTAACTGTAAAGCATGGTTATGAGAAGAAACTGATCACACTCAAAAATTATGAGAGCATTTTAAGAAATTAGGGAAATTGGCTGAAGAATTAGTACAACTTACTACTTGAGGCTCACAATTTTATAGGTCCATGCATAATTTAATTAGTGTCTTAAACAACTCTCTGGTTAAATATTATGCAGAATTTAATAGCTGATCTAAGGCTTTTAAGATACTTTTCAAAACTCTAGTTTAATCCAGTTTTGCATTGCAACAGATGATGTTTGGGACTGGAAACCATAGTCATAAAGTGGAAACATTTTTCAAAAATACCTTCAAATGATCCCGTTGCTCACTGTACTTAGAGAGAATTGCCACTCCAGTTGCATAGGCTTCATCAAGCATTCTGGATGAGCTCCGGACTGACTGCATTGCTTGCGCTTCATCATCGAAAATTCTCAAAATATGAGAAGAATCCCCATTCTAGAACAAAAATGCAATCCAATTAGATACTTGGATTAAAAGGATTAACAGGAATTACTGAAAAGATCAAAACAAAAATATCCATACAGCTTGTCCAAGTAACAGGGCCCTCTCTTGAGCTTCTTGTACTCGTTTCTGATTCTGCAAAAAGTACTTATCCACGCTGTCTTTCAAAGAATCAGCCTCTTCAACTATTTGTTCAACTTTTCTGTACCATCAGCTCACAAATATCAGAAACAACGTTTAATTTTATTAATAAATCATATACTTACTAGTTTCTGCTATGAATTTGGCCAAACATGATCAATTATTGCCTAACCTGCACTAACCATTCAAAATTTTATCAATCCAAAACCAAATTTTGAGAATTTTCCAAACAGAAACTTTCAATACAATTTATTAGACCATTAATGGAGCTTCATAGCATTTTTTCCAGCACAACCATATAAATTTAAACCTTAAGATGGAACCTAGGGTATGATAACCGCCCAAACAAATGACAAATTGAATCCAGAAGCGATCACATATATACCTTTTCCAGAGATCCCGTTGGGACTTGGCAGGAATGGAGCGCCACATGTGGTCCATGTTAGAGCAAAGAGAGTGGACCTGAGCCACATCGGTCTTGACAGCTTCATAAAGCTCCGGCAAGGATCCCAACGACGACGATGATGCCAAAGAAGACGATGAAGAAGGAAGAGAAGATGACATGTACTCCAAACGCTCAAGTCTCTCCAGTCCATCGTGGGCCTTGAGTAGCAATTTCTTGGAATTCTGGTACAATTCTGACAGTGTACCACCTCCACCACCATCACCAATGACTGTTACAACTCCACCCACTGTTCTGGTTGCCATCGCCATCACAGACTACCCTGAAAGTGAGAATTGTTACCAAAGCCGTGTGGAGGATTTTGGAATTTGGAGCCTCACCCAGAAAAAAGGTTTATGAAATTCTCTTTTAAAATATAAAACTTTTCTTCGATTAATAGTTGATCTGATGTCAACAATCAATTAATAATAATAGAATAGAGTAATTATGTAATCCCTAAAAAAAACAAAATTGTTTTGGTATTTGATGTCCTCATTTTGTTTAAAATTTCACCAATTTTATAGTCTATTCCTCTTTTTTTTTTTTTTTTTTTTTAATATTACAAATTTCACCAAAAATAAAGGAGTTTCAACAGAGTAAAAATCTGAATTCTTGCAGCTGTTTGAAGCTCTGGAAAGACATAATTGAAGAAATATATGTATAGACAACTCAAGCTACAACCATATAAATGAACAAAGGGCAAACTCCACTCGTTAAAATCTCGTCCTTACCTAATATAGGTCAAACGACTGTCAATATAAAGCAGTACATGTACCCATGGAAGTAAAGCTTGACCATTTTCTATATCCAAATAAAAATTCACTCTCTATTAAACTTCTAAAGGCGAACTAATTGTGTATGTGCGCAAATGGGAACAGCAAACTGACGAAATGTAATAATCATTTTCCCAGCCCAATTCACATTTCATCAACACTTGGCCTTGAACCTCAACATATCAATTTGGTCATCGATTTTCCGCGAAGAAACTTAGTTGATCATGTACTTTTCCATATGAATTAGCCAGAAAAGCAGGAACTTTTCATTACTACCAGACAAAATTCTACAACTAGAAATAAAAAATGAAAAATAAAAAATAAAAAAATTGAAGATCTTCACTGCATCCAGGATACAAATACTCGAAATTAAACCTAACCAGAATACAAACGTAAAGGTAACATTTGAATACAGAAATTAGCGAACGGGATTTTCATCCCGCGATTTATATCTAGAAACATAAACACAAAACTACGTCTACTGACCTTCAAAGTGATTGAATTTGCGGGCAAGGTATAGCAAGATGGTGAAGGGAGGTAAGGTTAGCGGCAGAGCGGGCGGCGGAGGGCGGAGATCGGTTGTGGAAAGGTGGGGGTAGTTGGGTAGGTGATTGGAGCAAAGGGAGCAACAGAGACACGCTGTCAGTTTTTTTTTCTTTTTTGGGATATCATTTTCAGAGATGGAAAATTCCATCACACAAGTTAGTAAATGCAATTTAGGTCTTTCCAGAGTAAAGTGATTGGCGATTTTGCCCTTCTAAATGGAATTTCATTCTTCTGTCTACCCTAAACTCTATTGAGGACCGATGTCACACAATTACGTATAATTCGGGGACCAATATCACCAAAAAAAAAAATAGTTTGGGGACCAATGTCACCAAATGGCGATAGTTTGGGGACTATTTATGCCAATTTGCCTTTTTCGGTCTACCCTAAACTCTATTGGCAGTTATGCGTTTATATAGCCAATATGGCTTCATAAAAATAAAAATAAAAATAAAAATAAAGAATATTGGTTAGTTTAGTTTTAAAATTATTTTTTATTGTTGAATTTAATAGTTTTTTTAAAAAAAAAAAAAAATTATTTTCATTCTCAAATTTAAAAAATTAAATAAATTAGTCCTTTAATCTATTATAGTAAATAAAATGCATAAATAAAAATTTATTACTTAATTAAGAAAAAAATAAATATATCATTACACAATTTCATAAAAGGATTTATTCTCCCATCACACAAACCTTTAACAGCTTCAATTTATCACATATAAAGGAAAAAAGAAGAGCCGAAAGGAAAAGGAGAAGAAACACGGGAGGAAAGAAAGCAAAAAGAAAAATGGAAAAAGGGGAGAAATTTGAAGTTAAATTCCTTGTTTAATATTAATTAATAAAAATTCATTTATATATTTTACTTATTACATCCAGTTAAAGAATTAATTTATCTCAACATTTTTCTCTTAATTATATATAAAGAAGAATAATTTTGGATAAATTTAAATTATTTAGGAATTAATATACCAATTTGAAAAAAATATACTGATATGAGAGTATAAAAAGGGGAAGAAAAAAAAAGGAAAAAACAAGGAAGATTAAAAAATTTAATCTCAAATAGGGAAATTGGTAAATTTAGTCACTTAATTTTTATAATTTTTGTAATTTCATTTCTATTTAAAAATTTTGATAAATTTCATCCTTTATGTGAATAGCTTTGACAAATTTCATCATTTTGTCAATTTTTTAACAACACAATCAATCCTAATCAATCATTACAATTTTATTTTATTTTTTAAAAGTAAAGTGTACGTATCCATTGAAAATTTTCATTTCTACTCTTTATTTAAAAAAATAAATAAATTAAATTGTAAGAATTGATTACATTGATCGTCACTTAAATTGACAAAAGGATAAAATTTGCTAAAATTATTAACATAATGGATGAAATTTGTTAAAATTTTTAAATAGAGATAAAATTACAAAAATTATATAAATTAAGGAACCAAATATACCAATTTACCATCTCAAATATTTAAAATTTTTGATATTTTTTAACATAATTTGTAAATTTAGTCTCAAATAAATTTATTTTTAATAACATTAATCCTATAATATTTTTTTAACTTTTAAATTCCTAATTTTTTTTTTTTTTTTAGGATAAAAAAGTAAGATCCTTTTTTACGAATTTGAAAATTTAACAACTTGTGTGGTTAATCCAAAAAAAAAAAAAAAGTTTAGGACTTCAAAAAAATATTGTAATATTAAAGTTGTCAAAAATAAATTTGTTTAAAACTGAATTTACAAATTATTCATAACATTATTCCCACAAAATTTAATGATTTGAGTAGATTAATTTGTAAAAAAAAATGACCTTATTATTATTATTTTTTTACGGTGGTATCTCGGACCTTCCAACCCAAAACTTTATTTTTTAATTATAAAAAATTTTAAGACTTTAAAAGTTAAAAAGAAAATATTGTGAAATTAAAATTACTAAAAATAAATTTATTTGAAACCAAATTTATAAATTATTCTTAATGTTATTCTTAAACTTTAAGGTTATATTTGGATAAACGTTTTATTGAAAAAAATGGCTTATTCGAGACAAACTTTCATTCAAAATGAATATTATCTCCTATTTTTTTTTTTAAAATTGAATTTTATGTTGGAAAAAGTGAGAGTTAAATGTGTAGATTTTATAGGTATAATGATTGTGTCCGTGTGTAAGAGAATTTTTATTTTGGGAAAAGTGTAAGAGAGTCATTTTATTAATAATATATATTTTTTAAATAAAATGGGACCCACAACTTTTATAAATGTGCTTTTGAGGGACAATTCTTTTTTTTTTTTTCAAAAAAAAGTGTCCAAATGTGTTAATTTATGAGAGAAACATTTTTCACTCAACTCAAGTTAAAAGCTTGTCCAAATATAGTCTAAAATTTTTTGACAAAACCCATCATCAAGAACCTTATTTTTCAATCCAAAAAAGGAAAAAAAAAAAAAAAAAAAAAAAAAAAAAAAATTAAAAATTAAAATAAATGATTTTAAAATAAAAATTAAAAAAAAAAAAAAAAATTGAACTATTTTATTGTTTATCTTAAATATTTTATTTTAATATTTTATATTTCAAATAAATTATATTTTAATAATTTTAGACCCAAATATATATATATATATATAAGAATAATAAATATCCAACAATCATTGTGATCATACTCCTTTTCACCTAAAATCTAAGGGGGTGTTTGGATTTCCACACAACTAAGAATTTTTTTTGTTCTCCAATAACTCGACACATTTGGACATCATTCTTTTTTAAAACAATTTTGTCTCCCACTTTAAAACCAGTCTATGTTGTGAACCTCACCTAATAAAAAAAATATATATATATTATTAATAAAATAATATTATATACTAAAACCCAAAAATATATTCTCTTACACACACAATCATTATACTATAAAACCTATATATTATTAATAAAATAATATTATACACTAAAACTCAAAAAAATACTCTTACACACATAATCATTACACCTATAAAACCTATATATTTAACCCCACTTTTTCCAACATAAAATTCAATTTGAAAAAAGTGAGAGACAATTATTTTTTTGAGTGATAACTTGTCTCAAAAACTCTATTTTTTTCTAATATAGTGGAAATCCAAACCCACCCTAACTTATTCAAGTTTTAAAAGATTAAAATAAAACATCTATCAACTGACGAACCAAATGTTACATGTTTGAAAAAAAATCAATTTTCTTTTCAGAAATGTGATTCCATAAGAACATCAAGCGATTTTCCTGCATGAAGATAGGCGTGGGGAGGAAATAGTAATAAGGAAAGCAAGAAGAATAATGAATGAAAATCTCTCTATACAATTTCTCGACCTTAAGTTTTGACAAAGCAAAATGTACAAAGTAATCTACAGCCACTAATAGCAAACAAATTCCAGAAATAGTTTTGTCAAGGTGGTTGTCATTCAGCCCCAGGTGGTGCAATCTCATACCTGATTTCTTCCAAATGCTCATTTATTATTATTACTGATTCCTGTACACCTTTGATGGCTTCCTTGAGGGCATTATCATACTCAGCATCAGCCTCAGCCTCTTCAGTCCCAGAAGCTTCTGTTATCTTGTGGATGTGCATGCACTCATGCCCTTTCTGATGATGAAATTTGCAGTTCTCATGGCTTACTAGTCGCTCAGAGGGTCGGCCAGCCTTCTTCAAGACCTGAATTGTGGCTGTCTGCAAGCATTTGGGAGGACCTATAAGTGACTCTTAAAATGAATTAACATAATGCAAAAAGAAGTCATGGAAACATAGCAGCAGTAGGTAGCTGCTAAAGGCACCTTGACAAGAATAAATAAATTCTTTTGCTAATAATTCTGCAAAAAATAAACACCGTGGAAAAAAAAAATACAAAAAATTATAACACCAGACCATTTAAATAAAGACGGGGTTTTCACTTTAGAATTACTATTGCAGTTATGATTTATCATAGCATGCACAGGAACTGACGTTACTCCCCTTTGGGACTGAAGAGAAGCAAATGTATAAAGATTGAAACTTCGAAATCATATAGAAATGCCATATCAGTGGGGACTGAAAAAGAATCAAATTTTTAAAGATTAAAATTACAAAATCGTATTAAAAGCCCATATCAACAGAACTTGCAAAAACAATAGTTAACATGAATCCCTTAAATCCATTGTCTTTTTCAAATATGGAGAAGCAGCTTCTTTCCAGAGTGCTATGGTGGTGCGTTTCATCTTCATGCCAATCTAATATAAAATGCCCATGCTTTCTAATGAACATCGGTGTTGATTCAGCATTTGCTGAACTTCCACAAAACACCAGAAGAATTAAAAAAATAAGACCAAACTCCATTTATGCTAGCTCCCTTACCCCTGTGATTTTAAGGGCAAATCAACTTTTGACAAATATTACATTCTTGGTCGAAAATTGAAATCGACATATTTCCTAACTTATTGGGAATGTTGAAAATTGAAATATCCACTTCCCGAAAATAAACTTAATTTTTTTCATAAGTACCACCGATAACGTACTCAAATTTACCGGATTGGTACCCACTAACATATCAGTCCTATGGCTAATTACAGGATAAAGGGGGTAAATTACAAAGGGTGCATTTGATCACTAACTCAATTGACTCTCAAGTAATTTAATTTCATCTCAATAGCCATTTAGGTAGGCATTTTGTTGAGTTAGTTTTTTGTATTCCCACCCCAAAGTGAATCCAAATTTCTTTGAAAATTTAAATTTACAATTACTTGTTTCTACAATGAAGTATTACTTGATCTAAACCCCTATGGCTATCCACATGCACTCTAATTTTCCTTAATTTTATAGTAAACCAAAGGTCAAAATTCTATTTAGACAGGGGAGTAAAAAGAAATATGAAGGAGAGCAAGATATGAAATAAAAGTAGCCAAGTTATATAGCAACTTGCTATATACATCCCCCAAGAGAGAAGCCAAGCACCACTACAAATTTAGACAATCTTGGGATGTATATTCTGTTTGCAATTATTTACTAATCCTTCAAATATAGCAAGCCAAAACTTTCATGCCTATGCTCAAAAGTATCTGTTATTATAGTTTTGCAGACTTGAGAAGAGGGTGATTCATTCATGTTTTTCTTCTTTCTGATACCAATGGCAGAAGAGGTGCTGCAAATTGGGATGGACAGTGGCTTAAAGGAAGTCAGCCTCAGCCACGAGCCAAGAGGGAAAGTGTAGAGCTGGAAACAAGGTGACGAAAAAGACTGTGACTGCCCTAAAATGGCTACTGGACAGATAGCGACGGGAGGTGGTGGACAGAAAATGGATTCTAGCAATACCATATTCAGGATTTGAGGAAAGGAAATACCAGTAACAAAAAGATGAAATCACTGATTGTGTGATGTGATTAAAGATCTTGATAAACTACCAACCCAACTCAGACAATAGCATATGCAGTTCTGCAAATTCAGCAGCATTTGATTTGTTGCTTTATTATGCAGATTACTTACATTTTTTCCCTCTGTTCTGGATTTTTCTTTTGTTCAATTATTTCAAGTAACCATAAGTCCTAAAATCTCAAGTAATGTACTTATTGGTTATATAAGCAAGTTTTCTAGAGAAGAACAAGTAACTAATTTCAACAAACCTAGCTCTCATATTTGGATGGGAAACTTCTAGGAGTAGAAAGCATAATAGTCAAAAAGCCTGGTAAAGCCAGTGCTTTTGAAATTTGAAACCAGTGTCTTATCATAGGTCTACTATGCCATTCTTCCTCTGAAGGGTGGTCAAATGAAAAGGCTTGCAATTATGGGGCAAACAAGCAGAACCTGTAAGAATGGTAAACTAAAAGTCTTGCTGTTAATACCATTTGAAGATTTGAATGGTCAAATTATATGTTTACACTAATATATTTATTTTTCCAAATCCCTGAAACACTCCCTGTTTCTCAAAAACTGACATATGCTTCCCTTATAAAAATGTTCCGCAGAGTGATACAAATCATTATTTTCATACTATAGTTTGGATAATAAACCTCATGGCTGTAGTTCCAGTTCAATAGTAACATAATAATAATACAACTCTAAAGAAGCAAAGAGCCAACTTGATTGGTTAGGATTCAGGACCAAACCTTAACATTGTCGATTCTCTCCTACCTATTGCTCTTTGCAACAATACTCTCCCAGTTTTCAGGAGTTCTAGGCCTATGACTAGAGTTGAAGCTTTGATAACTCTGAGTCAAGTGCTTGGATTTGAGGAAGGGTTACTTGCCCATTTGCCTTCCTGTGCAATTCTTACTATTTATATTGATGGCTTTCCTTATCATTTTTCATTTGAATCTTATGATGTTTTTGTTCCTCTTCTAGTTATACTTCATCTTTTCATTATCAATAATATGGTTATTTGTGTTATTAGACTAATATGTGAAGTTCTGATGAGAGAGCAGGAACTTTTACCCTCCCCAGAGGCTCAAACTTACTGTGGTCGTTGGGAGATTCTAATTAAGGTACCTAACTTTGCTAGATTCTGTTTTCAGTTTGATTCATCCTCACTGATTCTGTTCTATTTTGCTACATAGGTCTATTCTGGGACAGCATACACCAAGAAACGCATACACAAATGAGAAAAATAGACGGACAAAGGCAAGCAATTAGAGAAACTGGAGCTATTCCACATTCAGAAGTTCTTACATAGCTCAAACAACATGTCCTACCAGTTCCAGTTTCTGCTTCTCTTGGATCTGAACTGATCTGAGTATATGGGCAATATCATCTCGGAAGAGATCTGGATTCAGAAACAGAGATTCCAGTTCTAGGACCTGTAACAGGATAAAGTGCACAACACCATTATTTTATTTTCAAAATATAAAAATGATGGAATGGAGATCAAACTTTAAAATTATTAGGAATAAAGATACATCAAAACATCAGCCAAAACAGCTTTGTAGCAATAGTATTAAGTAAGATGCAGTCATTACTTGTTTTGAACAATCATTAAATTCCATTGTAATCTCGTTGCAAAGTTGCTGATACGCCAATTCACCTCCTGAAACCATATAGTCCTCAAATCCTCTGTAATACAGCATAATTGTTAGCTTACTAAATGTTTTCTTCATAGTTGTAAAAGATATGTAGTTGGTCTACTCGTAAATAATTATACTTGGTCTGTTTCAAAAAGGAACCCACACTCAAATTCACTATATTGCATCCATTATTTCAGATTAAAGAGGGCCTCCAATAAGGTTATCGTAAACTTTAAGTATGGGTTGCAAAAAATTAATGGGATGCTAGAGATGGCATCTCCATTACATATAAGACTTATTGGAAGTGCATCTATCATGTATCTCATTCATTGCAAATTCACTAGTTTGCTTAAAATGTTGTTGACAGTCCTTGTTCTTTACTAACAGAAGACTAAACTTGTTTCAACCCTCTGCTGTAAGGTCCACTCATGGATTGTGTCATGCGCCAATTGGTTATAAACTAGGAGCTTGAAAAGAGGAAGCCGTTACACCTTAAAAAGAATAGATGAAATAGAGAATAAATCTTCTTTCCATCCCTTTTATTATTCAAAAAGGGCCACTTAAATAGGCTTCAAAGGATAACCCTAACCATAATTAGTTCTAACTAGGTAATAATCTATAATAGGAAAGAGGATACATTAAGCCTAATTAGAACTTATAACTAGGTAAAAATCTAAACAAAATCTAACTAAAATGGAAATGTATCATTTCTGAAAATAATATAGAAAGTATCTAAAGCTTCAAGAATCCTACTTGGAAACTGCCTAATATGGATATGGATCCCTAACATCAGCCCCTACCCCCCTGGAAATTGAGTTTGTCCTTAAGCTCATAAAAAGAATAAGCAGCACAGAGTAATTGTAAGGGTGAAGTATTTTCCACCAAGAACTTGTGTCGATAGGGTGAAGGCGCATATGCTTCTTTCAGTTTTATCCAATCCTCAACCTCATATCAAAAAAGCTTCTTGCATATAAGGCTCAGCACAATTGAAACAAAGCCCTATTGCACACCTTTCAGCCATCTCATGCAGTTAGTTGTTTAGGCTGAGTAGAATTTGTTGCAATCCCTGACCCACCTACATCCTAAAGTTCCCATTTTTAGGAGTCATTGATTTCAAATTGTACTATTGGATTGTAACAGCTCGAGATTCTCCTTCCAAGTACCATTGTTGTTTCCAGTCAAAGGCTCTAGGTAGACTCATAGCTGTAACCAAATTATTTGGGCACAAAATTCAACCTCAACTTGCGTGTAAATAGATTTACTTGTTGATTAGACCACAATAGACTAGTAGGTGAGAGTAGCGCTTAGAACCTATTCAAATAATCTTCAATTGGCCCATTCTCTCTACAATTGACCAACTCATGCACTTGCTTCAAAGAGTAGGTTAAGATATAAGTGACAATAGATTTTCAATACATCCTAATACAACCCTAGTTCTTCTTGTTTCAGTTTATCTATCCATAGTTGAACCTTTCCTCTCATATGAAATATTGTGGTCCCCTCCTTTAAATGAGCAACAATAATTTTTGACTATTGAAAAATTTGATGCAAAGGTTGATCCAACTGAAGGGTCCTTAGTGCCATGATATAACTCTGTCTTGGCATATTTAGGTGCCATGTTAGTTTCTTGTTTTAAATTTTCTTATGCCCTTCTAGGTTGGGTAATGGCTAGTTGAGTCATGTTTTGATCTAAACACTGGTTTGGTGCCTACCCTTTTTATACGATAATTTGCATCATCCCCTTAATTTCCTTTTGAGCCTCCTCACTTTATGTTTGATAAATATACACTCGTCCAATTTCTCTTTTTGATGAGTTACCCATGATGTTTGACTCTAATACTAACTCATTATGAGGCCTATTCATGAATGTGTCAGATACTGATTGGTTATAAACATACCTTCCTCTTCGATAGTGTTGTTCCTATCATTATTCTTTCCTCTTTGTGAGGAACCTTCGACTATTGAATATTGAGGCTCTAAATGAGCTAGTCACCTAGGTGCTTGAAAAGAGAGAGGTCTTAACACCTCAAGAAAAACACACAAGTTAAATCTGCTTTCTTTCCGCTCTTATTATCCAAAACAGCTATTTAAATAGCCTTCAGCATAACAAACCCTGGTAACCATCTCTAATAGGAAAGAGCATACATTAATCCTCATTAGGGATAAATCTAATAAATGGAAATATATTATTTTTAAAAATAATATAAAAAGTTCTTAAAGTTTCAAGAATCCTCTTACTATTATAAAGTTGCTAGGTATCCTAAACTGCATGGTGTACATAATGTTTAGACATTCACCCTGATTAGTATGCCTAGAAATTTTAATATGGGGAAGTTCAATAGTATAGGAATGTATAATAGTATGGGAATGTAAATACTATAGGGAAGGGGAGGTAAGAGTTGTAAATACAATTCGTAGAAGTCCCCATCCTAAAGTGCTTAATGTGGATATAGATCCCTTACTTCCTTTATTCATTTATATTTTAAAATGTATGGAGCTGATGGATCTCCTTTTTACCCTCATTTTTCTCTCTCTTTGTTTCTTTCCCCTCTTTACTTCTTTCTTAACAGTAAACTACAGCTAAATGGATCAATTCTTTTCTCATAAACCCCTATGCCATCTCAAGAATATGGTTGTTTAAGGACTCTGGAGATCTTTCCTTCAAAAGGTTCACAACTATCAAGTAAAAAATAGACCTCCAATTTACAAGGATGGACGTTATCCCTAATAAAAGTTTTCTTTGGAATCAGACCTCTCACTTGGATTCTGATTCTCAATATAATCATACTAATGATACATTTCAGATACAATGGTCAAGGAGCTTTTAATCAAAATATGAGCTATAAGAGAAGTATAAGAATAAAACTTATAATCACCTCTTCCTTCATCATCATTGGTTCTCTTCAGCTCTATGGATTTAGAGTGGTTATGTCCTAATACACTTCGATGGTCCGTGGAAATAAAGTTTGTGATTTGGGTTGTTAAATTGCGTAGAAACTTTGGAAATTAATCCTCTCATTAGCACTATCCTTCTGATTCTTCAGCCAGTAAAATTCTGATCAGCTAGCCATAATTTCAGTCATCTAATTTGCAGCTGCTATAATTTTGGAAGCATTATTTCATTCTCAGTGTTAATGGAGTCAGGAATTACTGTAGACAAGGTTAATTAGGAAGATATACAGACCATAATCCAACAACAAGATGGAAATCTATTATACTAGAAAATAAAGAAAATTCAAATAGCAGTTTGTATATCCATCCATCATAAAATTATCACTTAGCCAAGAAAAACATATGCTCTGCCTGTCCTAGATTACCCGGTCCCAACCTCTCTGACACAATGGAACAAACACCATGCCCACTCATATGCACATCACCTTCACTTACCAATTTCGACTTGTAGAGTTTCCCCCACACCTGAACCCAAAAGAAAAACAAAACAAAAAATTCCCAACCAAAACAATTTGAAAAGAATTTAAATAACTAGGAATTGGAACTTAGCCTTCAACTAAATTCAACATGATCTCTTCGCAAAGGTATTGGGATTTCTTTTCGTCACAAACAAAAACACTTTTTTTTTTTTTTTCACAATGACGAACTCCAACAGTAAATTTGAATAAAGCCATTCCCCTTAAATCCCTTTCATTAAATAAATTTAAATGGCGTTTACCTTTTAAGTCTGGCATAAGCTTGAGCTCTGCGTTGTTGAATGGTGAGAAATTTTCGAAGCAAAGCAACGGTCCTTGAGGCATTACCAGAATCTGTGCCATTTTCGGTGTCCATATTATCTGTGTCTTCTGAAATCCACAATTTCTCCTCAAAATCTTCCATTGCTCTCAGTCTCAGTTTCAAATGGGGCTTTTTTTAATAAAACCTTTCTCCCTTTTCGATGAAGACCGAAAGTTTCTAAAGATGCGCCTTAACGCGTTGTATATCGCGTATAAATTAAAAAATGGAACAAATATTTATTTTTGTGTACCAATAAAATAAGAAAAACATGATTTTAACCTTAATTTTTTTATTATTATTATTTTACTCTTGTAATTATTTTTTTTTCCTATTTTTTCTATTGCATCTCTAATTATCTATATTCTTTATAATTTTTTTAAAAAAATTTTATGAATTAAATGGAACATTAGACTAATTAATTGCTTGAATTTTAAATTTATTTTCTAAAATATAATAAAATACTTAAAATTAAAATATATTTTAATTGATATTTTTTTTTATAACTTACAATAAATTTATTTTATTAAAATTTTAAATATGTTCCATTTGAAATAATATTTTATTAATAAAAAATACATGTGAAATAAGTTTTATTATAATTTTTTTATTTGTTTAAATTTAAAATTTAAAACTAGAGTTTAGATATAAAATTAATGTTTTAGGGTTAAAAATTAGGGTTTAAATTTAAAATATAAAATTGCACTTTTTTTTTTTTTTTTTTTGATAAGTAATATAAAATTACACATAACTTTATTTAAAACACATAAACTCTAAGTTTGTTAAAAATACATAAACCTCTTAAATTCATTGAAACTACATAAATTATAATTTCATTTAAAGCACATAAAAAACATAATGTTTGTGGAAAAAAAAAGGGCAAATTGACAAATTTCCAAACTATTTACAGTAACATTCCTAACATTTATTTATATCTTTTTAGATCCCTGATCTTATTTTTTACTAGCAAATTACATTTTTTCATCTATTATTGGACAGTCAACTATGAGCCAACGTTAATTTTTTCCAATAATTGAGGAGTAAAATAGAAATTTTACATAATTAAACCAATCATAATTGTTATGAATTCGAAGAGTTTTTCTTCGATGTTTGTGGATGTCCATTTTATCGAAGAGTTATTATTAATACTTACCTCAAGATCGATAAAGATGACATTATCGATGATGCAGCCCTCCCCTAAACTCCTCCTATAAATAGAGGGTCCTGAAGACCATTTCATTTTCATAACGAATTCCACACGAAAGACTTGTATCAAAGGAATCGGAAAGATCATTAATAAAATTCTCTTTCTCTCTATATCTCTTGTTATCCTTATACCGTTCTCATTACTTTTATTATTTTGTTGTACAATTTCATAACACGTTATCAGCACGAGTTTCTACCGTCGAGTAAAGTGTTTGAAGATTGTATCAATAAGAAACATGTATGTTATTTCCACTCATGGCAAATCTGATTAAGCTCGAATTTGTGGCACTTGATGTTACTGGGAAAAATTATATATCATGGACATTAGATGCCGAGATGCATCTAGCCGCGATGGGTCTGGCAAACACCATCGTACAAAATAATCAGTCACCAGCACAAGATCGTGCTAAAGCCATGATTTTTCTTTGTCATCATCTTCATGAGGATTTGAAAATAGAATATCTTACTGTGAAAGACCCTCTTATTTTATGGCAAAATCTGAAAGAAAGATTCGACCACCTGAAGATGGTCGTCTTGCCTAAAGCACGGTATGATTTGATGCACTTGAGGTTACAGGATTTTAAATCCGTAAGTGAATATAATTCTTCGATGTATAAAATTGTCTCGCAGTTAAAATTATGTGGAGAAAACATAACAGATGATGATATGTTAGAGAAAACATTCTCTACTTTTTATGCCACAAATATTGTCCTGCAGCAACAATATCGTGAGAAAAGTTTTAAGAAATATGCTGATTTAATCTCTTGTCTTCTTGTGGCTGAACAAAATAATGAGTTAATGAAAAATCACGAAGTCCGTCGTACAGGTTCTACTCCATTCCCTGAAGTGAATGTTGTTAGAACTCATGATCCCAGAAGAGATCGTGTTCGTGGGCGTGGTAGACCACGTGGCCGTAAATATGATCTTGGGCATATTCGTGGCCGTGATAAATATAGCACTCATAATCACAATAAAAGTTCAAGTGCTAAAAATACTGATGACCACCAGAAGTGGGTAAAAAGCGACGATAAAGGAGATATGGTTTCAAAAACCCGAGAAGACAAATGTTATTGTTGTGGCATGGAAGGTCATTGGTCCTGTACCTGTCGTACAGCGAAACATCTGGTTGACCTTTATGAAGCATCTGTTGAAAAGAAAGGAAAAAGTGTTGAAGTAAACTTTACTTCCAAAATTTTGACTCTTGAAGAAAATGGTAACGATAATCTTAATAATGTTAATGTTGACGTTACTCACTTGGATGTAGCTGACTTTTTCAAACATCCAGAAGGCAGAATTGATCATTTGATTGGAGATGGAAATGTCCAGAAGACTTAGAATATATCTTATATGATATATGGTCTTTTACCTTTTTATCATTTAATGTTTTAGTATCGTATGTTTGTCTTTCATAATTTTTAGTATGCAATGTTTCGCTATCCTATTATATTTTAAATTTGTAAATATTTTGCTATGATCAAATGGCTATTGTTCCATTTTTTGGATTAAAAAATGGCATAGAAGATGTATATCTAATTGATGGTGGAACTATGCACACCATACTTAAAAAATGAGAAATATTTTTCTCAATTAAACGTGGGAGAAACAAGTGTTACAAAAATAAATGGTAGTTCAAAACTTATTGAGGGCTCCGGAAGAGCTAATATATTATTAGTTGGAGGAACTATTATTGTGATTGATAAAGCACTATATTCCTCCAAGTCCCGAAGACAATTGTTGAGTTTTAAGGATATCCGACGCAATGGATATCATATTGAAACTATGGAGGAAAATAATCACGAATATTTATGCATTACTCAAATGACCTCCGGTAATAAAATTTTGTTGGAAAAACTACCATCACTTTCCTCTGGCCTATATTTTGTTAAAGTCCATGTTATTGAGGCGCATCATTTAGTAAACTAGAAGTTTACTAATCCTGTTACATTTATGATATGGCATGATCGTTTGGGTCATCCGAGATTAATTATGATGCGAAAAATAATTGAAGCTACGCATGGTCATCCTTTGAAAAGTCAAAGGATTTTGACATCATATAAACTTTCATGTGCTGCAAGTTCTAAAGGGAAATTAATTGTAAGGCCTTCATCATTGAAAGTAGGAGCTGAAAGTCCTACATTTCTAGAACAGATTCATGGTGATATATGTGGACCGATTAATCCACCATGTGGGCAATTCAAATATTTTATGATTTTAATTGATGCATTGACCCATTGGTCGCATGTTTGTTTATTATAAACTTGCAACCTGACGTTTGCGAGATTACTTGCCCAAATAATTCGCTTGAGAGCGCAATTTATTGATTATCCAGTTAAACTCATCCGTCTAGATAATACTGGTGAATTTTCCTCACATGCATTTGATGCTTATTGCATGTTGATAGGAATAACTGTTGAACATCCAGTAGCTTATGTTCATACACAAAATGGTATTGCTGAATCATTTATCAAAAGATTGCAATTAATTGCTAGACCGTTGATAATGAGAAAAAATCTCCCTACATCTGTTTGGGGACATGCTATTTTGCATGCTGCAGCCCTTGTGTGTTTAAGGCCATCGAGTTATCATAATGTTTCTCCTTTACAGTTGGCTTTTAATTCAGAGCCTAATATTGCTTATTTGAGAATATTTGGATGTGTTGTATATGTTCCAATTGAACAAACCCAATGAACAAAAATGGGTCCTCAAATAAAATTGGGGATATATGTTGGGTATGATTCCCGTCAATTATAAGGTATCTTGAACCTTTGACAGGGGATGTTTTTACAACAAGATTTGCTGATTGCCATTTTGATGCAAATTTGTATCCCAAATTAGGGAGAGAAAATAAATGGCATAAGACAAGCGAACTTGATTGGACAACATCATTGAGCTATTTAGATCCACGCACAAGCATGAGTGAACTCGAAGTTCAAAAGATAATTTATTTGCAAAGAATTGCAAATCAACTGCTAGATTCTTTTGCTGACTCCAGTAGAGTCACTAAATCGCATATTCCAACTATAGATGCTCCTATAAGAATAGAGGTCCCTGCAGGACATAATATAACTCCTATAGCTGTTGAAACAAAAGCACGCCAGAAGCGTAGCCAACCCATTGGTTCTAAAGATAAAAATCCTCGAAAGAGAAAAGGATTAAATGATCCAGATGATCATATTGAAGAAATAAAAAAAGAAGATCAAGGGACAATTGATAAAAATATTCCAATTACAAATGTTGAAGAGAATCATGAGATTTCTATCAATTATACCACTTCCAGTAGAAGTTGGGATAGAAAGAAAATAATTATTGATGATGCATTTGCATATAATGTGGCCTTTAATATTCTCAAGGATAATGAGAATTTTGATTCATCATCAGTTGAAGAATGTCGGCATAAAAATGATTTGCCTGAATGGAAAAATGCGATTCAATCGGAGTTAGATTCACTTGCTAAGCGAGAAGTTTTTGGACCTGTAGTCCAGATACCAAATGATATAAAACCTGTTGGCTATATATGGGTTTTTGTGCGAAAGCGAAATGAGAACAATGAAGTCGTAAGACATAGAGCACGACTTGTCGCACAAGGTTTCTCGCAAAAACTGGGTATTGATTATGATCAAACTTATTCACCCGTGATTGATGCTATTACACTCCGATATATTATAAGTGTGGCAGTTCGTGAAAAATTTGACATGCGTCTAATGGATGTTGTTACAACTTATCTATATGGAAGCCTTGAGAATGAAATTTATATGAGAATCCCAGAAGGATTCAATTTGCCTAAGGCTTGTGATGGCCTTCGGGGAAATTATTCCATAAAATTGCAGAAATCATTATATGGGCTAAAACAATCTGGACGCATGTGGTATAATCGCCTTAGTGAATGTTTGTTGAAATCAGGCTATAAAAATGACCAAATATGTCCATGTGTTTTTAATAAGAACTCTGGATCTGGATTTGTTATCCTTGCTATATATGTTGATGATATCAATCTCGTTGGAACTCTTGAAGAGCTCCAAGAAGCTACGAATTGCTTAAAACAAGAATTTGAAGTTAAAGATTTTGGAAGAACTAAATTTTGTCTTGGATTACAAATTGAACATGTGAAGGATGGAATTTTTGTTCATCAGTCAACATATACGACTAAAGTCTTGAAAAGATTTTACATGGACAAAGCACATGCATTAAGTTCTCCAATGGTTGTGAGGTCACTAGATGTAAATAAAGATATTTTTAGACCTCAAGAAAGTGGTGAAGAAATACTTGGTCCTGAAGTACCATATTTAAGTGCTATCGGTGCCTTAATGTATCTTGCTAATAGCACACGACCTGATATAGCAATTGTTATAAATTTATTAGCAAGGTTTAGTGCTTCACCAACACAACGACGTTGGAATGGTATTAAACATGTCCTTAGATACCTCCAAGGAACTATTGACCTCGAATTGTTTTATTCAAGTAAAAATGACCTAAAGTTGATTGGGTTTGCTGATGCAGGTTATCTTTCTGACCCGCATAAAGCACGTTCTCAAACTAGCTATTTATTTACATATGGCAATACTACTATATTATGGTGCTCTACGAAGCAAACTATTGCAGCAACTTCTTCTAATTATGCTGAGCTTATAGCCATTTATGAAGCTAGTCGAGCATGTGTGTGGTTGAGGTCAATAAGTCATTATATTAGAGGGAGTTGTGGTTTATCCTTCGCAAGAGAGATTCCAACTCCTCTATATGAAGATAATGCAGCTTGTATAGCTCAATTGAAAGGAGGGTATATCAAAGGAGATAGGACAAAACACATTTTACCTAAATTCTTCTTTACTCATGAACTTCAAAAGAAAGGTGAAATTGATGTGCTTCAAATTCGATCATGTGATAATCTTGCAGATTTATTCACTAAGGCACTACCGACTACAACTTTTGAGAAGTTGAGATATAAAATTGGATTGCGTTGGTTTATAGATCTTGAGAGTTTATCTCAATAGGGGGAGAAATCTACGCATAAAGAATAGTGTACTCTTTTTCCTTCGCTAGTGTTTCTTCCCACTGGGTTTTTTTTTTTTTTTATCTAGTAAGATTTTAACGAGGCATATTCTTTATGTTATGGACATCCAAGGGGGAGTGTTATGAATTCAAAGAGTTTTTCTTCAATATTTGTGGATGTCCATTATATCGAAGAGTCATTATTAATACTTACCTCGAGATCGATAAAGTTGACGTTATCGATGATGCAGCCCTCCCCTAAACTCCTCCTATAAATAGAGGGTCCTGAAGATCATTTCATTTTCATAACGAATTCCATACGAAAGACTTTTATCAAAGGAATCAGAAAGATCATTCATAAAATTCTCTTTCTCTCTATATCTCTTGTTATCTTTATACCGTTCTCGTTACTTTTATTATTTTGTTGTACGATTTCATAACAATAATTGGTTTTTCTTTTTGATTTTTGATTTTTTTTTTTTTTTGGTCAATGTGTCTACATTTCAACTATATATTATAAATTTAAAGTGTTTCCTGATGGCATTTAAATCTAGGGAGCCTCAAAAGGAAATGTAAGGCAACCCCAAAAACTAACAAAATCCTCTCATGATACAATAAAGGTGTCAAAGTATTCAAGTTCAAAAAAGGCTATTGCAAATTATTTTTGCATTAGTTGATTTCTCCTTAGTAAGAAGAATCAATCTTATCATTATTGTTGCTGAGGAATCATCCTATTACTATTAATGTCTGTAAAGATAAACCGAACTCAAAATTCCTTAAAGATTTAGAAAAAGAAATAACTGGAACATAAGACAATATTACAATTAATTTTTGAAAGAGAACCTTGGTATATCCTATTACTAGAGAAACAAGCAAACCCTAGAACAGAAAAACCAAAAATTGATTCAATTCTAAGTCATCTCGCCCCTAATTCTCCTAGCAACCTTTGGCATGATAGTAACCCTCTTAGAATGAATAGCACAAAGGTTGGTATCTTTGAAAAAACCAACAAGGTAAGTCTCAGTAGCCTCCTGTAAAGCCACAACAACATTGCACTAGAATCTAAAATCAGTCTTGAAATCTTGGGCAATTTCCCTTACTAGCCTCTGGAATGGTAGCTTATGGATCAAAAGCTTCATCCTTTTTTGGTACTTCCTGATTTCTCTCAAGCCACAATACCATAACAAAACCTGTGAGGTTTCTTCAGTCTACTAACCATTGAAGTTGACTTTTTTGCTACTTTTGTGGCCAACTACTTCCTAGGAGCCTTTCCTCTAGTCAATTTTCTTGTTGTCTGATCGGTACAAGCCATTGATATTCAATAAACAATTGGAAAGTTTAGAAAATTAATTTTTTTTAAAAAAAATTAATAAAACAAAAAAAATTGAGCAAATACAACAGTTAGGGCAGCTGTTGTTCTTGGTAAGCAAAAGCAGCAGCTACCCAACCGTCATTTTTACTCAAGGGAATTTTAATTTTAATTAATTAATTAATTTTGAAAATAAATATACAATTTTGAACAAATATGACGGGTTGTAATCATCATTATATATATATATATATATATATATATATAATTTGGATTTAATTAGAGTTTAATTAGAGACTACAGTTTAATTACAAGTAAAACATAACACCTATTAACTATTATTTTTGCCCGAAATATGCATTTTTAATTACAAATTAAATATAACGGTTTGTAACCGTTGTTTTTACCCTAAATATGAATTTTTTATTATTATTTTAATTAAAATAATTTTAGATTTAAAACAATTTTTAATATTAAAATTAGAAATAAAATTAAAATTCATAAAAAATGAGGAAAAATTAGAAATAAAAAATTATTTATTATATAAAAATTATTTATTAATGTAACAAAACAATTTTATCTGTCAAACTCTATATCCTGAAAAACTCAAAATCTAAGGTAATTAGATAAAGGACAAATCCAAAACCACAATATCGTACATTACAAGAATGAAAAAATATTTACATAAGAAATCAAAAATTCATATAAAATATGTCCTACATTAAAGAATCCTAAGATGAATAACTTGTCCTGCATTAAAGAAATAATTCTCTCCTACCAATTATGTAGGTGTTGACTGATAGAAATTATAACAAGTCCAAGCAAGCTGTTCAAAGAGGACAAAATAGTAGGTCAAAGTCACAATAATAATTGAGGAATGCATCAACAAGACGTATGAAGAATTTCAAGGTTAAAAGTCACATTTATATCTACCTTTAAAAAAAGAAAATTGTTAGTGCTATTATTAGCAGGAAGAATTTGTAATCAATGCAACTATAAATAATTCTAAATATATTGAGGAGAGTAACTTCAATATAACAAGGAAACAAGAAGGAACAAAAATAACAAAGCTAATCTCAAAACAAAGGTGTAGTTTTGCAGACATATATACTCACAAATCTATATATATATATATATATTGTTTAAGTCCTACCTTTCTACAATGAAATTAGCATTTGCAAAGAGAAACGAGGAAGACTTGATTCTAGTGACAAGAACTCCAAGGATCTGAGTAGCAATTGGATAATGATTAGCATCCACAAATATTTCAGTTCATGGAAGCTGACCAAGTTCTTTAGTCCCTAGCTGAATTACAAGCAATACAACCTTGGCAAATGATATATCAACTTGAATCAAACTCATGATTAACTTTTCTCATAACCATGCAATATAATATCCCACTTGACCACAATGTTAAGGGAAATTTATGATCATTTGCTAACAAAAAACAACATTCTTACTTTTTGAGCTCTAGTCCCAAGTGATATAAAGGATTGTGTGAGAACTTTTTGCATGTCCTGAGGCACGGGGCATGAGCAGAGGCAGGGGTTTATCACTTGTGCATGGACATGTCAAAGGTGTTGAGGACATTTATGGAAGACCAGACTTAGATATTTGAGACCCATGTGTTAAGGTGGCTCAAGTGGTGCATGACATGACCATGCTTGTGCCTTAGCTATGAAGTGCATCAAACCAGAGTGGCACACAATGGTTGAATGGATAGACCGAATTGGTGGACTCATGATGGTTTAGTGACAAGATGGACCATGTGGATTAGTCGTGACCAAGCATTGGTGCGAGTAGGAATGGACCAAGATCAAGTCAAGCTGGTAGTTCGCTAGAAGACTTGATCTACTTGGTTGGTTCTAGAAGATTCTATAGGATTCTAGAAGATTCTAGAAGGTTCTAGAAGATGCCAGAATATTCTTGATAAAGACTTGGTCATAGTGACCTAGTGGACCAAGGAACTATTACGGGCTTGGGTTGCAGGCTTTGAAGATCTTCGTACATATGTCAGAATCTCAGTCATCGTTGATGGCATCCCTTCTCTATATGAACCAAGAGGAGAGCTCATTCATTTTTCAGATAAGATAGTCTCTAATGGAGTTAGAAAGAGAAGCTCTAGAGTAGAATTCTAGAGAGAGAATGGGCGTGAAGGCATAGATAGGTAGATTAGTTGTGTGTTTGTTCCTATCTAAGCTAGGTGTTATAGCTCGAGTGACCTCTGTTCATAGGAACTTAGTCTTGTAATTATATCCTTTTATATTTGGAATATAGTGAAAAGTTGGACACATTGGCCCGTAATTATTGTGTGTTGATTGTTAGTGCATTCTTTTTGCAACATCCGAAAGTTTTTGAGTTGTGTGTTTTGACATGTGCATGCCTGGACAAACACCTCTTAACAAGTTTGGTATCAGAGCATAGTTTTTGACCCTACTACGAGAATGTCAAGTTCATTCGGTGATGGGAGTCAAGGAGTAATCCTGCACTCTTCTCCAGACATACATGCGGGAGCCAATGATCGATTGATGAGGTTAGAAACCTTTTTCTTGCATTTAATACATGTTGTTGGTATTTATGAGCACCATGCAATGAGCTAACACTAGTGGACCTAATTGGTATTGTCTTTGATTTGGGACAGCTTCAAGATGCAATTGAGAACTTGAGAGCTGATGTTGGTTTGTTGAAAAGGGCACTACATATTATGGAGACTACTACTGGTGCCAGTAGTTTCAATTAAGTCCAAGGTAAAGATTCCTGAGTCTAAGACTTATGATGGTATTCAGGATGCCAAAGTGTTCAAGAACTTCATATGGGATGTGGAGCACTATTTTGAGACGACGAGAATACCGATGGATGAATAAGTTGCGATTGCAACCATGTACCTGACAGACAATGCCAAGTTTTGGTGGCAAACTAGGGAGGCAGACCCTAAGAAATCTACGGTACGAACATTCAAAGAGTTGAAGACAGAATTGATGGAGTAATTCTTGCCTAGGAATAATGCATGGCAGGCTAGGGAGAGCCTGAAGAAGTTGGAACAAATAGGGACTGCTTGTGAATATGTGACAGAATTCTATTCTCTCCTTCTTAACATTTCTAACATGTCCAAGGAGGATAAACTGTTTAATTTCTTATGAAGGATGAAGAACTGAGCTAGATTGGAGCTCATGTGACAAGACCCAAAGGATGTTGTTGAAGCCTTTGGCATGGTCGATAGATTGACAAATTCTCAGGCTTCATTTCCACCTATACCTTAGAAGAGAGTGTTTCCAGCCCAGAACAAGGGTAAATCGATAGTGAATAAACCTAAGAAGAAGGTAGACTTTGTTGACAAGTAGAGAAATTCTGGAGTGTCAAAGGCAAATAGTATGAAATGCTACAAATGTAAGGAGCATATGTCATATGCATGTACAAAGCCCAAGCGGAACTTAGCTACTACCCAAGTTGGTGAGTCCAATGGGACAAATGGGAGTCACTTGCACGCGTGTACCCCATCCACTTGTGTAGTACTATCCAAATGGAAGTGACACCAAGAGCTGTGCATAGGTTGTTATACATGTACTGTTGGTGAATGACCATGAGATGTTGGCCATGGTAGATTCCGGAGTGACACATAATTTTGTGGCTGCTAGGGAAGCTAGTTAATTGCAGTTGGCACTGCAAGATTGTTCTCATACTATCAAGATTGTGAATGTTGTGGAGCAACGAGTCTGAGGTAGTGCGATAGTTGAATTGAAGCTGGGGACATGGAAAAGCCACTGTAGGTTAACTGCCGTTCCATTTGATTTTAGGAATCGAGTTTTTGGCTATGACCAAGGTGGCATTAGTGCTACATCTGCATGGGTTGATGATCATGGATGAGTTGGTGCCTAACTTTGTGTAAGGTATGTACAAGGATTGGTCATAGAGAGAGGGCAAGGGACTGTTGTCTGCAATGTAATTGAAGAATGGGCTTAGGAAGGGTGAGTCGACGTACTTGACCTTTTTGTTGGAAGAGGCAGTTGTTGTACGTCCAATAATGCCTGACGCTGTGTCCAAGATGTTGGACGAGTTTGCTGATATGATGCCCGAGGAGTTGCTGAAGATATTACCCCCGAGACATGCTATTGATCATCAGTTTAGCTAGTAGCTGGAGCTATACCACCTGCTCAAGCACCTTATAAGATGGATCCTACGGAGTTGGTTGAACTAAGAAAAAACTGCGTGAGTTGTTGGATGCACAGTTCATAAGACTATCTAAAGCCCCATATGGTGCTCCTGCCTTGTTCCAAAGAAAAACAAACAGTTCATTGCAGTTCTATGTAGACTATAGGGCATTGAACAAGTTGATGGTGAGGAACAAGTACCCTATTTTGAATTGGTTAGATTTGTTTGATAGATTGGCCAAGGGTAGGTACTTCATAAAGATTGATTTGAGGTTTGGGTATTGGCAAGTGCGAATTGTTGATGGTGATGAGTCCAAGACCACTGTATTGACCAGGTATAGGTCATATGAATTTTTAGTCATGCCATTTGGCTTGAAAAATGCTCCCACATTTTGCAAATTAATGAACAATGTGTTGTATGAGTTCTTGGATAGATTTGTTGTGGCGTATTTAGATGTATTGTCATCTATAGTAAATCCTTGGAAGATCATGTGAAACACTTAAGGCTAGTAGTTGCCAAGTTGAGGGAGTGTGTTGTACGTATAAAAAGAGAAATGTGAGTTTTGTTAGAAGACAATTAAGTTCCTTGGATATATCATTAGCCAAGGATCAGTAAAGATGGATCATTGAAAGTTGGAGGCAATTGAGACGTGGCCAGCACTAACGAACGTGGCAAAGTTGATGATTCGAGAACATGCTCTTAACGATCCTATATATAAAAAACTTGTGTCTTTGGTATAGAATGGGATAGTGAGGAGATATTAGCTTGATGATGGCATGTTGTATGTCAAAGGTGGACGAGCCTATGTTCCAAGTGGTGAGCTGAGGCGGCTAGTACTAAAGGAAGCTCACAACTCAGTATGGGCAGGTCATACAGGCATTGAGAGAACAAGATCATTGTTGACAAGGTGGTTCTTCTGGCCTCATATAGAGGATGACATTGAAACATATATCCGAACATGTTTGGTGTGTCAACAAAATAAAGTGGAGTGGAAGTAGGCACCAGGATTGTTGCAACTATTGCTAATCCTTGAAGGCTCGCGCATGGCTAAACATTTCAATGGACTTCATTTCAAGGTTGCCAAGAGTGAATGATTTGACATCTATCTTTGTAATAGTTGATAGATTTTAGAAGTATGTTGTATTTATCTCTGCTCCTCATTCTTGTCCAACTGATTTAGTAGCTAAGTTATTATTTAAACTAAAGGATCGAAAAAACATTATACCAACAACACAAGGAAACAAATTTAGTTTTTCACGAGCCACATCTAGAAGAAAATACTTACTTTTTTTTGTTGGTTGCAGATTAACCAAGAAAGGGATATGTTGTACTGGAACTACTACATGAACTTGGGATGGAAGGGATGAAGATGTCGACGACTCTTGCACAGGGATTTCGGTCAATCTTCTACTCCTTCACATGAAACGTCTTCAAGCTTCTTAAATAGAATTACAGAAAACAAAGCCTATATTGTGAAACTAATAACTTTGAATTCCACCGTTGCAAATAGATCTCCACCATTCAAATTGAAGGAAAAAGTCTCTTCTATCTTTTATCCAAAATTCAGCTTGATCAGAGATGAATTGGTTCTCCAATCATCTATACAATTCTCACTGCTAGACTGAAGACGTGATTTTTGTTGTGGAATTAATATCCAAAATTCCAACCGTTGAAAATTGATCTCCACCGTTCAAATTGAAGAAATACCTCTCCTCTACCTATAAAATTTTCAGCTTGATCACAGAAGAATTGACTGTCCAATCATTTAAAAAAGTATTACTACCAGACTAGGAATAAAGCTTCAAGCTTCTTCCTTTTAGCCTTCCGAAGTATGACTCTTCCTTATTCTAAGCCTTAGCTTAGTGATACCATTTAGTGGAAAAAAAATCTGTCAGAGGGGAAGAGAGAGAGGACAAAAAAAAGGAGTGTGAGAGAGGTTGCACAATTAATTGGAGTTTTCTAGGGTTCAATTCATTTTAATATAATAATTGCTTTTAGGTATAGTCTTCTTGTAGGAATAGGAGACCAAAAAATCAACTATCTTATCTAAAAGGAAATCTAAAACTTAGTTGGATACTACCTCAACAATTTTAGTCAGCCCAAGGACTTGACAAAGTCCTAATGACTGAAATTTTCTAGTCCTAAAAGGGCTAGATTTTGTGCTCAAAAAATCTGTCCAAGACTGGACCAAAATTTTTAATTAATTAATTATCTTTTCTGGGCCTTGTAAAATATTCAAGACTAATTAATTAATTCCAATTGGATTCTTAATATATATCAACATATATCAACTCAATTAATTAATTCATTCCAGCTCAAATAATTAATTAAATGGTCTCTTAGAATAAATTTAATTTCTCTTCAAATCAATTATCCAATCAGCCTAAATTGCGTTTAAATAGAACCCAAGTAACTTGAGCTACTCCGAGGACCAAAAGACATGTTATTCATAGCTACTAAAATAACCAAAATACCCTTACTATCAAATAGTTATATTTTATCATTTTAAATATTCTCATTCATCACCCTATAGAAATATTGACCCCAAGAACAATACCACTAAAGCATAGTCTCTGAACTATGACAGAAATACCCATCTATGTAACAACTATTAATGAGACAAGATAAATGTACTAACACACATCTCAAAGACATCTACCATCCTTAGATTTCTAGTGCGATAATCCATGACTCACTCGAATGTACTTGCTTAACATTGAGAGTTACCCAAAAGTACACATTATAAAGTCACGTTCCTAGGGCCTTGGATTATTTAGATTATCCTGAACAATCAAAATGGGGTGATTAATCCTCACTAAGTGAGACATACAAACTCTTTTCATGAGTCTGTCTTAACTAACTAAAGCAGTACTATCAATATACAAGGATATTGATCTCATAAAAGAAATCTCACCCAACATATATCAAATTGTAAAACTCTAGCTTTACTAGACCACCAACTCATACTCAAGTATGAGAGCATCTGTCCATACTGTAGCAGTAATAGTCTAGTTTCTATAATTATAGTACTTTGAGAGAGACCACTATTACAGGTCCAGTTCTACGTATTCAAAATATGTTTATGCTTATGACGTGAATGAACTACTGACTGATTTAAAGTAAATTATTCCTTATTGGAAATCATGACATAATAGTCTCCCCTTGATGAAACGCCCAGTTCCATCAAACAACTAAGAATATAATTTTACTTGTACAACAAGTACTTATGGCCTATACTTTACTGTGAAGAACGACCCCATTACTTATCAGACTTGGACCTTTAAATGCGCAATAATATAAGGAGCAAACTAAATTAAATAAATAACTATTTTATTGCAATATAATCATAGTTTTTGAGGGCATACATTCCAACATAAACATGTTGTAAAGCATTGTGGAGTGTCGAGGGACATTATAAGCGATCGAGATGCTAGATTTGCTAGTAGGTTTTGGGTTGCATTGTTTGGATTGTTGGAAACCGAAGTGAAGCTTTCTATAGCAAACCATCCTTAGACCGATGGGTAAATGGAGAGAATCAATGCATTACTGGAGAAATACTTGAGATATTACGTCACAGAAAGTCAGAAGAACTGGGTGTCACTTATAGACTTGGTGCAATTTTGCTATAATATGCACAAATCCTTAGCGACGAAGATGAGTCCGTTCGAGCTGGTGTATGGACAACAACCTACTGCTGCACCAGATATGGCAATGACAGTGGCCAAATACTAGAGCTTGTCCAGTAGCTCACATTTTTTCAAGGGCAAAACATGAGTTAATTGTTGAAGCACATGATAATTTGGCTTTAACACATAGAGGATGAGGAAATATGCTGATCAGTATAGACGTGATATGGAATTTGAGGTTGGTGATCTGGTGTTATTGAAGTTAACTCCTCATATTTGGAAGAAGATAAGTAGTAAGGCTATTCATCGTGGATTAATTCCTCAGTTTGATGGACCTTTTGAGGTCATGAATAGAGTTATCAAAGTGGCATACAGTCTCAAGCTACTTGATAGGTTGAATATTCATCCTACGTTCCATGTTAACTTTTGAAAAAGTTTAACATGGATGAATTGGAAGCTTCGAGGAAATAGGCCAAACAACACTATTGGTGATTCGAAAACAGTTTGACAAACTCGTACATAAGATTCTTGAC
The DNA here is from genome assembly GCA_035583425.1 of Marsdenia floribunda. NCBI lineage: Eukaryota > Viridiplantae > Streptophyta > Magnoliopsida > Gentianales > Apocynaceae > Marsdenia > Marsdenia floribunda. The sequence goes on along the minus strand of JAXGGT010000094.1, from coordinate 4,939,901 downwards.
CATAGGATGATGGGGCAGTGTAAGAAGAACTGGAGGACAGACTTCCTTGTGCATTGGAAGGGCGAACCTCAGCTTGATGCTATGTAGGAGAGAGATGTCAATCTTTGGTAATTTGAAGATGAGATTACTAAGTACTGGAGGAAGAAAAAGTCAACGAGGACGTCGACATCTTCATGTGGGGGAGGTTTGTGAGTCCTTTTTCCCCGGAGCACGGGGCATGTACAAAGGCAGGAGTTTGTCAACTGTGCAAAGACATTTTCTGTCTACCTGAGACATGTCATAGGTGTCAAGAAAATCTATGGAAGACCTGACCTATACATTTGAGACCCATGTGTTGGGGTGATTCAAGTAGTGCATGACATGACCATGCTTGTGCACGCAAGGCATGCTTTGGTTGTATCCCTTGCCTATGGAGTGTGTTAAACCAGATTGGCACAAAATGCTTTGATAGTTCGATGGATAGACTAAGTTGGTGGACTCATGATGGTTCATTAACAAGATAGTTTGTGTCGATTAGCCGTGACCAAGCAGTGGTGTGATGGACCAGGGTCAAGTCAAGTAGACAGTTTAGCTAGAAGACTTGATCTACCTTGGTTAGTTCTAGAAGATTCTAGAGGATTCTAGTAGGTTCTGAAAGATCCTATAATATTCTTGATGAAGACTTAGTCTTAGTGACCTAGTGGACCAAGGAAGTATTATGGTCTTGGGTAGTGGGCCTTGAAGATCTCCGCACATATGTCACGATCTCGACCATCGGTGATGTCGTCTCTTCTCTATATAAACCAAGATGAGAGCTCATTCATTTACCGGATCATATAGTCTCTAGTGGAGTTAGAGAGAGAAGCTTTAGAGTAGAGTTCTAGAGAAAGAAAGGACGTGAAGGTATAGATAGATAGACTAGCTATGTGCTTGTTCCTATCTAGGCTAAGAGTGTTAGCTTGAGTAACCTCTATTCGTAGGCACTTGTTCTTGTAATTGTATCATTTTCTATTTGAAATATAGTGAAAGGTTGGGCACATTAACCCATAATTACTGTGTGTTGATTGTTATTTCCTTCTTTCTGCAACGTCCGAAAGTTTTTGAGTTGTGTGTTTTAGCATGTGCTTGCTAAGACAGATTGGAACAACAATAATGTTAATGCAAAATTAGATTAAAAGAGTTAAGAGTTATCACGACTAGTAGGCCAATCTTTACTGATATAAATAGAACTCCAAAATTGCTCCAATGTAGGCTAGAAAATCCAATTGATTCGATTTCAAATTAGTAATGTCAAAATAGTCATCAAATATTAAGAAACTTATTACTAAAAAAATTACCCATACGCACCCCTACTATAAATACATACATAATGTTTTTTCTCAAGTAAATTAAGAAAGGCTTAAATTTGAATTTACCACATTGTGCATGCACAAACCCATATTTTTTAATCCTCAAGTCCATTATAGGCTAACCTAAAACTAATATGGCTTAAAGTCTACATATTGTAGTTTTATGCTCATTAATTAAGCTGCCCTATAGAGAAGAAACTTATTAGGGCATGAAATTAACATTAAGTTGGTCCAATCCTCTCATAATTTAGTTTTCTACCCATCCATAGAACAATAATTTTAAGCCACCTAGAACTTTGAAAAACAAAATTGAAACAAAACAAGAAGAAATCAGCAAACTTTTGTTTCGAAAGAGCCTAAAGATAAAACAGTTTCACTAAAATGTCAACAATTTAACCTAAACCTTCACACTGTATTACTTCAAAGTGCTAAGTACAGGAATTAAGAAATACAGAGAAATACATACAGAAATATACTTGAAACACATCACAAAAGGGGTGTTTCCACACGTGTCCAAGAAGCTCTTATCCAAAATCACCCGAATCTCAAAAGAATGTAGAAACCCTAGTGATAAAAATAAGTTATCATCTAAATTAACCACTAACATGCGAGAGTAAGAGAAAGAAAATTGTAAACTAATAATTAGTGCATTTTCACTTAAAATGGGTCAGAATGAAGAAAATAAAATCGGGAACCATTTTCAAATCTCAACAACTAACCATTGTACAATAGAAATCAAAGAGTAATTAACGGAAAAAAAACCATCAAACAAGAAATCTTGAAGATTTGACAAACTCTAACCTTAGATCCTATTGATTTAGGTGGGAGGTTGGACTTGAAATTAGCTCGGACAACACTTGTGTGGCATGTAGACCTTTCCCTAAATGCAACGGTAGTGAGATCCATTCTTCTTCGCCTTAGCCTTGTCCATGTACGCCTTCCCAGGGTACCAAACCACCTCCTCTTTAGTGTTGACACCCTCGATCTGAATAAATGAGAACCCAAACCACTGTCAAAGAGCATTCTAGATCTGCAATCTTAAAAAGTAAATAGCAACTCAACAATGAAAAAAAGGAGGGAAAACAAAAAGAAATTACACAGTTGTTCCCACTTCTACTTTCAACTAAATTTCTCACCAACAACGGCAGCCTTGATCGCCATTTCTGGGTGTGTACTGGGCTGTCATTTTATATTTAAAAAAAAAAAATTATTTAGGGTTTAGGGTTTACCTATTTTAAGTATATTTTATTAGGGTAAAGTGTCACAATAACACCTGAACTTTTTCGGATTCCCGTTTTTGCACTTAAACTTTTTTTCATCCTAAACTTGCACTCTAATTCTTTTTTGTACAAAAATAACACTTCTGTTATATTTTTCCGTTAAATGGTAACTCTGTTAAAATCATGTGCAGTCACGTGATTTTTTAAGGACATTTTAGTAAATAAAGAACTTTTAAAATTTTAATAGGGTTTTAGGGTTTTCCATCTTCTTTTCTTCTTCATCTTTTCAAACTTGTTGCCGCCGCCTACTACCATTAAAGCTGCCACTGTTGATTGTTGCTAGCATTATTGCCATTGCTGTTGACTTCTACCATCATCACTATCACCGCCGCTGTCTACTACCATTATCGCCTTTGCCGTTGCTGACTACTACCATCATCGTCTTTGATAACGCTAAAATATATCATGTTTTTAGCATTAAATCATGTCTAATTTCAGTTGAATTTTATAGCATTTCGAATAATTTAATTACGAATGATGCTAATTTACATTTATTTTGTTACAGG
>JAXGGT010000094.1:4903374-4936687 GCA_035583425.1 Marsdenia floribunda | reverse complement strand
TCTTTGGGAGACGACCTGGTGAACACTATAGTGCTTACTAGTTTTAAAATTAATCTTGGCCGGTTTAACGACAATCGCGAATTTGTCCTTTACCAGCCACCAAGTTTCGACAATCCATCCAAACAAGAAGAGCCAAAAGTGTGTGATCTCACCAATTTTTGAAGGAGAACCAAGTTTTAAAAAGCCAAGGTTAAGTGATACTTTTGTTTGTCATATTAATCTTCATGATGACAAACCTTTAGTCATCTCTCTTTTGATTGAAAATTTTTTCATTAAACGTATATTAGTAGATACTGGTAGTTTTGCTAACATTTTATATGTGGATACATTAAAAAGAATGTCTATCCTTATGAAAAAGGTAAACCCAGTGCAAATACCTTTAATGGGGTTCTCAGGCTCGATTATATATGCCATCGTGACAATATCACTATAGATCCAGTGGAATAAATCTCAGTCAATTTTGATAGAATTCATTCTTGTTGAGACACCTTCTCCATACAACATGATCCTTGGAAAGCTAGCCCTAAATCACATGAAGGCAATGGTCAATACATCTGTCAATGAGCTCATAATCCTTATGTCAAATGGGGGTGTTCATAAAATCTAAGGAGATATTCGTTTGGCTAAAGAGTGCTTCATGAAAACTCTAGAAAGCATTGAAGATAAAACAAGTATGAAGAAGAATACAGCATAACAGGAATTAAAGATGCCAGTGCAAGTCTAAGCCCATGTTCAGATGTGGAAGAATTCCAAATTGATGTGCTTCACCCTAAGAGGAAAGTCACCATCGGGAAGTCCCTTCCTTGGATCTTGAAGAAGGACCTTTTAGAATGCTTAGTCGACAACAATGATGTTTTTGCATGGTCTCCTTTAGAACTTGGTACTGTTCAAAGATCCTTTACTGAACACAATTTGAGAATCCCGATGGACGCAAAACCCATATGTCAAAAGCGATGGATAGACAATAGGTCATTAAGAAAGAAGTGGCCAATTTACTCAATGCCAAGACCATCAGGAAGGTTAGCTTTCCAAAGTGGTTGGCAAACCCCGTGGTGGTACCCAAGTCAGATGGATCTTGGAGAGTTTGCATAGATTTCACTGATTTGAATAAAGTCATCCCGAAGTATCCACACTCGATGCCCAGGATTGATCAACTAGTTGACGCCACTTTAGGACATATGTATTTGTCCTTTCTTGACGCCTATAAAGGCTATCACCAAATTTTCATGGCCAAGGAGGACAAGGAAAAGACGTTCTTTATCACACCCGATGGCCTATATTGTTACACAAGAATGCCTTTTGGGCTTAAGAACACAGGAGTTGAATTTCAAGAGCTTGTCAACAACATGTTAAAGAAAAATATTTCCAAGAATAACACTTTCATTGCCGATATTTTGGAATTTTCCAAAAATTAAGAAACTATGGCTTGAAGCTGAATCCGAAAAAATATTCATTCGGAGTTGAAGTCGAAAAATTTTTGGAGTACATGAAACCCAACTGGGGAATTGAAGCAAACCCAAAGTAAATTAAGGCAATTATGGAAATGAAAGCCCCAACCACCCAAAAGCAACTTCAACAACTTATTAGAAGAATAGTTTTTTAAATAGATTCTTTTCAGCTTCGGGAGAAAAGGTATTCCCCTTGTACCAAGCCGTCAAATCCAAGATCCCCTTCCAACGGACAAAGGAATTCTCCTAATGCTTCAATTAGGAGAATTTTGCACAAGCCCGATGCCTCAGGGAGACTCCTTAAATGGACAATTGAGCTTTCAGAGTTTCATCTTGAGTACTTTCCAAGAAAAACTATTAAAGCTGAAGTCCTTGCAGATTTTGTGCAAGAATGCACCATTCCCAATCCTTCAAAGAGCCAAGCTAACAAAGATCAAATTCATTCTCCTCAGGAATGTTGGTATCTTTACTCTGATAGCTTTGTGGCGAAGGATCACAAAGAAGCGGAGTTTGCACTCAAAAACCCCGAAGGTATCAAATTCATTTATGCTTTAAAGTATAAAATTACTTTGAGTAAATAAATCCGAATACGAGGCTTTCTTAGCAGGATTAAAAGTTGCTGAAAGTTAGAGAATTAAAAATCTCATTACCTGAACAGAATTTCAACTCCTCATGGGCTATGTAAATGGGTCTTATGATACTAAAAGTGAGAATATGCAAAAATATCTCAAATTGTGCAAAAGCCATTTAGAAAAATTTGATCATGTCTGCGTTTAACACATCTCTTGTAGAAAAAATCATGAAGTTGACATTTTATCAAAATTAAAACTTGATGATCTTCAAGGTCACCCATTTGGATCGAACCTTTGCTAGTACGTTCCATTGACATTGAATTTGTCTTTATGGGCTCAGAGGATCCTCCCCTTACGTGGATGGATCCAATCTACATGTACATTGCCAACGGGGACTTACCTGAAGATCCCAAAGAGGCTATGAAGATTAAAAAGGTATCTTCTAGATACATTGATATTGGTGACAATTTGTATATATGAAACTTTCTTCTGGCCTTTACTTAAGTGTTTAAGCCCTCAGGAAGGAGATAAAGTTCTCAAAGAAATACATGAAGGTATTTGTGGAACACACATTGGCTCCCGAAGCCTTGCTCGAAAAATCATGAGGACAGGTCACTTTTGGCCTACCATGGAAAAAGATGCAAAGACATTGGTAAAAACTTGCCACAAATGTCAAATTATGATAATATTCATCATAACCCTTCTATAGCTTTTACCTCACTATGTAACTCGATCTCTTTTTGCCAATGGGAAATAGATCTTTTGGGATTATTCTCGAAGGCCCCAGGGAATAGGGAATTCTTGGTAGTAGCGATGGACTACTTCACCAAATAGGTTGAGGCCAAGCCCTTAGCTTCAATTACCTCAAAGATAATTAAAGATTTCTTCTTCAATGATGTTATTACTAGATTTGGCGTTCCTAGAATCCTAATTACGAATAACGGAACACAATTTACCTCTCTTGAGTTTTTTGGACTTTTGCAATGAAATGCAAATTGACCATAGATTTTCTTTTGTGGCACTACCTCAAACCAATGGGTTAGCGGAGGTGACCAACAGAACAATTTTACAAGGCTTGAAGAAGAGGCTTGATTCTTCCAAAGGTAAATGGGTTGATAAATTACCTAAAGTCCTTTGGATTTACAAAAATACACCCCATTCCCGGACCCAAGAATCTCCTTTCAATCTATGTGGCACTGGCCAATCCTTTGCATTTGCAGTTGGCACCCCTTTCCCTGTTTCCCAATCATTCTCACCGCAGCTCTCAACTATTAAAGCAACTGCATGTATCATTTTTCATTTTTATTTTTCTTGGTTTATGTATGAACTTGATTAGTTGAAGTTAAGTCAGGTTTTTTTATTATTATTATTTTTTTAGACGAAAGTTAAGTGAGGTTACCGTAAACTAGGATCCCCAACTATTTTTTGTAGATATAGAAGAAGAATGTGTACAACATAGCTTTCCTATCTTATCTTGTCCATTGTTTTTGTGTAAAAACTTAGTGCTCAATTATTTCGTTATCGCCCCCACGAATAAGTTTTATGATAACAAAGGGATCACCAACTAACCCACCACCTTTTTTTTTTTTTTTTTTTTTTTTTTTTTTTCCTTTTATTTCCCCTCCTGGTAACTTGGAACTTGTAAATTGATGATATGGAGATCTGCCCACCATGTGATACCTACGACAGTGATCTTTGGGATTTTTGATTAAAATGATTTTTTTTTTTTAAATCATGACTCATTAAATAAATCCTGTGTTGAACTTGTGTAACTCAAAAGCAAGTTTAAACAATCTGCATCTCTAGTAAATTTGGTGTGAAGGAGATGAATTCTACAATAGTGATCTTTGACTAGTTATTTGGTTGTAAATATTAAAATAAATATTTTGTCAATTAAGTTCTTTTTTTTTTTTTTCTAGTTTTAAAGATATATAAAATATAAATATTTACTAAATGGTTTTAAAGATATATAAATATTTTTATAAATTAAAATTACATTAAATTACTAAAAATTATATTTTTTATAATAAATATTTTTTATTTTTAATTTATGACGTCACCAGTCCAATTACGGTTCAATTGCGGTCCGACCATTGAACCGTGAACCACTAACTTTTCTAGTTCAATCACCGGTCCGGTTCTGAAAACATTGGAAATGACAATATGTGTTGGGTTTCAAAGTGGATATTTCTATTAATTGAGAGTGAATTCTTCTATGCAGATTAACTCAATCACTTGCGAAATAGGGAAATACTCATTTCAGAGATATTGGCTACAGAGAGGACCCACCAATGATTAAGTTAGTGCTAAGGATCTCCCAAAGATAGACAACAAAGGAAATGATCTAGGATGAACTATCGGGAAAGTATGTCTCCCCCCGTCATCCTTTTGGTGTTTCTTTCCCTAGAGATGTTGCTCTAGGATAAAGAAACTATGTTTACACCCACTTAATATTGTCCTAAGAGGATTTGGCTTTTATTAGAGTACATGGCCGCTTCTAATGTCCCTTTTGCTTCCATTTTGCTAGGAGTCTTGTTCTCTTTTCAAGCTACTTTATTTTGTTTGAATAGAAAAGGCCCTTATCGGTGGCATATATACTTTATCTCGTGTTTGAACTAAGGTAGTCCATGTCTTTAAATTAGGTAAGGTGGTATCCTGGGTTGTCTAAAGGGTTATTTCCTTCAATCAAACCTAAGCCCAATTGTTGTAGTGAGGCCTACAGTTGGTTTACACATCCTATCATAGGCTAGGCCTAATATTTTAGCTTAGTGTGGATATTATCCTTTCAATGGCCCCTCACCTCTATCTATGTTTGGGTTTCTCTATCTCGGGCTAGGGTAGATCTTGGCCAGGAAAAGCTACAACTCCTTCTTACCTTGGACCATAATATCATTATCTATGGTAAGGTTTCATTCGGGATGTTTGCATTTTTAATTTTGCCCATCCCAAGAACCCCATTATTTTGAGGGAGAATTTTGAACAAGTCCCATGTGGTTGCTACCTATTGATTTTGTAGGCATTCTTTAGTTATTTGGAAAGAAAAGTGTCCTTTCCTTGATTGCTGGTCTCTTCAACTTTTGTCGATATTACGTGTGGATTACTACGAATTAAATGAACTAAACTTGGTTTACCATACCATAATCATGATAGGTGTATTAATAGTTGCAATTAACTCCCAAGAACTAAAAAGTTGCATCGATGGACATGTTATTAGGAATTCCCTATTTTAGTCCCTCACTCTTTCCTTGGTTCCATTACTTCCCCTTTTTGCTACCTTTTCTTCTTCTCTCTTTGGAACTTGGTTTCTTGTTGAGTTTGCTCTGATAAAGTTTACTTAACATTTGATCTCTTTCTTCTTCCAGGTATGCTCACGCGATCCTTTATTCTTTTGCCTTTTTTAGTGATCATCATTGAACAAGATTTCGTTGGTGTTTTATTGAGTTTGAATGTTGTTTTGGCTCAACATCTTATTTGAAAATTTTTAGCGCTATAGACTCTTGTATGGATCTTAGAACACAACCTCACAATCTTCCAATGGCTTTTCCAAGGGTGAAATCTTCCCTAACCTTTGAAGAAGAATACCATGACCTCTAATGAACTTCTATATTTCACCAATTTTTATGAGATAGATGAAGTTGTTTGCAAGGTTTTCGTGCATAAGAATGTGCTAGAAAATTGGTTTGCAATCAGTTCTATTTTTTTTTTTTTTTTACTTTTGAAATCAGCCTACTGCTCCTTTTGATCATTTCATATGCCATTTCCTCATCCAAATTCATGGTCAACGAGCTCATCTCCACCCTAATATCATTTCTACTCTAACCTATTTTACAATTTTTACCCGAATGTTAGATATTGAGCCTGCCATAGAACTGTTTGAGTTTTATTATAACATGGTCAAATTGGTATTCAACATAGTGTCTTGCATTTGAGACAGGGCATCGTTCAGCTTTTTGAGCCGATTGCTGATAAGACAAACTGAAGAAAATGTTGGGTCATCGTTGAATTTGTTTTTGGCTAGGCATTCTTTCTTGTCAGGGATCTTTGGTGGCCTGGCTGCAAGCGAAACCCTATAGACCATTTACCTGTTATGAGAGAGTGGTCATCACCCAAACTTCGGGTGCGCTTATGAAGGATCAACGGTATTGAGTGTCAAAGATCTATTGTCTCCCCACTTCCTTCAGTAGAGTGGGATTGGAGGAGGCCTCGAAAGCAAGTGTGTCTTGATATTGGAAGAGACTAATACTTTCTTCTGCTAGGTTTTACACCTTGGTGTGTGTTCAAATATGATTGTCGTTTGTGTAGGAGTGGCACTAAGTGTGTCCCAATTATGTGTTCCCCTGTCATTTTCCTTGTTTTCTTACATTTTGTTTCTTCTAATGTCTTTCCTTTGTTCTTGATATTTTATAGAATAATGAATTTTCCCTTATTGCCCTTTGACGGGATCGAAGAGATTCCCATTAGTTTGTGTTGATAAAATATGAAGGGAGGTTGCGTATGGTTGTTGAATGGGAAGGAAGGGATAAAGCATAGAGGTTGGCCTTTTTGCTAGGATGCCATCAACCCGGTAGCGAGTGAAGAGAAATCACATTGGCCCTTCCTCTCCCACCACCATCAATATTAGTGGTTCCTCTGATGAGGGGTAGGCCCCTGTGTATATTAGTCCTACTCCATCTACTACTACATCTATTTATTGTGCTTAGATTCCTAGGTTCTCTGGGGATCATCAATCGTATAGACAATCTTTGTTTCCTCTATTGGACTTCTTTGTTGGAGAATATCTCAAAAGGATGGACCCCTCTTCCCTGCAACCATCCTTGCCCGAACAGACTACTTTTGAGCGGTTTCCCTTTGAGTTTACCACAATAAAATTTCCAAGGTTGACGAGATACATCCCGAGCACTAAGGTCAGATAATTTTGTTCTACCTTTCGATCGAGCAGGGCTGAAGAGAGTGAGGACAGAGTTGGAGATGAGTGTCGCCTCTATATTCTGGTTGTACTTTTAGGGGGAAAAGGAGTCATGGTTCCTTGGGATGGGTGCCTCCTAGAATGTGGACACTAAGTTTTTGGGAAGCTTGTGGAAGGAGGACTTGGAGTAGACTATTAACTGGGGAGCTGCTCTCGTAACTTGCGTAAGCCTTTCTATTTATCCTACTTTTACTTTCTCCTCAAATTTTCCTCTTATCTATTATCTTTTGTCTTCTTATCTCAGCTATCATTCTTTTTCTCTCATTTGAGTGAGACTGCATTGGATCAAAGATATTTGTTGTCAACTATCCATGAGAAGTTGGAAAAGGAGGAGGAGAAGAACCACAGTTTTTAGGAGAGGTTGAGGATACTTGAGCAAGCAATTGATGGAGGCCCAAGTTAATATATCTAGGAAGGAAGCAAGGATATCTTAATTAGAAGGGCCAGAGCTTCCATTCAGGGAGTGGGTCAACTGTAGTGGAGGCCGCAAGCAAGATGAAATGTTATGATGAATAAATTTACCAATTAAAGGAGGAGAGGGACGAGGCTCAAGTCATAGTAGAGCATTAGAGGTCGAAGGAATATATCAACTCAATAATTGAAGATTTCATGCACAACTCCTCATTCTACGTGAAGGTGAACTAGAGATCTTATCCTGCTTATTACAAAGGGGTTGCACACATCATCCGACAATTGACTCACCATTTGATAGATAAGTGAATCTTGGTGAGGGCATTTAGGGTTCATCCTTTGGACATTGGTTGATTTCATGCCTTAATTGCTAGAAGAGTTGGATGAAATCCATGCAGTCAATATTGCTCAAGGGAAGCCCAAGTGGATTGTCCCGATTCTACATTCTCCCAACTTCTATGATATTGTCGTTGTCAATGCTCATGGACCCTTTGGTACTACAACGCCTCCTCCCAATAGATCTCCAGAGCCTTAGGCAAACTAGCTGCTCTTCCATCGTTCCTATCATTTAATTGTCAACATTTTGTGAAATAATCTTCATTTTGTTTCATGCTTTCAGGATTGAATACCCCATGAACAATTTTTACTTTATTCTGCAGTTTTCTATGTTGGTAACCCTTTGACCAATGTTCATCTAGTTTTCTCATAATTTTTTATGAGCTAGATATTTGTTATTCACTATTTTCCATCTTCTTTGAGGCGTCTCTTTGTTTTAATGCATACATGCGTCTTTGTCCATTCTTGATTGGCAATGATTTATTAGCCGAGCCTAACCACTATACGTCAAGTCTTCTCGGATTGTTGCAACCTTTCAATGGCTCCTCCACAGAGTTCTTCCAAGTTTCGAATAGTATTCTATTTTCGATTATCTAATAAATCACTAAATGAAAGTGGATTATCTTTCCATTCATTCTTAAGCTTCCATAATCCTACTCAATTACTTAAGAAAAATTCTAATATCTTTTCTAAATGTAATGAGTTTATCCTCTCTTCTTTGTTTGTTCATATTTTCATATCTAAAAATATATATAAACAAATGTCAAATCAAAATATTCGGAGGACTCTTCTATCAAAAATATGTAATTGTCAACAAAGTTGTTTCTTTTTCTTCTTTTTTTTTCTTCAAATAAAAAAATAAAAAATAAAAAAAAAAACTTTTATTACTTTTACATAGGTTGTTAATTTAGCATTGGATAAAAGGGGGAAATAACCATTTTTACAATAACAATAAAGGTTCAAAACCATTTTATTACAATAGTTCCCTTGCTTTGTGATTCATCCCATTTGATGCACCATTGTTGCTTGCGAGATGGTTTGGACAAGTATGATGGGGAGTGTCATCCGATTTGACGTGAGGGAGGAAATGTTGTGTGTGAGGGTTAGCCTAAGGCATACTACAAGGACAATCCCCTAGTTCGCTCTGTGATGACCTTGCACCTCTTCCTCTAGTATTTAGCCTTGGTGTAGACACCTCCATAATGGTCTAGGGACACTTCCTTTTTTAGCCTAGTGATGGATGCATTTTTTTCTAGATGGCAATTTGCTCATCCGTTATCACCCACGAGCTGGGGTATCTAGCATTAAGTTTTCTTTATATATATAACATAACCAAATTGATCATGTCATTTTAGCTCAAGTATTGAGGTAGAATAAAAATAACAATCTGTCCAATTTCAAAATGGATCTTTTCATCGGTTGGGAGTGGATTGTTTAGTGGGGATCAGCCTGATCGCTTGCAAGATAAGGAGATCCTTTTCACGAAGATATTGGCTCCGAGGAGAACCTTTCTAGGATCTCCCAAAATAAAGAATAAAATAAAGGATATAGGATGAATTGTCATAAAAGAATGTCGATCCCTTCCATCCTTTTGGTGGTTTTCCCTAGAGATGTTGCTTTAGGGTTCAGGAACTGTGCTTCCACTCACCGTTATCTAAAAGAATTTTACTTTTATTAGCGCATTTGGCCACTTTTTATGTCCCTTTCACTGTCATCTCATCGAGAGTCTTTTTGTCTTTTGAAGCAACTTTATCCTGTCTAAATAGAAAATCCCCTTAGATACCATATAAAGGTCCTTTATATGGTATCTAAACTAAGGTGGTCCATGCCTTTAGATTAGATCAGGCAATATCCCGAGTTGTCTAAAGGTTTATTTGTAATAACCAGACTCAAGTTAGGGGCAATTAAGAAATTTTAAATTATTAGGAGTTAATCTATTAGTATTTATTGATAAGCTATTTGATCTAAGAATTTCTAAGATTTAATAAGTTATTATATTTAATAATTATTTTTTTTTAAGATAGATATTATAGTTATAAGATAAATTCTATAGTCATCTATTTAAGAGACGGATTTGTGAAAAGAGCGATTAGAGAAAATTCGATTAAGGAGTATTAACGAGGTTGAAATTCAGAGATCGAATAAGTTAGATATCAAACTTTGATTCGAGATTATAGAGGTGAGTAAATAAATATTCGATTTTCTTTGTATTCGATTTCTTAATAAATTTCTTGAATTCAATTTCTTAATAAATTTTTTTAATTTCTGTTTAAAGCGTATTTTATATTTTGAACGAAGTAATGAATTTTCTTTTGATTTAATTTTATTAATTCATTTTGTTTTGAAACAATTGATTTCCTAAAAAAAAAAAAAAAAAAAAAAAAAAAAACACTTTTTTTTTTATAAAAGGAGACCTGGGCCGCCGTGCCAGGTTCTCCTTCTCATTTTATTATTATTATTATTACAGTAAATTGATTTTATATATAGATATAAGTTTCCGTTTTTTTTTTTTTTTTCTGTTTTCAATTACATTTTTTTTCTTTTATTTATTTATTTTTGATGATAAAATTAATAATTATTTTTTTTATTATTATTATTTTCTTTTACTAACGATTCATTTCTTTTTCTTTTTTAAGAATTATTTTCTTGAAAATTTTTAATTTTGATTTTTATTTCTTTTGATTTTTTGAAAATTCTTGATTAAATTTATTTAAAATTTTCCCTAAAGTAAAATAAGTTTTTTGCTCAAGTCTATTTAAAAATTAGTTGGGGAACATATTCTAAATTATAAGTTCTGAACTCATACAGCATAGTAAAAAAGCTCACACTTTGATAAGTTCTGATCATCCTGATGGGGTAAACAGTTAGGGCTGAATTCAGTTAAACCAACGAGTGTCTATACTTATTTGAGCCTACTAAAAGAAAAATATTTGAATTTGTGATATTTTGTTTGTCTCTTAAATTTGTTAAAGAGAAGTTTGTTTTGATTTGATAATTGATATTCTGAAAATTATTATTTTCAGTTACTAATTTTCTGATGTTTTGAAAAATAATGAAATTGGATATTCTGTTTATTCACGGGTTTTCTAACTCACCCCTACCTTTACTTCTCTTTTTTTGCAAATGCTAGTAATGATGAGTAAGAGAATAAGTGGGAACTTCAATTCTCGTAATTAGATTAGAATTTTATTATGGAATTATACCCCCTAACTCTATTTCAGAATTTCTATGGGAGATTATAGTATTGATATTTTTTTTGGAATTTCTTTTGGAATTATTTATTATATTAAAGATTTAGACTTCTTTTGTTTCATAGTTGAGACTAAATTTTTTATTAAGTTAAGAAAGAGACTTTGTACTCTTAAGAGAAATTTTGAGGGTACGGTTGTATCGCACGGTAGTTCGGGGGTGTAACGTTATTTCCTTTAATCAAACCCAAACCCAATTGTTGTCGTTGAGCCCATGATCGATTTACATATCTAATTATGGCCAATACAAGCATTTTCAGCCAGTGTGGATATAATCCTTTTTCAAGTGGTTACTTTTGGGTTTTGATGGGAAGGAATCTGGAAGCAGCTAGGATGTTGATCTAATCAAAATATTTTAATTTTTCTTAAGGAAGGTTCCAAATACAACCTAATCAATCTTTTTTGGAACCTATTAAATAGATAAAAGAATTTTAAAAATATGAACAGGCATGAATATCTTAGGACTAAATCCACTAATTTTCTCTTGAAGATATGAAGATATATGAAGTGCTTTGTTATTCATTTTTAGTATTAAAAAAAGGCACTTGAATTTTTTATAAAAACATTGAATTAAAAAAAAAAAATACTTTTATTTTAACTAAAACTGTAAATGAGCCAAGTAGTTCGAACTTATTTTTGATTAAAACTCTTTTATTTATTAAACAAATAAATTCAAATATTTTTCTAAACCTGATTATTATTCAAATGTTTGTAAACAAATTATAATATTTATATCATATAAATTATTGTATCTTATTAATATTTTATCATTTAAATTCAATTTTTTATAAATTTTTTAAAATATAATTCATATTCAAGTTCAAACTAGAGTTAAAAATAACTTAAAAGTAAAACGAGCATAATTTTTAAATTATACAAATAAATAATCAAACAAATTCTAATTAAATTTTAGGTTCGAAATATTAGTCGAGCTTACTCGAACAGTGTTTGAATAATTAATCAAACAAAGTTAAACATCATATGCTTAATTACATTCAAAAATTAATTAAACTAAACTCAAATGTCAAGTATTCGGTTTGATTATAAATCTAATTTCAACTCATAAAAAATAATCATGAATTTTGTAATAATAATAATAATAATAATATAATTAAAAATTAGTTTGAAAATAATAAAAAATAATTGAATAATTGAATAATAAAAATCAAATTAACTTTAAAATAATTCAATAATCAAAATAATTAATTTTTCTAAATTAAAATAAGCATGTAATAACTTAATTTGCGTATAAAAACCGACTAAAACAACATCAAACTAAATTGTCAAAATTAATATTAACAAACTCAACACCATCTTGTCTTTCCAAGTCTTGCCATATTACCATCATCAAAACCAAATAATCTTATTTAATAATATAACTATTGTTTCTTCAACATCAAAGTTTTTGTTGTTATTATTACCGAAAATTCAAAAATAAGCAAGATATCACACTTTCAAATAAATTACAAACATTTGTACTTAATATCATATTTATTGTGAGATATTTAATTTGAATTATAATTAGTAATTTTTCATTTATTAGTTACAATTTAGAATTCTTCATTTAGATATATCTTTTCATATAAAATAAAATATTATTATTAAAGATTGTTGCATCTTTTATGAAAAATCTTCTATAAGTCTATATAAAGAAGGTCTTTCAACCATTTCCAGTATTACATCATGAAATCAGACCAAGAAGTTAGGAAGCTTCTTTTATTCATAATTTCTCTTTATTCATTTTCATTTTTTTGAGTTTATTTATCTTTAGGGTCATTTATATTTATTATAGTATTATAAATTAACACTGGTTTATTGAACTTGTTATAGTACTTTTTTAGTAAGTGTGATTATTTTACCTAAGAAACAAATACCCAAAAGTTCTAAACACCAAGAAAAAGAGCAAAATCTGTATTAAGAAAATAGTATTAAGTACTAGACTTGAACCTTTAATCTTAAAGTTAATATTCTATTTCAATATTAAGTAAATTTTATATTTTATTTTACAAGTTATGAATAGGAGTATCTTGAAAGTATATTATTTTTATCATCATTATTAGTTGGATTAAAAGTATAAAATTACTTTAAATAATATATATCAAATATCATTGTTTTGGGGACCGGACTGGACCGGCCGATCGGACCATGAAGTGGCCCCTAAAGTAGTTTGGTTTGATGCTTAAAACCGTTTTTAGAAAAAACCATTCTAAAAAGAAAGAATTGTGCCAGATTGGTCGGTTGTACCGGTCGAACCGTGAACCGGCCAACTGGAAGTTGAACCGGCCCAGTTGAAAAAAAAAAAAAAAATGGAGAGAGATCTGCCAACGCCTCCCTCTCTTCTTCCCACGTTCTCCCAACTCCCAAGTCTCACCACTGCGGATCTGTCCAATCACTTCCACCTTTTTCTTTTTCTTTTTTTTTGATAAGTCCACCTCTCTCCTCATTTTTATTTTATTTATTTATTTTTTTCCCCTCTCTCTCTTTGTCTCTCTCTTAATTTTTTGAAAAATCATTTGATAAATAATACTAAATAAAAACTAAACTAAACCTTTTAGTCAATTAAAATTAATTGCCTAATTTTGTTCTTTATTATACCATTGGCAAAGTTCAAGGATTATGTTGTTAGAAAATTTGATTGAATAATTGAGGAAATAAGAAAAATAAAATACTAGAGTCCCTTTAGACATTCATTTTACTTTATTTTTTGTTTTGAAATATTTATCAATTTTTATATATATATTTTGAGTATAAAATTCAAATTTTAAAATTTTACCTAAATTTAAATATATATTTTTTCACAAATAAATATTTTTATATCTATATAGATTTATTAATTACATATCTTCAAATTAATTAGTCTTAAAATAATTAAAATTACATTAATTTTTTTTTATAATTTTCCTTTATTATTATTTATGATAAAAGAAATATGTTACTACAATTCCAAAATTGTAGACTAAGTAAATCTCTAATAATGTAACTAAGAACAATTAGAATATTAAGTTTTCAATTCAAACTTGAATTGCATATGAGATACTTTATTTAGGAAGGTTAATTAATTAATTATATATATATATTGTATAACTAAAAAAGAGTTGATTATTAGATTATTTTAATAGGGTGTGGGGGGATTATTCAATTCCTCCAAATTTAAATGCTTGAGAATAGGGTAGAATATGTCATCGTGAGATGTTAATTAAATTAATTATGTGGAATTCTGTGCTCATTTTTTAGCTTTAGATGACAATAAAATATGGAAAGATTACTATATATATTTAGATTAATTAATTAATTAAGTAGATAGATTGATGATTAACCAAAGTTTTAATAATATAAGTTTTAATAAGTAGACAATATTGTGAAAGTTACAAATTGCGAATATTGAATTCTAAATATTATAATTGACTAATTATTTAATTGTAAATATTAAAGTCTTAATTGTTTTTATTTTTAAAGATATATAAAATATAAATATTTATTAAATAGTTTTAAAGATATATAAATATTTTTATAAATTAAAATTACATTAAATTACTAAAAATTATATTCTTTATAATAAATATTTTTTATTTTTAATGTATGATGTCACCGGTCTAATTACACCGATCCAATTACGGTTCAATTGCAATCCGACCATTAAACCGTGAACCACTAACTTTTCCAATTCGATCACCAATTCGGTTCTAAAAACATAACATTGTCGAGTTAATATATTATTATTGTAAATTATGTCATATAATAATATTGTTTTATATGAATGTTATAATTATTATAATTAGACAGTTATTATTTTTTATTAATATTTTTAGCATTTATATCTTTGACTAAAATTTTAAATACATTAATTTGAATTTAAAATTATTAGAGTTTATTAGTAAAGGTACAATTAAAACAGTTAAAATTTTCAAAAATTAATTTTCTGCAAAATAAAAAAAAAAAAAAAAGATAGAGAAAAATCACTAGACAAATATTCCTCTTATGCAAAAGGAAAGACAATGATCTACACATCCCTGATTGCTCATTTGGTAAATCGACAATTCGAAACATACACGTTCTAAATTTTCATGCTCAATTGTTTCTGAAATTGCTCCTGTTTCTAAACCAAAAAGTGTAAACAGAGGCATTGCGACAGCATCATTAAGAAATTGATGTCTATATTCAAGATCTTTGAATAAGCATGTTTCAGAGATATATATATATATATAACAGACATAAAGATTACTGAACTGCGATTACTAGTACTTCATATTCAACACCCTCTGAAACTCCCCGGAAATATCATCCAACTGAATGATTTTGTTCTCAGCTGTTCTTGTTCCCTGAATAATATCAAGCTCTAATTCCAGTTCAGCAATTTGTTTGTATATTCTCTCTCCTTTGTCTGGTAACCTTGACATAGTATCCTAAACACATTATTGAGAAAGAAATTAAAAGGATGTAGGATGCAGGCTACAAAAATAGCAAAAAAAAAAAAAAAAAAGGATATCCAGAGTAGTACATAAAAATACAGATGAACTCGAACTAAACTACTGAACTTTCAGAATTTATAAGGTAATACCTGCTACTGAACTACAGAAGACTTGCAAAAACATTAATCATTTGCATATTGTAAGGTAATATTGCTTTCATATTATTTGAAATAAACAAGATACATCAGTAGTTACATCTATTTCACACGTACTCCACAATTTTTGAGTGAATACACATTTTATTGGATAAAACCTATCACAAGACAACACTAATAAATCATTCTATATGTTTGGATTAAGAAACCATCATGCAGCTACCTATTTGATGTTGTCATTGATTTCAAGAGCATATTTCCATTTCATTTATTATTCTTTTTCTATATGTTGCACCTTTTATGCTCTTTCAGTCTTCTATCCTTCTTATCACAGATAATTGAACCATTACCATCTGACAGATAATAAATGTGCTTAAATTAGAGATATTCCTGACACAATAAAAACCATGAAGTATATCATTCATAGGTACTTTCATGCCTTCAACAAATCTACATTCCAGGGCTGGTAATAGATGCTTTAAGTACATTTTTCAACGTTCAATTATGAATACGAAGCATTGCAGGTCTATATCATACTCCTACATGACTGATAAGTGATAATATAGTCCTTAAGTGCATGTCAGAACTTAGAAGTATAAATCCAGGAAAGACCAAGGGAATCAACACATTTTTATGGTACACAAAACAAAACAAGAAACTTTGAACTCAAAAGAGAACAAGGGAAGTCTCCATAAGTTTGCATTGTTCAAGATTCAAAAAACGAAAGGGGTATATTTACCACAACAAATTGCAACAGGAGTGAGACGGTGAAACATCTTAGGAATTAAAAATATTTTCTTAATTTGCATTCCAGATAAGAGATGGTCAATATTTACCTTTTAGAATTACTCTCTTGTCCTTTTGCATCTGTCTAAACAATAAGACTGAAGCTTTCACATACACAAGTAGATAGGTTGATACATATTGTAGGATCAGTTGGTTAATACAAGCAGAAGCAGTATATGCTCCATGAGAACAATAAAAGACCAGAAATTTTGGATTAAGAGCACGTGTCCAGCTCATATTTAAAGGGAAGTGGTTAGGTATGCCATTAAGATTCAGTATTTCGGTGAAGATTGGAGAGGTTTTAGGATGAATGAATTATCATATTAGAATTTTTCCAAAATGAAACCACTCCCATTATATGCGTATGCATTAAGATAGTGTGGGCAGTAGCACCTTTAATCAATTGGCTACATCCTAATAAAAAGTGGGGGAGAAGTAAAGGAGAAGAATGCTCTCATTTAATGTTGCAATGGTATAATTTTTTCATTAATACATCTTTAATTCCAGATGCAGAAAATAAAATATCTAAAAAGTTGCTGATCAGGTGGCATTAGTAGAGAACTTTAATTTACAATATTAAGCATCAATTCAAATGAACTCATTTATGTTAGACAATTCAGTACTTTACCAAGTTTATGTTGGATAATTCAGTACTCAGTTTAATAGCTACATACCTTATTTGCCACAATCTGAGAGAGACGGTTGATTCTCTCTCTGATTTGATCCTCAGTTGATACAGTTTCATGAGCGGAAAATTTCTTCTGCTGCACCTTCACATCTTTAGGTTTGAAAGCATATTGAGCCCTACCAGATAAGGAAATCTAATTAACAGTTCAAAGTCACAACTAAAACATTTAGCAATTAATTGTCTTAACACATACCCATCAAAATGTTCAACTGATGAGTGCAATGAGGAATTTGTCATGAATGTACCTCGTACCCTATGAACAAAAATTCAGATGTTAGATATCTCATAGGTTAGTCTCCAAGAAGTCTTGGCCAACAAAATTGAGTTATGTCATTAGTTTTTCCAAATCCTCTTGAAATCAGTTTATTGAAGAAAAGGTGCATAAGGGACATTTGGAACAAGTTGATCTTTTTCTAATTTTGTAACTGCACAACTAATTATATCTGCAACATGTTTTATTTTGTATTACAACAAAGGTCAAGATAAAGAGCAAACCTTGACACCTCCTCTTCTTGAGGAACAGGTACAGGACCTGTCTTTGAGAAAAGCAAACTATGGTGACTAACTCCAGCTATGCCCAAGCTCTCAAGGAATTCAATGTGCACTTTTAAAGGCTCTTCCCTAAACCAAGAACATTGTAGAGAAGAAAATGTGTTAAATTGCATAGCAAAGCACGTATTGTGGACCCAGCTTGAGCATTGTACCTTTTATCAACCAAAAGAACAATAAACTTGGCCTATATGTTGTACACTTACATATAGGCAAAGTTGAATTTGACCTAAATATTTTACAGCCATCATCAATCATGAAGAAATAAATTAAAAGTGACATAAAATACATACATCTGGTGCTGTTGATCATGCTCTTCATGCAACTGCTGCTGAGTGAGAGAAATATCAAAACCTTGCCTAGGTAAACTGAAAAGCTCTTGAAGATCCTGAGAGCAAACACAAATCTGATATAAAAGTCTGATGATGGAAGAATTTCAGGCTCAGATACCAATAAAAAACTCTTACATGTTTGCTAAAATATCTAATTTGTTCTTTGTGCTCTGTTGCCGTCCTGAAAAGTCCTCCCTTGAATATCTGTATCATGATTTATGATTGATAACAATAGAAAATGACAATTACATTGAGTTCCGGCAATGATGAATTATTAAAACAAATAAAAGGAAGCAAGAAATTAATACAACGATTTTCTATATTTAAGCTAGGAAATGTCTAAAGTGGGCATATCTATGCAGATTAACATTCCTGAACAAGGAAGTAGGTAAACAATTTTAGAAGTCTTCAGTGCAAGAAAATGTGCATAATAGTATTAAGCTTGTAGATGAGACAGCAATTTAACATAAATCAAATACCAAATGTGAAATTTCCTAATTAACTTGAATATAAATTAATAGGTTTTTAGTTGAACATTGATTTCTAGAATTTTTTTTTTTTTTTTTTTTTATTTAAGAGTTATGTATTAGTTATTGAATTCTACATTCTTGATCTAATTTTGAAAGCACTGAACCTGCATTCTGTAAATTTTCTCTTCGACTGTGCTGCATGTCATTAACCGGTAGACAATAACATCCTTCTTTTGCCCAATCCGATATGCACGATCTACGCTCTGATTATCGGTGCTGCCAAAATTTGAAAATAATAAATTAAGAAATAGGTTAATAGTACTTGCACACACTTAGAGAAACACTAATTCCTCTGAAAACTTGTACACATTATGCTCTCTGGTAGACAATGAGAATGTGAGATAATAGTTGATCTTTAGGTCTTTTTCCAGATATTTTGATTAGATGGTGCAAATATAAGAGCTAAACTAATCTATCATGTATCTACAACGTATACAATGCAGTGAAGGTTGCGTAGTGATGACTCATCTAGATATTTTCCCACAATAAATTTCACCATTGAAATGGAAGCACCACCATAAAAGACCAACATTCACTATGTGTTAAACAAGTGCAATGTGCACAACACATAAGCTTCAAAGCGAATATATAAAATATATAAAGCAAGTAAAATTTCTCATGTGAAAAACTCAAAGAGACTTCTCAAAGGACTAGAATAGAGAACCAAACTAAAGTAATCCTATGGTAGTTATTAATAAAATTATTACAGTCTTCCACCTGCTAGGTAACAAAGCATGTCAATTGCTTGGAGGTGTTATTTATTATTTTATTTTTTTTTTACATTTTTTAATTTTGTTGCAGTGCAAAATTCAAGACATGAAATGCATTGAAAAGCCACAGAAGGTTTCATTCATTCTCTAAATAATACTGCACATTTCCATTGGTAGAAAAAGGTAAAAAGGTAATTGCTAAACATTTACCTGGGGTTCCATGCCGGATCAACAACAATTACACGGTCTGCTTTTGTTAGTGTAAGACCAAGACCACCAACCTGAGAAGTTAAAAGAAAGATGGATGCTCCACGGCCTTCCTGGAAATCCTGAAACAATCCATAGTATATTAGAGAGGGTATTTTATGGATTATGAAAGCACGTAACAAGAACATCAAGCCACCAACATTAACAATCTTCAGTCTATCAAAGGCTTTAGTGGTGCCATCAATCCGCATGAACTCATAAGCATGAGATACTAGAGATTCCTAAGCATAAAAGAGAGGAAAAAAAATATTAAACCTCAGGACATTTAAAGAAAACTACAGAAATGAATGAATCAAAAATCAAATCCAATTAAATGAAAAGCAAAACATGACCTTTCCCAGAATTAGTCAGAATTCTTCTAATGAATTTCCTAATACCATGAGGTACAAACTTTCAGAAAAAGGTTAGTATTTGTTAAGATGAATTGAACTT
Organism: Marsdenia floribunda; assembly: GCA_035583425.1. Classification (NCBI taxonomy): domain Eukaryota; kingdom Viridiplantae; phylum Streptophyta; class Magnoliopsida; order Gentianales; family Apocynaceae; genus Marsdenia; species Marsdenia floribunda. Next base: position 4,916,848 of record JAXGGT010000094.1, on the reverse strand, counting down.
TTGGTTTTCCACAAATAAAAATGAGAAAGTATAGTATATTGTGCAAGAGGACTGACATTTGCCAGAGTGATCTTCAAATGTGAATGACAGGAGACAAATTTAGGCATTTTTTATCAAGTTTCTGATAAAATCAGGCTAAAGCAATATCAATGGATGAAACAAAGTGCAAATCTTCCTCTGAGCATGTCATTTGTGCAAAATTAGCTATAGATGTTACCTCGATTAGATTTAACATTTTGCGTGTCTGTGAAAAGATGAGCACATGGTGCCCCTTGGGGATTAAATCATCCTACAAAGGAGAAGGAAATATGAAACATTTGCTATTAAAATCAGAAGTGCGTAACTAGTTATCTCAGTGCATACTTACCAATAATGATAATATAAATGATGTCTTGCAGGAAATATCATGTTTCTCTACAATGTCAAATTTCTCAGCTACATCTGCTATATGCATTGCTAGTTTCTCAGCCACACCATGATCTTGCGGGTTGAGAACTGAATCCATCCCTTCCAGAACATCTTCAGCAGCTCTTTTTGTTAAGAGAAGGGGATGGTCACATATTTTTTTCAAGATCTGATAGAAGCAACAAAACTTTATCAAAAGAGGCTCCAGAAAGAAATAACATATGAACATAGGAAGCTACATGATGAGGAAAAATACTAAGAGGATAGGAAGCTATAAGTAAAACATCTAAAAATTCTATATGTAATTCAGTCGAGAATTCTAAAGCAGTATTGACTATATCTTTCAATGTTTGGCAATGAAAAATAGAATTGAAAAGAAGCTCCAAACTAATGCAATCAACAAGGTAGCTTTGTTCAGCATTTTCCAGGACTACTGAGTTTAGCTACTTCCATAATCCATAAATGCCTTTAACAAGAAGGACAAGAATTAAAGTCCTTCCCTAGCAGATTAAGAGTGATCTATTTTCAAAAATATTCAGATTTTAAAATGCCATTTTTATGGCAGTGCATCTATTATAGGTTCTGCAGTTGCTCCAACACTTCACACTTTGACGAATATTTCAATAGTATACCAGCATATAGGCTCAATTCAGCTCTCTTCAATAGCTCATTTTATTTTCAAGTGCTTCCAATTTAGACATCCAAGAATATGGTGCTTAGGGAACTTCTATTCCTTTAAGGAGATTTTGCACCAAATCGGCATTTGAATGACAGCAAGTGAGGAAACTATTGACTGTTGCATCATACAGGGATTATGCATTCCAACTTAAGCCAAACTATAGGAAACTCTCACAGTCATTCTGTTTTAGTTTAGTCCCTTTTGAGGTGGAAGAGGACTACTGAGTAGACAACAGGTTTTTAAAATAAATATTCTCCTGAAGCCCAGTAGATAAATACTCACTCTCAAAATAAATGCTATAGGTAGCTTCATCTACTAGTCACACACATGAAAAGTTTTTTTTTTTTTTTTTTTTACTTCATTTAAAAAATTAAAACAAAAAAATAAAAGAGAGAGAGAGAGAGGAACAAATATACGAAATTCTTTATAACAGCTTTAAATTTAACCTTCTAGTTGAGCCAACAGGCATATAAACTTTCAAATTTGTAGTGGAAACTTAAGTTGATCCAAACAATTTGGATACTTTCGGTATTTTTGTGGGTTATGCACCAAGAAGAAATAAGCTCTGAAAAGGAAATGAAAGACACCTACTATGGATGTTAAATGAGGCAATGGAGCCAAGGCAAGAAATAAATGCAAAGATACAACATAAGAAACTTGTAACGATCATAAGATAACCTATTACTTAAAAGACTTTCTTTGCTTGCCTACATCAAGCAGTGGAACATCAAGCAACTTGGTATAGAGAGACTTGCATTAGAACAGAAAATCATATCAAATATTTTAAATATTGAACTGGAGGAAGTATACACAAATAACCAAATCACAACAAACTAGAAAAGAAAGTGTACAGGTTTTCTTCCATTCTTCACCATCACCCAATTAAGGTAGCCAAAAGAATTATCTAAGAAACTAATACTTATGAATGATACAGTCTATTTGGAATCAAGAATGCAAATTATAAGACAAAAGATACTCCAAAAAGAAATTAAGCAAAGAGAAAAATAATATAGCTCTAAATGCATTACATAACATACAATAACAAATTATTCACGATGTTGGCAGAATTTTTCAGAAAATATGGGGGAGAAAACATGGTAGAAATGGAAAAATAAAGCAATTCAAAGATTACAGTAAGTGCAGCCAAAGGCGAGCCATCAAAGGCAGAAAGGACTATCTCACTTCTCAAGAAAGCCTCATATATTTGTCTCTGTGAAACAATACCAAAAAAATGGAAAAGAGTAAGGTTTCGCAACTTAAATAATTTAGAACAAGAGGTAAAAAGAAATATACCTGGCAACCGGTTAGTTTTAGCCATACGATAATCTCATTCTTCTTGGAAAGCATGGTCTCTTTACCCAAATTATCTTCATGAAACACCTCACTCTTTAAACGGCGCAGAAAATAAGGTTGTATTGTATCTCTCAAATCCTATTAGAGAATAGCACAATTTAAAAAGACGAAATAATGAAATGAATTTACTTGACAACAAGATGAAGATCAAAAGATAAAGAGGGGATTAAATCAAATAAGAAACAGCTTAAAGTTCTTCATAGTAGCATGTGAACCAGAAAACCGAAAGACCCCCATAGATGTAGACCCATATTTATGTTACAAATTAAGAACAAGTAGGTCAAACAGAATAAGGCATTATGGCCCAAGAGCCATTTATCATTTTTTATTTGCTCTTCCTCTTGTTTATGTTCTTTCATTTCCCAGTCATACTTTTCCCGGTCTCCATAAAAAAGGAAAAAATCAAATAGTATGATTTAGGAGAAAATATGAATTTATAACTCTAAATAATAAGATTGTGCATTAATTACAAATCATTACATGGCCAGAACCTAAATAACACTAAACAATATGCACGAGACCAACAAATGTTCCACAAGAAAACCAAAATAAATAAATAAATATGTGCTCATTAATCTAAAAGTAAATACCAAAAAATTGATAACAATTTACTTTAATAATTCACATTTAAACAATCGATCCTTCCAGAATTTGAGTTCTTCAATAATAACTAGATCCAAAAGCAATCAGGTTGAGAGTGCACAGTTAAATTGTCATCTGCCCTAAAAGTTTAAGCAGACAAAGAGGGGTTGACTTTGATTACTTAACATACCCCCTCACATATGATTTGAATACCAATCCTCAATAGCAGGACCAACACATGCACAATAACCAATAAATAAGGTAGAGCCAAGGCTCGAACACAAGACCTCCCATTATCATATGATATTAAATTTCTAATTGTTCTGAAAGCTTAAACTAATAGAGAGAGGTCAAATTTAATCACTTAACACGGTGAATTCCTACAAAAACAGAGAATGAATTCATAACTATACATCTCATTCTGAATAAATTGTATTCTCTAGTTAGTAATGAAGAATGGAAAGAAGATACTTTATGTTTTGTTTGCTTTTAATTATAGGTAGTGATAAGCAGTTTTATATGGTCTAGGGTTAAGTGCTTGTTACCCTAGAGGTATGACAATTAAGCACCATTAGTCTTATGAGGGACAATTAAGTATAAAATTAGACAAATTTTACTGAGAACATGCGACTCGCATGTCAGTTGTCTTTTGAATGTTGGAGACAAATTTGAACCTCAGTAAATAGTACCTTTTAATTTACCCTTGGATAACAAAGGTAAGGATAAATTGGAAATTCACTATTCTTTAACCTTCAAATTTATTTCTGGTGTTTAATATACAAAATTGACACATGTACTGTGTGTTTCCAATGAAATTTGTCTAACTCCATAGAAAATTAGAACTTAATTGTCACACATAATACTAATGATACTTCATCATCCAGAATAGTTTAAGACAGTAATAAGTACTTTACCCTACAGTTTTTTAACTTTAATTAATAATCAATATCTTTGGGAAATTAGAATAACTTTCTTTCCCAGAAGCTATTCTGGAGATGCATCTACTGGTTGCCTTTCAGACCAAGTTTCACCCAAAGTAAGGGGGGTGGCAGTAGAAACACCAGAACATCTCAAAATAAGACAGACACAAAAATAAAGCTAAACAAGAATCCACAGACAGTAGAAAAAGCTGACTACAAAAATACTGACCACTTTCATGTATTTGGAAATTGGAAACATCTTACCTTTGCCACGGCAGAGCCAACATACTTTTCTCTATCAGAGGCATTTTTTTCGTTCCCACGGTTAATCAGTCTCTCAAATTTGTCCCTAAACCTAAACGCATGCAATAAGAAGCATATTAGTCAATAATTGCCACAATATGACAACTCATTAAAATAGAAAACAGTTATAATTATGTGCAATAAAAAGTTCAACTTCAGGATGGCTGGCAGCTACCATTTCTTGTCACCCAATAGCTCAGGACAGCAAAAGTTGAATAAAGCCCATAGTTCCTATTTTAATTTGACAAGATAATAGGAAAAAAAGGTATCAAGATACATACATCTCCATAACATGGAATACAAAAAATAATCAATTATACAAACGAAAAGGCAAAGGTTACCTTAAGATTGTTTTGAAGTGGTGTGCCACTGATGATTATACGATGAGCAGCAGGTATCTCAAGTAAACTTTTTGCTCTTTGAGTACTAGGATTCTTTATGAGATGGCCCTAAAAGTTCCCAAGATAATCTATAAGAAATCAAAACCCAAGTAGAAATTTTGTTTCAAGTGAAACACTTTAGCAAGACAAACTGAATCTCTTAAGCCAATAAATTCCTAGCCCTTATGTCAATTCGTATTGAAATTACTTGAACTCTGAAGTAGAATCAATCTTCATATAGAACAACTGGGAATTAAATGTCATCATCTAGCACATAGAGCCCTATTAACTCTAGACCATCATACCAGCAAGAATAATAATATTAAAATAATAATGAAAGGCAGTAGCAATAAATAATGGTGAAATGAATATGCCAAAGAAAATCTTCATCTAAAACAAATGAGTTTCAAGGACTTCAGTAGAATTTTCCAATCAGCATATGTCCTAAGCAATCGGTGCAGAATTCATCAATGAACTATTTTATCATACAACCAATGTTCAACAAAATTAAAGATGTGAAAGAGTAGATGCACTTTTTTGTTAATAGGAAAGAAAGGTAAAATAAGTATGTCATTTTGAAATACTACAAACTTCTAAAATTCTTAAGCAACACCAGAAATGGTAGCAAAATCTACTATAGAATGACAAAATGTGGAATTATAAGAGATATTCTCAGACTTCAAAAACGTTTACATATACCTCATCAAGAATCATATAATCCCACATAATCTCATCCTCACTTCCATCATCATTGTAATTACAAAATCCACTTAAATATTTTGCATTATTCCGCACAATATCATAAGTTGTCAAAAGCACTCCTTTTTCCTGCATAGGTTGACAAAGATAAACACTTCAGATTCTAAGATGAGAAAAAAAAGCAGAAAACTAAATGATTTGCAAACTAGAATATTTCTAAAGAAACAGAAACTCAAAAAGATTTGCAATCAGGATAAAGATGGACCTGAAGGACGTACTGAAGCTCATACTGCCTTGCACTTACATTTGTCCCAAAATACCTGCAGAAAAGAATAGGTGAGAAAGCAGGGAGCTTTGCTTCAGACTATCATGGGATGAAAACAAAATAAGCAATACAAAGAATAAGCTCACTCTTTCGTCTTTTCAGACAGTCCCACAACTGAAAGTTCTTTGATCCAATGGGGTAACAGTGTTTTAGGAGCAACAATCAAAGCCCTCTTGATCAAATTTGAGCGAAAGAGTCCAGCTAAAAAGCCACAAATCTGAAATGGCACCCACACAAAGCCAGTCACAAATCAACCTAAGAAACTATGCAATTAATAAACGAAGAAAACATCATAATTTCAGACCTGCATGGTCTTTCCTAAGCCCATATCATCACCCAAAACACCACCCTTGCCCTTACAGTGAAGGGACCAAAGCCAATTCAATCCTTCCCGCTGATGAGGAAACAGCATTTTTGCAATTTTACCTGGTAATCTGTATATGGACTTCGGAACGTCCAACATAATTGATTGATCTTCTAGGATTAAATCATCAGTGTCTTCTGGTATATGAACTTTGTTTGAAACACAGGACAGATTGAATTTCTCATGTACCCTGCCCAAATTTTTAGTCAAACCATTTTCACCTAAGATAACACAATCATCAGCTTCATCTACCTCCTCCATTGCCCTCAAAGATTTAATTTTGGGATCAGACTTTCCACTGATCTTACCATTATGTCTCTTTGGTCCCTCACCAAAATCCTTGGTCTTTTTGACTTTCGATAAGGAACTAATGCACTCAGGTTCATTATCAGGACTAGACATCTTCTTAGGTTCATTCAGAAAAGCATCTTCAATCCTAGACTCCTTCCAAGAAGATGATGAACAATCGGATATGATTGAAAATGAAGATGCAGCACTTCCATATGCTGAAATTTCTTTTTTCTCCATGTGCACATCATTATCAGCTGTATGTCTAGAATCCTTAGTAAATGCAATCTTTTTAGGCTCCCTTTTCTTCTCAATGGACAAAAAGTCAAGCTTTGAGCTCAAGTCATCAAGAATATCCCTGATTTCATTCCGACCACCATCATAATTAGTAGGAGCTTCATCTTTCACCTGAGCAGGTGAATCAAGATCTAAAATTTCAGTGAATTTTGCTTCTTCGTTTCTATTGTTTGCATTCTTCTCATTATCACACTTTTCATCCTTTTTTGATATCTTACAGAGGCGGTGCATACCTGCAACTCTGACTTTCACACACTCTTCCTGAAGCCCTGTATTGCATTTAATCATTCCATTAAAGGACTCAAGAAGAAAAACCAAACAAAATAAATGCTCACAGAGATATAGTTATGTAATCATAGAAAAAAGGATTCTTTATCTGAAAGTCATTGTAATTCTCCAGTTGAAACATTTAGATCTTTTGAGAGTTGCAGTTCTATCATATCATCAGCCCACAAAATTCCATCAGCCACTTGTCCAAAGAGGCCAAAAAAGATCACTTAAGGAAAAATGCAAGACAAGACAACAGTTCAATCAGCTTCTCCGGAATTGCATTGATCAGTTAGCAATCTAGGACCCTCAGATGTCATTTTCTCAGTTGCTTAAAAAGTAGCCTTTCACTCTTTTTCCAACTAAAAATTATTTTGACCCTTCCCAGTTACTTTTCAACTTTGCTTTTCACTTAAAAAGCTCAAACTACTTTGGGAAAAGTTATAGTGAATGTGTCATGTTTAAAATAAAAATGCCATAATAATTTTTAGGAAAAGCTTTTTTCCAAAGAACACTTACTTTCAGCAGCTTAAAGTATACTAGCAACCAATAATAGGCCCTGAAAGAAAAAAAACAAAAACAGAGAGCGCAAAATTCTTTTAAAAGAACAAAACAGGTTTTTGCAGTGAAGATACAGATTGGGAAAATGATAACATGGGATCAGGATTTGAAATTGCAGAGACAAGAAAAGTATGTGCAATTATTTCAGAGATGCTGTCATCATCCTCTGAACCACTTGAACTTTTAGTTTCTTCAATAGAATCTATTTCATCCGTTATTAGAGTTCCATCAATTAAATGTTTAAAAAATTCCCCAGAAAAAATGGACCAATGTGCTTTTCAGCACTTAAAAACACCTTAATGCAAAATGAAGTTAACTCGAAATATGGAACACAGATGTTTACAAGACGAGCTCAACAAAATCAGCTATTCCAGAAAGATTGAGATCACATGTCTCTTCAACAGCTAACTTCGATTCGTTTTGAACTAGCTTCTCTAACGAAATTGAAAACTTAAAACCAAAATACAAGGGAAAATAAACCACAGTAAAAAAACAAACATGAACCGGTTTCATGTATACGTAGATAGATAGAAGAAAGGGAGTACCAGTAAGAGGCTTCGGAGGAGACGGAGAATCAAAATCCGTGATTCCTGAGAAACTAGGAAAGTCATCGTTCCTAGCAACCGAAGAAAATTCATCACAGAGACGAGCTCCACATTCATTTTCCCCATGTTCTTCCCCTTTTAAAACAAATTTCACGTCACAATAAACTAACTGTTAACCTAAAATCAAACAAACACCCACTAACAAAACATATCAGGTTTGGTAGATCCAAAAAAAAAAAAAATCGTACCTGGAACTGTTTTAGGAAAAGATTTTGAGTGGAAAGTGGCCGAAGGCGTGATCAGTTTGTGATGACGTTCATTCAGGCTCATGGGTCGCTGCTTCTGTGACTGTAAAATTGAATTTGTTGCCGATGTCTCTTCTGCCATTTTCTGAATTCACTCAAAAGTAACTGATGAAGGAAGGAATCGAGGCGGACCAGAAGAGACTACTTATTATTCTTTTATCTTTCCCGCTTGGGAAGTTAAATTTGAATTTTTCAAAATTGAGACGGGGAGGTCCCGGAGGGGCTGATGTGTTAATCGGAAGTCGATTGCGGGGTTTAGAGTTTTTACTCCTAAAAAATATACATTGAGCAGCAGAGCAGAGGTACTTTTCCAAATAAAGTAGCTTTATAAATGAAAAACCAAAAAAAAAAAAACTCATAATTTTATTGAAAATAAAATATATATATATATATATTAATTAAATATTTGTTTAAAATAAAGTTTTATTTAGAAATTAATAGGTTTTATAAATAGATAATGGTGATTTTGATAATTGACATTCTTAATTAACTTTTGAGATATATTGTTCTCTTTATTATAGTAAGTCAAGGACAATAGTAATCTTATTAATAGTCACATTAAGTTTTTCTATTAAATATGACATTTGTTAAATCTATGACATAGTACGGCACATGACATACACATCATTTTGGCCACATGGTTTAAAAAAAAAAAAAAAACAAACAAAACCCACTTTATGTCAAGTAAAAGTGAAAAGGAGAAAAAAAGGGAGATTTAGGGAGAGATTTACAGTGAGAATCAAATGTAGTATGACTTTAATAGTATGTCATTTAAGGAATGTTATACTAATATAAGATGATAAGTTAACTTATGAAATATTTGGTAAACTAGTATCTTTATCAACTAATCTAGTAAAAATCTATGAGAAAGACACTTAAGACTATAATACGTGACTAAAAATATGGCACAAGGTCGTCCCCAACCTGAGTCAAACTCAAGACCTCTTATGTGACAAGTTAGTGGAGGTATATAAATAAAAGAAATCTACTTTTACAATGCTCTGAAGAATTTGTGATTTAAAAAAAAAAAAAAAAAAAATCTCTAGAATGAGATTTGAAACTCCAGAATATGACATACCCAAAGAGGAATCCAATTAACTCCATTGCGACATCAAGAAACACAAGAGAGATGATGTTGAAAAAGAATCATCCAGCAACCGGCCCCATCTGGATGAAAGTATGGACCCCAAGCCCAAGGTGGTCTGATCCTTCGTTTGCAGATGTAATGCAAGGCATAATACAAACGTGGGAGAATTATACTAAGGGGGATGATGATGAAATCAACGATGATTTGGCTATTATTTAGAAGCCCAAGAAAGTAATTGCGACTCAGTGAACTGTCCAATTGTGGACTTGCCTAGGGACAAGTATAGGACATTTTGGCAACCTTGGAGATGTGCACTTATCCTAAATGTGCTTGAAAGGTCATTTAACTTCAAAATTTTTGAACCAGGGATTAGAAGAATGTAGCAAATGGAGATAAGTTACAAACTCATTGATTTGGAAAGAGGATTCCTCATTACTCGGTTCTACTCTTAGACTGAGTGTATCAAAGTCCTCAAAGGAGGGCCTTTGGAAAGTGCTCGAACACTACTTGATAGTGTTTAAGTGGAGACCCAATTTTACACCCTCAAACCAATAAATTTATACTACCTTAATTTGAATTAGATTTTCATCCTAACCAATTGAACTATTTGTTGAAGATATCCTAATGAAAATGGGAAATGCAAAAGGGAAGGCCATTAAAGTCGACATCACGACAACAATAATATCGCAGGATAAATTTGCTAGATTGTGTGTTGAATTAAACTTGAATAGACCCCTCATATGTAATGTTATGGTCCTATGTAGAACCAAGTAGTCAAATATGAAAATAAATGGGCAATTAGGAAGTATATAAATGCATCAATTAGGTCTATATTAGAACATTTTTTAATTTCATGTGTTTGATACACTACAAAAAAAAAGTTGGCAGATTCGACATCTACTAAATACGGCGGCTGCAAATTGTCATTTTTGGTTACCAGATACGGCGGCTTCGTGGCCGTCATATTTAGTCCACCAAGTACGACGGTTTGTTCCACCAAGTACGACGGTTTGTCCCCCAACCGTTGGTTTTTGATAATTTTTTTGGAAAACATGTCAGTCTAAAACAGCGGTTTTGTGAACCGTTATATTTGGGTTGGCAAATACGGTAGTCCTGATGACCAAATATGACGGTTTTATAAGTATCGTATTAGGTTAGGCAAATATGACGCCTTATTTGAGCAAATACGGCGGTTACAAAGCGTGATTTTTGCTCAAAATACGAGTTTATAATGTCGATCAATATTCATATAAAATGTCATATTGGCTTCAAATTTTGTAGATTTTATTTTTAATATATTTTTAATAAATCTAACGGTTAGATTAAATATTTGATTTTTATAAAATAAAAAAATGTGTATATTTCGATATTAAAATTAAGAAAGTAGATGAATGATGCATGAAATAGTATCGAATTGGCTTCAAATTTTGCAGATTTTATTTTTAATATGTTTCTAATAAATCTAACGGTTGGATTAATTGTTTGATTTTTATAAAAATAAAAAAATGCATATATTTCGATATTAAAATTATGAAAATAGATGGATAACACATGAAATAGTATCATATTGGCTTCAAATTTTGTATATTTTATTTTTAATATATTTTTAATAAATCTAACGGTTGGATTAAATGTTTGATTTTTATAAAATAAAAAAAATGTGTATATTTTGATATTAAAATTACGAAAGTAGATGAATGATGCATGAATAGTATCGGATTAGCTTCAAATTTTGCAGATTTTATTTTTAATATATTTCTAATAAATCCAACGGTTGGATTAATTGTTTGATTTTTATAAAATAAAAAAATGCATATATTTTGATATTAAAATTATGAAAGTAGATGGATAACACATGAAATCGTATCATATTGGCTTCAAATTTTGTAGATTTTATTTTTAATATATTTATAATAAATCTAACAGTTGGATTAAATGTTTGATTTTTATAAAATAAAAGAATGTGTATATTTCGATATTAAAATTATGAAAGTAGATGAATGACGCATGAAATAGTATCGGATTAGCTTCAAATTTTGCAGATTTTATTTTTAATATATTTCTAATCAATCTAACTGTTGGATTAAATGTTTGATTTTTATAAAATAAAAAAAATGCATATATTTCGATATTAAAATTACAAAAGTATATGGATGACCTATGAACTAGTATTAAATTGGCTTCAAATTTTGTAAATTTTATTTTTAATATATTTTTAATAAATCTAACGGTTGGATTAAATGTTTAATTTTTTTTTTTTTTAAATGTATATTTTGATATTAAAATTAGGAAAGTAGATGAATGACGCATGGAATAGTATCGAATTGGCTTCAAATTTTGTAGATTTTATTTTTAATATATTTTTAATAAATATAACGGTTGGATTAAATGTTTGATTTTTATAAAATAAAAAATACATATATTTCGATATTAAAATTACGAAAGAATGACACATGAAATAGTATCAGATTGGCTTCAAATTTTATAGGTTTAATTTTTCTTATATGTTTAACAAATCTAATGATTAGATTAAAATTTTGATTTTTGTAAAATAAAAAATGTGTAAATTTCCGTATTAAATATAGAAATATAAATGAATGACACATAAAATAATATCCAATTAAAATAAAATTTTGTCAATATGATTAATTTATATATATATATATATGGTTATATCCACCGGTTGGATTAATTATTTAATATATATATATAATAAGATGTTCCTTATATAATACATATAGATATATACATCGTACCTTATACTAATGAAATGTTATATAATTAATTTTTTTTTTTACTATAAAATTAGATATATAATGATTATTACATTATTTAAGTGTTTAAAAATAATTTATATAGTAAAATATACCTAACCTTAAACCCTAAATAATATATATTTTTGTTGGATTCAAAAATGACGGCTTGACCCAACTAGAAACGACGGTCAATTCAATTTTTTATAAAAAAATTTTGCCCAAACCCAAAATGAATGGGTCGAGTCTGGGCGGTTCGGGTTGCGCATTTTGGCAGATCTGGCTGGATTTTTTTTAAAAAAAATTCTTTCTTCTTTCTTCTTTCCTTTTTCTTCTTCCATTTTTTCACTGTAAAAGCTTATTTTGAGCAAGAATCTTCCATAAATTAGGTAAATTTTATTATATTTTTGTTGGGTTAGTTAAACCCATTAGTTTAGTGGAAAGGGGAAAAAAAAAAGTTTTTCATTTTTTTTTTTTAGCTTTAAACCCTTTACCTAATTTTCCCACAAAATTCCCATTTTCCACGGATTATTTGTGTTAATTTGTGTTGAATTTGCATATTTTTATCTATTGTGTTTGTTTGTATTGGTAATTTTTGGATTATTTTATTTATATAATGTATATATGCATATGGGTAAAGTGTTTAATGATATGGATTTTTTTTTTAGTATGTTTTTAGTAATTGTTGGGTATGAAGTAGAAATTTTTGGTAATTTTTAATTAGTATATGTATATGTATAGACTTTAATTTTGTTTGGATTATTGTTATTTATATAGCATTTGTTATGTATATTTGATTCTTGGGTTTTTTTTTTTTATATATTAATATGTTGAGGTTGAAATTGGATTATTGTTAATTACGTATAGGTAAATTATTAAGCTTTATATAAGTTAGGTAGGTTAAGTAACTAAACCTAAGTTAACATAGTTAATTTAGTAAGTTATGGTTAAATTAGTTAGCTTTACTAAATTTAGTTAAGGAAAAATTAAGAAATCTTCATTTAAGTTAATTAAATTTACTTAAGTTAACTTAGTAAGTAATTTTAGAAAATTTTAGTCAATTTTAGTTTAAGATTACATAATGTGGGTAAATGAAGTTTAAAAAATATAATTGAATTTAAATTTAATGAAATTAGTTAATTTTAATTAGGTTTAAATGTGTTTTTACTTAAATGAAAATTAATTAAATTAGTTAACTTTATTTAATGTATGTTAGGTAAGTTAAGTAAGTACTTAATAATAGTTATGTCCAACTTATTTAACTTTTGTTAGGTTAGATTTGTCGAGTAAATTTTACTTCTTGAATGAAGTTGTGTCAAGTTATTTATTTGAGTGATTAAAATGCTTGTGGGGTTAATATG
>JAXGGT010000094.1:4878984-4903274 GCA_035583425.1 Marsdenia floribunda | reverse complement strand
AAGGTAAATTCCCTCTTGTTTCTATTATTTTTAATGCATTAAATCAAATGTTCAGTTGTAATGTACTTGCATACATAACATTAATTTGAAGGAAAGAGTGATTAAAGCTTACTATAAGAAAAAATTATTTTTATTATGTGAAATGATACTTACTATATCCAATTTGATACTAATTTTGCTGTTTTCCTACTATAAGAAAAATAATGCTAGAAGTTCCATAGAATGAGAATCAAAATGATCAAGTGTAACAATGTTTTTGGCTAATATGATAGAGCTTATGGTAAAAAGATGATCCTGCTTTTCCATTCTAGATCCAGTTCCACTGCTCCCCACAAAGGAAAAAAGATTTTATATTTGTAGTGAGTAACTTATTAAGTTTTCACCTTTCTTAAATGATTGAGGCATAATATGTAGTCAAGATCTCAACAACCAAAGAGAATATGCTTCTTCTGAAAATTATAAACCAAACATAAAAGTATGTTGTAGTGTAGTTGACCATTTTAGAATTCCTCTATCAATAACCTTAAATCTGAAGTAGTAGTAAGAGACCATCCTACACTTTCAAAAGTTTAGTATTTAAGCTGAAGATCACCGCCAAGACGCTGTTCCTGAAGCTCCCACCCTTCCACTTCGAAGCTAGCTTTTTTTTTTTTTTCTTTTTCCCCCCTCTTCCTCTATACAAGTTGCCATATATGTATATGTTGCTTTTGTCCCTTTTTTTTTTTTTTTTTTTAATTCTCCATGTGAGAACCGAAAATGCCCTTGGGCATTTTTTTTAACGTGTGAACAGTAGTTTCACAGATTTTTTGAACGAAAGGACCTTAATCACACGATTTTCATAGTTCAGGGAACTATTTGTACAAAAAAAATGGATTAGGGACCTTAACCACCAAATCGCAATAGTTTGAGGACTAAACTTGCCAATTTGCCATATTTTAAAATATAATTTAAAATATCTAAACAAACTTAAATTATTAAAGGATTGAATTGCAAATTTTATATACTTGAAATGTTTGATTATTCAACTTTAACTTTTTAAAATCATTTACTCAATTGTAGTTTTCATAATTGTAAATTTAGTATCACATGTAAAGATAAAATAGTCAAAACAAAAAAAAAACAATCAATTACCAAATAATATCCTTAATTATACGAATATTAATTTTACTTTTTTCTTTTTACTTAATTCACACGTAAATTAATTTGATTATATATATATATATATATATATATATATATTTAGTTTGATTTATTTCATCTCATAATAAGTATATTTTACAACAGTGCAGGAAAAGGACTGTATTAGTGATACGACCTTTTTAAAATATATATATATATATATATAGATATATGAAGGCCTTACTTAGTCAAAGTATGCAATGCAAATTAAGAGACTGAATTTTAAAATTATAATTTCCATTTTTTTTTTAATAAACAATAACAAATAAGATAAAAATTCTTCCAAAAAAAAAAAAGATAAAAAGAAATTAATTTAATAATTTTAAAAGTCAAAAAATATTTTGGATCAAAAGTTTTCAATTAATAAAGTCAAAGGATTATTGATGAAATTTTTGCATTTTTCTCATTTACTCCCGTTCATTTGGGTCTACAACTATTAATTTCATACCCGAATTTAAAAAAAAAATATGTTTAGATCTAAACTCTACCAGGTACTCCATAGTCCAGAAATTTTGAACCATACTCAATTTTATTTTTTTAAATTAATTGTTTATATTTAAATGAAATAACAAGTTTTAATATTTAAAAAATAATATAACTATATTCATCAATTATAATTCATACAAATCAAATATAAATTAAAATTTAATATTATAAAATTATGAAAATTGTGAAAAAAAAAATGCTTTCTTATTAATTTTGGTAGGGGTGATGACAATAACATCCGGTTGATTTAAAATAATTATACTTAACTTGTTAACCCAATTCTAAAATGAATTAGGAACCACATAAAAAAATTGAATCCAAACACGATACAAAAATTAATTATGTCAACTTACTAACCTGATTATAACAACATATATAATTCAAAACCCACTAACCCGAATACAATTACATAATACCAAATCGTTAAATCGATTATCTTTTTAACTTATAAGAATATTAATATTATTTAATTTAATGTTTAACTTATAAGAATATTAATATTATTTAATTTAATTATACGATAAAATTGTAAAATTTAAAAATAATAAAAATTATTAAGTCGTTTAATAATAAATTAGAATATAATATATATTAAAATAAAAAATTAATTATTATTTAAATGAATTATATGAGTCGAAAATAGGTTATGTGAGTTCAATTCGTTTACAATTTGAATACGATTATTATTAAACGGATCGATTTATTTTGAGAGGAACCTGTTTATCCTTGACCCAAAGGTAATTTAGTGTCGTTTTCGTATTAGGTTTTTTTTCTTTTTTTTTTTGGGGGGTGTTTAGACCTCTAAATTTAGGAAAAGAAAAATCCTCTCCAACGACTTCAAAGCAGCTTTAATATATTATTATTAAATTTTATATATTTAATTTAAAAAATTATCAAGTCGGGTATACATATGGTACTTTATATATAATTTTCTTATTCAGACACAATTACTATTTAATTTTTAAGTATAGATATGGTCCAAATCTAAGTATACAAAAATTAAATTCAAATTTCATATTTTTATAATGGAATTGAGATGGAACTTAAAATTTTAGATCCATTAATAAACCTAAGTCGAGTCATGCATTTGATAAAATTGATTGGAAAAGGCAACATTTTTAGCCAAGAAGGCCAAATAAAAGTAAGCCAAAATAATTTGGTGACTCGGAAACATAAAAATAAAACATTTAGCATTAAAACGTTTAGGAAAAACGTTTGAGGGACTATATTGGAAAATTGTACAAATCTATCTCGTATAAATGTCCTAATTTCATACCCTTCTTCCCAGTTCCCTCCCGCCTTCGCTTCTCCCTGAGGATTTCTGCTTTGCCATAGAGAAGCTGTGGAAAGAGAAAGAACATATTTCAACAGCAGAAGCTGAAACGGGTTCGCGTTGTTGAATAGATCCCATTTATGCCGTTCTTCAATTATTCGTTGCCGAAGTACCCGGATTACAGAGTGTTGGCAAATTAATATTTTTTTTACTTTCTACCGGAGCAATAATACTTGAAGCATGAATGCCCCAATTATTGGTAATTCTTCTTTTTCCCAAGCTTAATTTAACATGTTCCTATTTTTTTGGGTTTAATCGGTTTATATTATCATAATTTGTTTTCTGATTTTCAATTTAAAGAAAAGAAAAAGCAACTCATAATATAACTGGGTTGCTGTTTGAATATGTATGTGTATATATATATATGTTTTCAGTACATTGATTTGGTTATTTTAGGAAAGTTCCTTTTTTTTTTTTTGTTTTAAATTTATTTTTGTCTTTGGTGAAGATCCTTTACAGGGCGATTTTCCAGAAGTAGTAGAAGAGTATCTGGAACATGGGGTTACTAAATGCATTGCCTTTAATCGCCGCGGAACGCTTCTTGCTGGTATTCTTTTAACTTAGTTTAATGTCTTTCCCATTAGATTCTGTTTATTTCCTGTTTGTTTGTTTGACGGTGTTGAAGAAAGCTAACGACTTTCACTGCCATTCTTTGGTATTAAGCCTGTTCAGAATAAAAATATGTATATGAATATATGTGTTTCGCATAAGAATTTGTAAACTGCAAATGGTGTCTAGGCAAGTCACAGTGAATAACTATTGACAAAAGGAAGGGAAAGATTGCACCTTCAACTTCTAAACATTTATTTATTTGCATTTTGAATGTCTTCCACCATATATCTTTGATAGCCGCTGAATATCACTGTGGTCTCGGACTACATGATTACTTGGACAGAATTTACAAAGTAGTAACTGAGTCAGCTATTAATTGGAGGAATTTTTTTAATTTCTAATATAATTTTTCAAGTGGCATATCTATTGTCTCACTGCTGTCTCAGATCCACTAAAATGAATTTGAATATGGTGGTTTCTGTTTTCATACCTTTTTTTTACCAGCTTTTGCTTAGATCCTTAGTTAATTCTGGGATTGTCCATAGGGCATCAAATATCATTATATTCTTCTCCCAACAATCCTATAGACTAAGTATGGTGCATTTATTCTTAAGTTGCCAGCTGCCTCAACTGCGGCCTTAGGGACACTGTAAAATAGAGATCGCTGCTTTATGGTCATTTATCGGCAAATGCTTGTGTGGTATTTAGCATTTCATGTGTATTAACGAACTGTGATGGCTTAGTTTTGGTTCAGGTGTGATTTTTCGACAGATGGGATGCATAATGCCAACATGTTGCTTCTTTTGCTTAGTTTATATAACAACATATATAATTCTTGTTCTTCATCTTGTATTATTAGTGTATTAATTTTCCACTTTCCCCTTTTTAAAGTCAAAAATTCATTTATTCAATCAGGAGCGATTATAAATTACAGGAATTACATTGTGTTATATTATAAACTTTGAACCAATCAAGTGTCTCACAATGAAAAGGAAGGATGCAATCCGCATATACACAGATATATACTTCTGCGTAAACTATGAAAGTCTGCAAATTGGTCAGACAAAATATTGTTTATTATATATGAATATAACATATTGAACACCATCATAGGAAACAACTACTAAATTTTGCATGCTGATCTTGTTTTAACTTTTCTTCTTTCCCTTCAAACCTTAACCTCAGAGTTGAATATATTATAACAGGTGCTCTATCAGAGTTGATAGACCCAAGTTAAAGCTTTCTGTTTACTGGTTTAGGAAATAATAATAATAATGGAGCATTTTGTTTGTTGTGCTTGATTTCACTCTTTCTCGGGTACCATTTCTGTTGATAGATATAATGTATGTGATTTTTTGTCTTTCCAGCTGGATGCTCTGATGGATGCTGTGTCATATGGGATTTTGAGACTAGAGTGATTGCTAAAGAACTCAAGGATGATGACTGTCTTGCTGCAGTAACTAGTGTTTGTTGGTCTAAGTACGGACACAGGATACTTGTTTCTGCGGCTGATAAATCATTGACACTTTGGGATGTTGTCAAGGGTGAAAAGATATCTAGAATAACACTTCAGCAAACTCCATTGCAGGCTCGTCTACATCCTGGATCCTCAACTCCTTCAGTCTGCCTGGTTTGCCCTCTTTCATCTGCTCCAATGATAGTTGACTTAAATACTAATGACACAACTCTGCTTCCTGTATCACTGTCTGAAACAACCAATGGTCTTGCACCGCCATCACGTAACAAATTTTCAGATGGATCTGCCCCTTTTACTCCAACAGCAGCATGTTTTAACAAATATGGGGATCTGGTTTATGTTGGGAATTCAAAAGGAGAGATCCTTATCATAGGTCATACAACTGTGCAGATCCATGGAATTGTTCAAGTTCCTGGGAATTCTGTGATAAAGAATATTGTATTCAGTCGGAATGGCCAGTATCTTCTTACCAATTCAAATGATCGTACAATCAGGATTTATGAAAACCTTCTGCCCTTAAAAGATGGACTCAAGGTTCTTGATGAACCCAATAGTGACTCAGATATGCTAGATGGTGCAGAAAAGTTGAAAGCTATAGGATCAAGGTGTTTAGCACTTTTTCGAGAGTTCCAAGATTCCATCACTAGAGTGCACTGGAAGGCTCCATGCTTCAGTGGTGATGGTGAGTGGGTTATTGGTGGCTCTGCTAGCAAAGGGGAACACAAGATCTACATATGGGACAGGGCAGGACATCTTGTTAAAATCCTTGAAGGTCCAAAGGAAGCATTAACAGATTTGGCGTGGCATCCTGTACACCCCATTGTTGTCTCTGTTTCATTGGCTGGATTGGTTTACATTTGGGCTAAAGATTATACTGAAAATTGGAGTGCTTTTGCCCCAGATTTTAAAGAACTCGAGGAAAATGAGGAATATGTGGAACGGGAAGATGAGTTTGATTTGATGCCTGAGACTGAAAAGGTGTCATGAAATTTCTTTGAGTTGAATTACTAGCTCTTACATTTCCTCTGCTTCTAATGTTCATGTTTTTTTGCAGATGAAAGAATCAGGTGTAAATGAAGATGATGAAATTGATATCATTACAGTAGAGAAGAATTCAGCTTTCAGTGATTCAGATATGTCCCAGGAAGAGGTATGCTTCCTGCCTGCAGACCCGGCACCCGATGTTCCTGAGCAGCAGGACAAGTGTGTAGAAAGTACTTCGAAGGTTGCAGACAGTAATCAATCTGGATCTCCTCTTTCTGATGGGCCAAGACAAAATGGGCAGGTGGCGAACCATTCCTCAAGCCCACTTGAAGGTAGTGCTTTTGATTCTCCATATATCTTGACCATGTATATGTGTGTTAGATTTAAACAGTGATAATATTTCTTGGACCACACTTTTCTTTATGCTACTACAGAATAGGAACTTTTGGTATATAATTTGGTAAAAATGTAAAAAATGGAAATAGGTCAACCTTGGTATATAATGCAGGAAGCTAGGGCAGATTACAAAGGACCAGAACCTTTAGAAACCCTAAAAATCTGGCTGCTCCATTATTTTTTGACCTCGTCTGAAATCTGAAGATCATTATGTGCACCTTGGATCATTTTCTGAGAGTGAGACCAGAACTTGTTAAGTCCGATAAATCTCATAATTTCCCATGAGATTCAGCTCAATCTCATTAGATGCATATCTACTTTTCAGCTGGGTGTTGTTAATTCTTTTTGGGGTAGAATAGACGACCTTGCAAAAATTTGTTTTATCCAATTACAGTAAAATGTTTTCTTTAACCAATTCTTATATCCTATATTACTTGAATATAGCCCTAAAATAATAAGGAAATAGACCATAGAGGGGAGCCCTGAGGTTACTGGAGTCAAGCATTATGCAACATGCTCTCAGAAATAAGGCTTTATCCTGTGTCAACTAAGTAGTCTAACTGTTTTCCCGGCAAAGATCTCAAAAGGGACCTCTTTCCTTTTTACAGGTAGGATAATTAAATAAGGCTCTCCTATCCCCTCTCCAGAAGGGGGGGTAAAAAAGAAAAAAAACAGAAAAAACAGAAAAGAAATAAAAATTGTATAGAAGATCTGTTTATTAATCTAAGGAAGAGTAGAATAATATATTTTATTTAGAAATTGACTAGATGTTTAATTCTTCAATGTGATAATTGTTTCTAGATTTTGTAATTTTTTAGCAGTTTTGTCAACTAGTATTTTATTTCATGGATAAGGCAATTATCATACTTGTCATTAATTAATTCATATTAATTGATTTTAGGATGTATAGTATAATGAGTTATTAATATTAGAACTAGTTTTTAAGATGCATGAGTATCATTGGCATAATCAGGAAATATTTTTGAGCAGAATCTGTTATTCTGATTGCATTCCAATGTCTAAGAATAGAGAAGTCTCTAAAGGTATCATTTTCTGTTTCATGATCTTTATTATCTTTAAAATGATTTTTTCCTCTAAAAGAATCATTTTTCTGTATTATCCTGAGAACTAAAATTTAGTCTGTGGGTCATTGGGTACTGACTTATACTGCATTTTATACAATAATTACTTCTCTATTACCCTATGTTTATGATAGAAAATTGGTTTGATAAGAAAATGTTGCTTTTCAGGCAATTGTTGAGTATTAGACTATTAGTTGAATGTAGTCACAGTTGGTTGATTAACATCTTTGTGAAGTATTGTGAGATTACGAATTGTTATCAACTATTTATATGCTTTTCCCATCAATAATATTAAAACAAGCTGAGCTTTCCAATGTTTTATGCAGACCTGAAATTCAGTTATTATATTTTCTAAGATTTCATCGAAAAGTTTTGTTTGATTTTATTCACAGTGAACTGCAGGAGACATTTTATATATAGGGAACTGAGAGATAGATTTCTGCTTTAGCCTGTGTCCTTAATTTTGAATCTGATGTTCCAGGAATGGATAATTCTGCAGCAGAGGATACAGGAGGAACGCGCTTAAAAAGGAGACGTAAGCCTTCAGATAAGTTGTTGGAGTCTCAAGTTGAGAAGGCTAAGAAGTCTTCACAAAGAAACAAACTGTCTGGTAAATGATCGGAAACTAAAATCAAATCTGCTGCTGAAAAATAGTCAGACTAATGTCCTAGTTGACCTCCATCGAATATGGTTAGATTTATGCTTTAGTACACCACCGTGGAAAAGTTTATGACATTCTTGTTTTAAGTTCAAAATCTTTCCCTGTTAGATCACTCTCTGAGATTTATTGTGTAGAATATTAATGACCCTACTTTTGACAGTGGGTCCATTTTGTGAAATACAATGCCTGAGTTTAATAGCATTTATTCCTTGTGGAATGTTTTGCATTTGAAGGCACACCGTATGTAAAGATCAAATTTTGTTAGGTACCTCTCAGCTTATGAACAGCCGAAAAAACATGGATTCCTAGCTTATTTGCGTCTTAGTATTTTACATTTTTTTTTTTTCGCCTCTTTTCTGGTAGAATATTTAATGGGACTTTTTAAAGCAGTTTTAAGTTGATTACCCTTCCATATGTTGCTATTATTCTGATCTGGAACACAGGAATGAACCACGTTTCACATGTTCTTTTGACCTAAGTTGACTCCTTTTTTCATGCCTAGCATTGAGAAGAAGCTGAATTTGAAACAAGCTCACAGAGCGCCATAAAAGCATCAAGAGGTTGTCCACTGGGAAGCAGTACCTTGAAATTTCAAGCAGAGTATTAAATGTAAGAGTTGAGAATGATTCTGGTGAGTTCGGCTGTGTGGCCTTTTCTTCTGTAGTACCTCACTAGCTCAAAGAAGAGTGACCTGTGAAAAATAGGCCTTTTTGTTTATGCCTTTTAACTCAAATCTTCCTTGAATGTTGAAGTTTATCTAAAGTTATATATATATATCTATATTTCATTATCTATCTTCAATTCTAATGTTAAGTGTACTAAAACATAAATGTAAATTGTGCAAGAGATGAGATATAATTAATTGATTAAAAACTGATGAAACCGTTAGTAAACTTAAGAAAAAGAAAAAAGAGAGATTAGTTATATGACATCTCTATAAGAAGAGTTAGTGGGAAGGTTTGCAAATGAATTCACTATTTCCTCTTTAGTCATTGATTATTTGTTTAGGTCTCTAACTCCCCAAAACATAGTTGCATTAATATACTTATGGATCTTTTTAACCTAAATGAGAGAATAGGTAATGTGTTTAACAAACTTATTCATCTTTTACATTAATTATAATAAAAAAATAAAATAAAAGATGAAGAAGTGAACACTTATAATGTTTACCTTACCATGTAAACAATATAATTAACTATACTAGAAATGGTTGTTGATCTTCAAGAAACACTAGGCAGGGATAAGTATATTAATTAAGAAATTAAGTACAATATAATGATTTATCAGGATTCAGAACTGCACAATTGTGTGTATGTATGTATGTATATATATGGTATTAGTGAAAAGTTCTCTCTACCTTCTGATGCAGTAACTAATCTACTTCAGATGCGAACATTTTCTTGATTTGGAGTGGGGTGATATTGGTTAAAGGAGGGAATCCAGAAAATATGAGGTAGGGATGCTCACTTGCACATTCTTTACTTCTTGCCAAACATACCCCCACCTTTTTTTTTTTTTGTTTAAATTCCTTTCCTAATCAATCATCTACTTCTGTTTGCTCGTGCTAACTGTTTGACTTTATTATTGATCGTATAATTCATTGTGATTGGAATACGATAGAGATTAATAGGACACAATTTGATTGTTTATATTAATTAATTGTGACCTCGAATGAGTTCATAATCTATGGTGATTTTAATAGATATGTTGTGGGAAAGGAAATAAGCAAGGATTAGAGTAGTATTAGTTGGATTTTCATAATTAATGTTATGTGACTGACTCACTGTAAACTGTATACTACAAATTAAGCTGCTGCTAGTTTATTTTAATGGAGATAGCAACTTAAGATACAATGCTCTCATGACATGAAAACATTCTTCTTCTTCTTCTCTTTCTAGTTTATTTCCTTCTGTAACATGTTTATATTACTAATACTAACACAGTAGCTGTCAGCAAGAAAAGAAAATGGAAAATTAGCTATTTTAGTCTCCATATTATTTTTGTTTAAACAAATGATTCTTATTTTTATTTTTTGGACAATCGAATTCCATTTTATTTTTAATTGCACAAAGGGGCTCCTTTCAACAAATTTTTTGATAATTTTTTAACTACTGGAATTCAGTGCTAAACATCTTTGTATTCTATATAGAGTATTTTTGTTATTTATAATTTAACTAACTAATTAAAATATTAATAAATCATCATTTCTTTCAATAAAATTATTACTAAAAAAAAGAAAAAAATTGAAAATGGAAGAAATTAAAAAATTGGGTGAAATTAGAAGAAATAAGGGTTCATTAAGATGTGAATAGATTAGTGAGATTATAAATGACAAAAGTGTCTTTTATGGGACATAAACATGCTTAGTACGTGAATTTTTTGGCTAAAAATTATCAAAATTTTGTTGGAAAGATTTTTTTGTCCAATTAAAAATAAAATAAGGATCTGATTGTTTAAAAAATAAAAATAGGAACTTGTTTGTAAAAAAATAATAATATGGGGACTAAAACGACCAATTTTTCAAAAGAAAGTAGTGTAAAATATGGAGAGAGAAAAAAAAAAAAAAATTGATATGAATGAAAAAGAAACAAAGAATGGTGTCCAAAAATAAATAGACAAATAAAATGCTTGTTTGAAGGCTTCCTGCATTTTGCTTGACCCAGTTATTGCCTTTTTGCATAAAGAATGGTTTGCCAACAGAGTAGGTATATTTCATTGTGTTTGATTACCATATAACAATTCATCCAAAAAAGAAAAAAAAAAGGATTACCATATAACAAATTCATTAGAGAACTATACAATGCTCCTTGAATCTGCTGCTACAATTTTGGAGTTACAATTTTTTTTTTTTTTTAATACGAAATTAGATAAAAGAATTAATTTATTTGAATGAAAAAAAAATTTGAGTAATTGAAAATTATTAAAGGACAAAATCGGACGGGGATACAAACAATTAATGATTGGTTGTGTCATGTGTGGAGGAGGTTAAATATAAACCTATTTTTGAGTTTATTTTATATTTTAGAATATGAATATTGAGTGGTTTGGAATTTATGTATTTTAATTCAATTATAATTCAAATAAGTCATCATATTGTCAGATCATGTGAAAAACTAAGGTCCATATATATATATATATTAAAAAGTTATTTAAAAAAAAACTAAGTTTATGTTTGGACTAGTTTTTATTTTGAGTTGAGTAAGTTAATTTCAAAATAAGTTGGGTCTTTTTGTTTAGACAACAAAAGACATATTTTTTTGGAGTTTGAACCCAAATAGGTCTTGAAAAATGAGAAAGAAAAACAAATGATGAGAATTTAATTTTTATATCTTTTGGTGGGGTCCACTATATAAAAAGTGCATATAGGTGAAGCTTGTCTAGTATACCTTACACTTCTCAACTTCTCTCTCTTTCTTCTTCTTTCAAGAAAGGGCATTAGATGGTGGATTAAAAATGGTTTTGTAGGTCTGGTCGGTGGTGGCATATTATTGTTCAACGTAAAAATTAGTTGACCATTTCAAATATATATGTACACGAATTGTGTGACATTTTTTCATATTCTTTAAAATATTGCATTTAATGAGCTAAATGATATTTCTTATTTTTTTGCTAAACATTTCATACATTAGTGAAGTATTATTCAAAGTTTTTATTATTATTATTTTTTTGTCATTTTTCTAACATTGATTAATTTGAAAACTGTCGTCTATACCCAAAGTCTCCCCCCACTAATTGTTGTTTGACTATAGTATATTGTAAAATAATTATATAGGTAAAGAAGATATTAATTTTATATAATAATTATATAAATTTATTTTATATAATAATTATATAAATTTATATATGTCCCTAATGTATAATAAGTTGGTGCATTTGTTCTTTTTTTTTTTTCATAAAATTTTTATTTGAGTAGGTGTGAAGAAAAGGACCAAATGCATCGAACTTATTATGCATTAAAGACTTACTAAATAAAAAATAATAAAAAAGGACCAACCACACCAATGAACGAAAGATTGGAGACCAAATCCATCAATTTTCCAAATTTTGATACTTCATTCACAATTTAGCTTTAAATTATGTGTTGTAATGATAAAAGAATATGAATTATACATCATAATTAATTTATCACTTAATCTAAATATTTTATGAAACTTAAGATTAATATAATACCCACAATTGAAAGAAGTTGTGTTTCACTATTAAAAAAAAGAAGAAAAAAAAATTAAAATAAGACGAAAAAAGAAAAAATCATCACCTAAACGATGAAACTGTTCGAAGTAAAAACCAAAATAAATGAACAAACAAAAGGATGAAAACAATAAATCATAATCAGTTAAAAATAAATAAATAAAATAAATAAAAATTATATATTGTATAAAAATAGAGAGAAAAAAATTAAATAAAATAAAGGTGATAAGCTTGAATATCAAATTGTATTTCTTTCCTTCTCTTCTTTATTTTCTTCCAACTGCAAAAGGTTAAAAAAAAAAAAAAAAAACCAATTTGAAAAAATGAATTTATTAAAATTTTAATTTTTTAGCATATTAAACGAAGTTCTTTCAAAATGTAAAAAAGAAAAGAGAGGAAAAAAATACAAAAGCAATAGTAAAAAAAATCACTAATTCTCTTTTTACAATATTTGTAAATAAAATGATTAAAATACATAAAATATTAATTATTATTGTGGGGATCGACCAAATCTAATATGAACGATC
Organism: Marsdenia floribunda; assembly: GCA_035583425.1. Lineage (NCBI taxonomy): Eukaryota > Viridiplantae > Streptophyta > Magnoliopsida > Gentianales > Apocynaceae > Marsdenia > Marsdenia floribunda. The sequence continues at coordinate 4,890,409 of JAXGGT010000094.1, read as the reverse complement.
TATTTGTTTATAGTCATGTAATAGGAAGAGTCTTTCAAAACTATAAATGGATTTCTTGAAAATGCATTTGAGGTTTTTTTTTTTTGTTTTTTTTTTTTGAAAAGAAACAACATGTGTATATAATAAATTTAATTCCATTAAAATTTTCAAATCATTTCAAAAATAAAATATTTAATAAATATATCACATCACTTTTTATACCAAACTCCAACAATTATATCATCATTACACCTATAAAAAAATAATTTTTTTTGCACCTCATTTACTAGATAATTTTTTCAATTTCAAAAGTTATTTCTTGTTTTTCGCAATAAAATTCACTCAATTTAAAATAAATTCACTTAACTCAAAATAAAAGTTAGTCCAAACACAACCTAACTTTTTTTTACTTATTTTTTAAGAATAAAATTTTAAGAGAATTAATTATAATTAGAATATTTAATTTCAAAAAAGTTTCAAAATTTAAAAATATCTTTACTTTTTTTATATTATATATACATATATTATTTATTATAATTGATAATTGATGCATAATATATATATAATACATGCCTATATATGAATATGTAGGATATATAATTAATTTTTTCTTTTATATTTTATGTTTTTAGTTTGATTTTGACCAAATTAAAATAGCCTTTTTTGGGTTAAATATTTAAATTATATATATATATATATATATTTAGTGGTATTTTTATCAATTAAAGATAATAAAAATGTCATATATATATATATATATATATATTATTTTTTTGAATTGACGAAAATATCTTAAAAATTATAAATAACTAAGGATGTGTTAGTTATTTAACAAAAAAAATATTATTTTTGTTTGATTAAAAATTTTTAAGAGATTATTTTGATAAAAATAAATATAAAAGATTAAAATACATTAAGTTATAAGTATAAAGATTAAAATTGATTATTTATTCAAATATATATTATATACACAACAAATTTACCAAATAAAAAATATAAGAAAAATTGGTCAGTTCCTGCAATTATTTTGGTTAATTAATTAAAATTCAAAATTTTTATTTTTAACTTGGTAAGTCTTATATCTTTTTTACGAGCAGCCTATTAAGTCCTTTTAACCAAAAATTTAAACTTATTAGATTAAAAATAAAGATTGTAGACTTTAGTTAATTAAAAAAAAATAGTTACAGGATTGAACCGGCCAATTTTCCAAAATATAAAGTAAGATCCATTAGATTTATTGGATACCGGCTTGAAGTTGATAATGAGCAGATTACCTTTTGATGACTGTGTTTTGTGGTGCAAATGTATTCCCAATTTTTATTGATAATTTGAAAATTAGGTTTTTAGTGCTTTCAATTTCAAATACATATAGATACCAAGGTGTAATATTTATTAATATTTTTATTTTAATATATTTATAATTATTATTTGTTAATTATTATTTTTAAAAATAAAATTACAAAATATGTTAATTTTTTAAACAAAAAATTATACAAATTTTTATATATTTTTTAAAAAATATAACATCTTGTCATAATAAAAATAAAAATAGAAAATAGAAAAGCAGAGGGACTAATGTGTACAAAAACTTAACCAGTATTTGGTCTAAGTTTCAATTTAAGTTTTTCTACTAATTTTGAGTTTAAGTTGGACACCATCTGATTTATGTCACATAATTGTCAGTCAAATTTGAAAATGAAAAATGGAAGTCTACAAGAATAGGTATGACCTAGAGAGTGAGGTGGTAGCTTGTCTAATACACTCCACCACCAAAGCCAATGTTCTTCTCAGTCTGATCGACCAGATTCGTCCTTCTAACTCATATCACAATCACATGTTGTTAAATCAACACTCCAATAATTATATCATATCATTCTTTAAATCAATATTTTAATAATTATATTATTATTACACCTATAACAGTTTTATTTTAGTCAAACTAAAATTTAATTTAAATAATTATTTATCAAACAACATTTTTAATATCAAAAAGTAAATTTTCTTTCTTCAAAATAAAATTCTTTTCACTTAAAAAAATTCACCTTTCATAAAACAAAACTTAGTCCAAATATAGCCTTATACTCTTTACAATAGATGAGCAGGTTTAGTATTAATCGAGACAGTAATTGGTCTCAGCAAATATTCCATCTCTAGTTACCCATCAAAACATATATATATATACACATATGCCATTTCATGCAAAAGGTAAGTAAAGTTTTAGTGACAAAACTAACTCTAAGTGTTAGGCTTGCAATGGATTGATTAAGAATATAATTATAGATAAGAAGTTATAGTTCGTAAGATTATTGATAATTTTTTTATTATAGTATTGTGTTATTAATAAAAAAAACTATAAATTCTAATATATCTTTTAAAAAATAGTGATTCATTTGTGTTTTAAAAATATTCTAAAAACATCAAGATTCTAGAATTTTAAGATACAGTTAGATTTTTTTTTTTTTTTTTTTTTGAATGAGTAAGATACAGTTAGATATGTTTCTATTAATTTATGAATTTCTTAATTCTTGATAATCTTACATAATATATTTTGAATTTTATCTAAAACGATCCTATTTTTTATCCAAACTTTATGATTGGTCACATTTTAAACTCCTTTATTGTTCGAGCCTTAACACACATGATGTGTGTTTTTATGGTTTTAAAATTAAAAAAAAAGAAAGAAACCGTATATTAAAAACACGCGTCATATATGTTTTTGTCATGCCATCATTAATAATGTACGTAATGTATGTGTTTTTATTGTACACATGGCAAAAATGTAGGAGTTCTATGCATTTTTATTTTTAAATTCTTTTTTAAAAGAAAATCTAGGTCTACAGAATCTTCCCAATTTTAGTTTTTCTTCTCTCCTTTACTCCTTTCTCTCCTTCTTATAGCTTAAACTTACTTAGGGTTGAAGAAGAAATTTCTTCCATGGATAGTAATTTTTGGGTAAAGGTGTGATTTTTACCGAGTCTCAAACTCTCAACCAATAAGAGGATATTATAGTTAAACTTGGATCATTAGTGATTGTTGAAGATACAAACATCTCGAGAGAGTGATATTTTAGGTATTGGGTCATCTCAATAAGACTGTGTGACTCAAGAAATTCTGTTGTATATTGGACGTCCTCGAAAACAATAAAAGACAACAAATCATTATACTCGAGGATAAATTATGTTTTAAATGATTATGTGTATTTAAATAAACAACATATCTTTATTTAGTTTTTAATATATATATATATATATATATATATATTAATGTAATCATTCTTTTATTTACTGTTTTTTTTTCGTTAAAGTAAATTTAACTTTTAATAAAAATTAGGTACGAGATTTCCTAAAACATTCTCTAAAATATTGTCTTAAGACACGACTAAAATTAAAATACGTGTTAATTTAATTAACCCAAAAATTTAATGTGCTTAATTTTCGTTAAGTCAATATATATTAGGGGTAAAATACAGACACAAACCTGACAAAAAAAATAATCGTATCAACTCGATATGACACAACTTAACTCATTAATTTGTTAACACATTTATTCAATATTAACTCGTTAACTGATCAACACAATTACTCAATACCAACTCGCTACTTTAACACGATTACCTAATACCAACCCATTAACATAATTATTTACATATTTAATATTTAATATTAATATATTATTTTATCTAATTATATATAAAATTTAAAACTAATAAAAATTTAAATTTAAATAATATGTAAATATTAATAAATAATCTAAAAAATTCAAATATTTTTATAGAATAATAAAACATCTAAAATATTGAATATTCGAATAATAACAACTTCTAAGTGTTAACAGTCATATTAGAGTAATCAATTTCTTAAATAATAAATATGAAAACACAATAATTTATCCAATAACATTTGGATCCAAGTTTCAAGTATTTGATGCCTCCACAGAAGTTTCTGTATTCATGTCCAATTTCATAACATCTTGAACAAGATTATCCAAAATCAAAATTTGAGAATTAGTCAATTAAAAAATATAAAATAATGAATATAATATAAAAATAATAAAAATAGTCAATTAAAATAATAAAAAATGATTAAATAAAATAATAAAAATAATTTTTTCGTTTCTTACCTTCGTAAGATTGAACTTTAACGTAGATCAAATACTCTACAAGATCAAATGATAGAGAACTTCTATATTGATCAAGAACTCTACCATCACTATTAAATGTAGACTCGGAAGCAACTGTAGAAACAGGAATAGTAAGCATGTCTCAAACAAAATAAGCTAACAAATGATATCTATATTGATAAGTCTTCCAATAAGTTAAAATATCAAGTTTAACATTCCTATCAACCCTAGCTCATCCAAATACAACTCTAGTTCTGATTTCTGCATATGCCTTGTGCTCATCAAATTCCTAAAATACAAAATAGAATAGTTATACAGTACAAATTATATAGAACTAAGAATTAAACCTTAAAATTTTAAAAACAAATTCTAATAATAGTAAAAGAAATAACCTATAAAATACTTGAACTTTCAATATTTTCTTTATCTTGCTCTGTCTTACTTGAATTTGATTACACCTGAGACTTAAAATTGGAATTTTCTTGTTTAAGACTAGAAGAAAAATTAGTCTTCTACTTTTCAAAAATAGAAAACAACTTGGATTCGAATAGTGAGCATTCCAAGGATCCATCATTACCATAAATTTTCTTATAAGAAAAACTCAACAAAATTCATCTTCAATCAAGGATCAAACACCATAGCGATGGCCAAAAGTGGATTGTACTTCTCCTAATATTTATCAAACTTTGAATACATATCTATTGCAATCTTCTTCACATAAGGATCAGAACCTTTCATTTCTTCCATCAACCTCATTTGAATCATAAACACATGAGGAAAATACAAATTGGAAGTAAGACTTCTCACACTAGATAATGCATTTGTTGCATTATAAAACAATTTTTTAAATCCACATATTTTCTCTACTATATCCCATTCTTCACTAGATGGATTGTGCTTGAAATTAGAATCAATCAATTGCAAGTGTCAAAAGGCTAGCTTATGATAAAGAGCACTAGAGAGCACCAATACTTAGAATTTCATCTTGTAGGAACATCTTGCTTCAAAGACTTTTTTGAATCAAGAAAAGTATGACCAACACACTCCAAAAACTTTTATTTTCTAGATAGTGACCCTTTCTCATATTTTACACATTCTCTAACTTTTTCAATAGATTCATCAATCTCTTTATATTCTTCTCTAACAATTAAATTGAGAATATGTGCACAACATCTTACGTGAAAGAAAGAACCATGATCTATCAAACAATTCTGCAAATTCAACTGATTCTTCAAAATCTCAACACATGAATTATTTGAAAAAGCATTACCCAAAGTTATAGAAAACAATTTCTTCTGAATTTCCAAACTAGCAACTAAACTATAAATCTTCTCAGTCAAGGCAATACCAAAATGAGGTGGAGACATATATAAAAAAGTTCAAAATTCTTTTATGCAATACCCAATTTTTGTCCATATAGTGTGCAGTTAAACTCATGTACCCATCTGAATCTATTGAAGTCCAACAATCAGAAGCAATGTTTTCAAAATCGAATCTGAGATTGAATTGGAAAAGTTAATGGTTCACGGTTTAATGGTTCAACCGCAATTAAATCGTAATTGAACCGGTGACATTATAAATTGAAAATTAAAAAATATTTACTATAAATAATATATTTTTTAATAATTTAATGTAATTTTAATTTATAAAAATATTTATAAATATTTAATCTATATAAAAATAACACATTTATTATTTACTGTTTAGTAAACATTTATACTTTATACATGTTTAAAATTAAAAATAAATAATTAACAAAATCACAATAGTAAAAACATACTTTTTTAAAAATAAATAAATAACAGAATAAGATTACAGTAGAAAATATTTAGAAAAGAGACCTTATAGCATTAAAAGTGAAATAAGGGAGAATTAAAAGTAATTAATGCAGATCATGTAATAATGCCACCTTGAACCAAGAAAACTCTTTCTTTCCCTCTAAAAAATTGAAAAAAGAAAAATTCAATTAGCCAGTTTAAAAGTCAATCGGCTGGTTCATGGTCTAACCGATCTGATCGGCCGGTCCAAACTGAGTTTCTATTTTTAGCACAATTTTTTAACAAAATGTTTTTACCATTAAATCAATCCAGTTTGAGGACCGGTTTACAATCCGACTGGCCGATCCAGTCTGGTTCACAAAACAGTGATCAAAAGTCAAGCAAATTCTACCAGGACATTGTTTAAGTTGAAGAGTTATTTTTGCACTATGATCCGCATGAACCATTTTAATGTCAATCTTGCAGGTATTTCTACTAATATGAGAAACATCAGACTCCATGTATGAACAAATAGCTCTAATACCCTCATACTCCTCAAAAGAAAAGGGTAAATAATGTCTAATAATAGCATTAATCAACAACTCCCTAAATTTGGTCTGTTCAAATTTGCTAGCCCTTGTATTCATGCTCCCACTAGCAGATTCTAAGATGTATTGCCCTATGTCTTTTGTATCAATTCTAGGACATTTCTCAACATGCTTTCTCAAATTACCTATTCCATATCTACTAGTTGAAAGATATATTTTGACCACATTTTTTGCATTTGCATCTTTCTTTCCCATCTTCATTTTGTGGTATCTTTCTTATGTTTAAAATATTGGTGGGAATATGTGGATATGTTGTTCAATCTCTTATATTTGCTTTTAAGTAATAATTTGTGTTCTAGTCACCATGGTATTATACTTCAGAGGAAATTTACAAATTTCAGGTGAACAATGTATAAATTTAGTTTTACATTTATATCTTAATTGATAATGTTATTATACCAACATTATAAAGTTGGTAATGTACCTAAAAAATAAATTGTTGGTGGATTCGAATGGAGTTAATGTTGGTAATATCAATATATAAAAAAATAATTAGTAATTATTTCTAATTAAATACATATTTAATTTTGCTAAGTGATAATGTTGATAATTACCCTCCAAAAATTCCAATAAACGTTTTAATTGATATTTAACAACAAATATCACCAACTAAAATATCAAAGTTTTTGGTTGGTATTCAACAACAAATATTACCAACAAAAGTTTTAGTTGATAATTATCAATAAAAGCTTCATGTTGGAAATAATCAAAGTTTTTTGTTGGACATTACCAATAAAAATCTTTATTGGTATTCCACAACAAATATTACTAACAAAATTTTAGTTGGTCATTATGAACGAAATATTTATGTTGGTTTTTACCAACAAAATCTTTCTATTGGAAATAACCAACAAAAGAATTGACAATTTCATTGAATTTACCAATGAAATAATTTATTTTACCAACAACAATTATGTTGGTAATACATTTTACCAACTGATTTATTTTGTTGAAAAGTTCTCTTTCACCAATTGATAATGCTATTCGGAAAAGGGAAAAATGTGTTGGTAATTACCAATTAAACTCATAAAATATAAATTTACATGTAAAACCAAACTTCCAACAAGAATTGATTGTTATCAACAATAAGTTTTGTTGCTAATTACCAACTGACTAAAGTACTGTTTTGTTGGTAGAAATTACCAACAAGCGTTTTACCAATGCACCACATTTTGTTGGCATTTTGTTGGTAGTTCATAAATATCAACAATATTTTGCCTATTACCAATAATTTTTTTTTAGTTGATAATCAAATTTTTTCTAGTAGTGAGTTGAACTTTTCTTGTCCTCTTGTGATAAAGAAATATAAACTACTATTTATAAATATTTTCAAGAAAATTTTGAATCGGGCAACTAAATAATAAAAGAAGGAAAACGTCGCGTACAGATGATGATAAGTTGAAAGGACTCTTGGAAATCCTCTAATCTCTTTCACACAGAACACTTTTGTTTCTTGGGAATTTTGATGTAATAGGGTAAAAAAGTAAATAAATTTAAAAAAAAATTGAGAAAGGATATTGATATTGAAGAATAGAATACATGAGTCCAAAACTCATCACACATAAACAGTACAAAAGAAATTTTTTTAAAAAAAATTTGAGAAGGCTGAAAAAGCTGAAAAGCCTAAATAATATATTCAATTTTATCTATAAATTACCTTATCCATTTACAATTCACATACTAGCAATTCTCAAATTTCCCTTCTTGTTTTTGTTGTTGTTGTTGTTGTTGTTGTTCAGTAAACAAAAAAAAAAACAAAAAGGAAAAGGAAAAAAAGAGAGAAGAGAGGAGAAACAGAACAAAGAAGAGAGAATAAAGAAAGGACAAAGGAGAAGAAGAAGAAAAGGAAACAAAACAAAAAAAAAAAAAAAAAAGAAGAAGAGAGAAAAAAGAAGAAAAGGAAAGCAAATCAGAAGAAGAGAAAGAGAGAAAGGTTGGGGTTTTTTTTTTTTTAATAATATAATACACGTGTTTAACAGAGAAAACACGTGTAATATGATTTTTAAATGCCTAGAGAGACTACTAATGAAAAAACTATACCTATATCTATATATAAATATAATATACATAGCATATTATTAATATTATATATATTATATTATATTATATATTTATATGTAATTATACACATATTATAATATATTTATATTTAATATATATATATATATATATATATATATATAATACAATGTATAATATAATATATCAGAAGACCTGGTGGTTTCTACTCTGATACCAAGGGGAACGAGAAGTGTAGCCCTAAACTAAAGGAGGAAACACAAACAGAAATGGAAAGTAAGGCATGCAGTATGTAACAACAAATGAAATTAAACTATTAGGTGGCACAGCCAACCATGCATACAAATCTAAAACAAAAACATGAAACTGGTACTCGGATCAAAGTGGTAAACCACCAGGTCTTCTGAAAAATTTCAGAAAGTTGGTACCATATATACCAGCTTCAAACAGTAAATATAAAAGCAGAAACAAGAACACAAGTAGGAGGCTCAGCCTTCCATTCACACTAAACAAAGATAGATATATATATTAAATCAGAAAATGAAAATTACATAAGTTGTAATCTACACCCGGGGGAATAGATAATGGATTACCAGAAAGGGGTAGAGAGAAGGGGGTGTTTCTCACTCTAGAAACTACTCTCTAAAACTTCTGATGATTTACAAGTGAAAGAGGGGTGTCTTTTATAAACAGATTGGGAACGAGCTACAGTGGAAAGACACTTAGTAGTGGGTACAGTAACAGTGCTACAGTGACCTTTGCTACAGTAACTTGTCGGCAAACTTTTGGACTTTGGCACAAAGGTGTGGGCCAAGGTTGGTGGTGGGGTCAGATTATTAGTCTAAACAATAATCTTCGTCTTCATCATCGTCGGGTTCTTCGGATGAAGGTTGCTCTTCATCGGAGGGATGACCGGAGGATGGCTTGACCGGATCTGATGGTTCCGTCTTCATTTGCTGCAATAATTTTTCCATTGCGGCAACTAACTCAGTTCGGGAACCTGATTGGGCAAGTGCTGCTGCTACAACTGACTTCTGTTGTAAAAATGTGGTTTGTTGAGTATCTGTTGGGGAGAGATACTTAGGATTTGTTTTGAACCATTTTTCAATGGACGGAATGTAGACGTTGTCTGCTTTCTAGTCTTTCCACTACTTGGAGTGGCCTTGGAGGACCAAATATGGAAGACCTTGATGGATTGCTTTCTTATGATAAGCAAACTTCTGGGAGTAGATCCAAGCAAGCTTGAACCGACTGAAAAATTGCAGGAGTGGAGGTACTACTGATGGATGCGGTTCATAGAACCAAGATTTGAAATAGTCAAAACCTTCTTTGACCGGAGTTGGAAGAATTGCTTTAGTTGGACCATAACTGGGCCACCATTGATTTATAAACCAGTGAGGGAAATCTTCTTGAACTAGTTTAGATTTGTTAAAGTAGAAAAACCATGAATGGTTTTGATACTGATTTTGGAATGTGAAAGAGTTGAACCAAGAATCTTAGTAATCCCAGTAGGTGAAGTACATGGGATCAAATGAAACTGAAAATTTTTTGGAAGCCGAAGGATGGCGTTTCCAATCCTTAAGAGTAAGGATAGAATGAATTTGAACAGAAGTGTTTGTGACATTGGTATTTGTCTTTTTGTCGGTCTGAGGATGGGTTGACACACTTCGAGAGTCAACAAGAATTAACTCATAGAATTTTTGTGTGTGCTTAGGTGTTTTTGGAAGAAAGTTAGCGGCTGGACCAAGAATTTGTCTAGCTGCTGCTTGTGGGTTTGGATCCCAAATTGCAGGCTCAAGTTGGGTAATTTTGATGACTCGTGGGGTCTTATAATAACTTGGATTGGACGAAGATCCAGGTCTTATTGAAGAAATTGGTTGGGGCTCCGAAGAGAGAGCCTGAGCTGATGCCGAACGCATCAATTGAGAAGATTGAGATTGGAGTGCGAGACTATGAGTTACCATAGATGAGGATGTGGGGATTGGTTCCGCCACAAGTCTTGGATAAAAAATAATTACCTATTGGGTTGTTGGATAACCCATAAGTTGACACCATCGTTCGAAGGCCGAAGGGCTAAACGATTGAGTTTGAGAATTGGGCATGTCACAAAGATCAGCCCATGAAGGTTTGGTAAGTTTATCAACAAAAAGTGGTCCTGCTGATTGAATGGGTGAGGAATTGAGTTGTGATATGCTCATGGCATAGTCTTTTGATGAAGTAAACTTGGGTTTACTAGGAGTTGGTTTGGTAGTTTTTGAATCCTGCTGAGCAGGGGCTGGAAGAGCAGGAAGCTCATTGGGTTTTTGCTTGTTTTTGCGGGGCGGCATAACTATCGACCCTGTAAAAATTCCCGAGTAAGGAAATCAGATAAAGAGTTTGAAGGTCCTTTGATATATTCGATATCAAAATAAAAAACACACAAGATGGCTTGCCATCTAGCAAAAATTTGTTTAGACGCTAAATTTTTCACATCTTTGCGTAAAACAGATTTAGCAGCCTTGCAATCAATGCGAAGTAAAAACTTTTGATTTAATAAATCAGATTGAAATTTAGAAATACACAAAACAATAGCCAGTATTTCTTTTTTGATTGTGGGATACTTCTGCTATTTATCTTAGATGATTTAGTTCAGTTAGACCTGTTGATAGATATGCTAGATCTGTAAATTTGTTGATGTTTCTTACCTGGATCTGCAACGGATCTGAGTTGAAATGGTTCGGGTTAGGAAGGAAGTCTGGATTACGGATTTACTCTGATGGCATGAACTTGGGATTTGTTGTCGTGTGATGGCGTTGTTGTTCCCAGAAGCCTGTAAGTCCTGAAAGAGACGAGATTTATCTCAATGGCCTAATCCCGACTAGATCTACTTAGATCCAACTCCGATCTATGTTTTAAACATCAAATAATTTACATATCTTTCAGCTTTAGACCACAGATCTGATT
>JAXGGT010000094.1:4854701-4878884 GCA_035583425.1 Marsdenia floribunda | reverse complement strand
TAGTGAAGAAACAAACCCTCGGGAACTCTCTAAGAAAATTACAAAATATATGAACTAAGTAAACACACAATTTTCTTCTGATTCTGTGAATTCTGATCAACCTTTAGATGTGAAATGACACTGCTATTTATAGGAAATAGTCCAGAGATTCTTTAGGGATAAAAATTACAGATATTTCGGCACAGGTGACAACCAAGACCGTGTAGAAGTGAAACACGGCCGTGTTAGGCGGTTTCTGGATGATAAAAATCTCGGATTTTTCGGATCAGGAACGAAGCACGACCGTGTTGGTTGGTTATCATGCTAAGCACGGGCGTGTTAAGGGGGAGCACGGCTGTGTTGAGTCAACTGATTGACATCGCCGTGTTCTAGGCCGTGTTTGACGGTTTCTCTGATCAGCATGGCCATGCTTTGATGAGCATGGCCGTGTTTGACGGTTGAATATTGCATTTAACTCCCTGATATTTTGTCCGTTCTTTAATTCCAATCCCTAGAACTTTCCTGTAGACAGATTAATGTAAATTAGTGTCATTTTCAATCATTTTAGTCCAATTAATTAAAGAATCAACTCAAATTAAGCATAAATTGGTCCTAAAAATATGATATGTTTTAGTGTTATCAACTTTAATATTTGAAAGACTAATGCATTTATTAGAATGCATCGGTTCAAAGATTTTATGTAATGATTAGGGGGAATAGACAATATACTCTTTTTTTTTCATTAATTCTTTTTTTTTTTCACTATTTTTTTTTTTTAAAATAAAAATTTTAACTAGACATATTCCTTGTACAATTAAGAATTTTATAAATTTCTTTATTATTATTTGAATGTTGATTAAACTACTTACCTCATATCTTTTGAATTTCTAAATTCTTCAACTCCTTATTCATTAAGAGTGATAAAGCATGTTATATATACATGTTACATATATCCCTATATATAGAAAATTATTTCTACTATTTTACTTTTGCTCACTATTTTGTTTTATAGTAATTTTATAATAGGATTATCAAAATATTACTTTTTTTTTCTTATTAGGAGAAAAAAAATAATTTGTTTCAAATTTGACTAATTCAAAAGTATTTTTCCCTTGAAAAAAAAAAAAAAAAAAACCGTCAAATTGCGTGGTAAACTCATATGGTAAAATATTTTGCATAACTTAGTCTAGTTAAGTACCTGAAAACATAAAGAAACAGCGGCGGGAGCTTAAAAGTTGAAATCGATCTCGTCCCATTCTCATCTGTACCAGTCTTCCGCGCCATAAAGAATTTCATCGCCAATTCTGTCCGCTTTCTTCTTCTCGTATCGATTGCGGCCATGAGCGAAGAAGGAGGGAAGATTAAAGGCGGACCGGTGGCATCTGACACAGTCTCCGGTGAGCCGGTGAATCCGCAGCACTATTACTATGGGACGTTTCAAGGTGTTGCAAATTATTCGCAACCAGTTCATCCTCTTCCTCCGCTGTCTCAGCCTGTCATAGGTTTCCCACTGCCCGTTCCTCCTTGTACCGATTCTGCACTTCCTACCCATTATTATAACACCGGTTATCAAACCGTTCCTGGTATTTCTGTTATATCTTGTAAAATTTATCATTTTTTTTTAAAGAAATCATTGACTTGTTGGATAGGTGATTATAAATTTGGTTAAATAAGATAATCCATTTTGATCAAGTCAAAATGGTAGTATTGCTTTTGTGGCAATATTTTTTATCTGAATAACGTGCTCAATGATGAATCTTTCTTGGTATATTGGGCGAGAACGAGGGATCTATGTATAGATTGCCGCATTTCAATTTTAATTTATTGGATCTGACTCTACATTTGAATCCAAATAATAAAATTCTAAGGAAATGTTCTGTGAATTTGATCTACGCCCAGGGCTTAAAAAATGATCCATCTTTTAGTAAGAGAGAGGAATACTGACAAAGAAACCAAAGCAAGGCGTAACTAGTAGTTTATATCTTCAATTCAACTCACAAAGAACATAATGTTATTCAATACTCAATGATGTCAAGGCAAACAAGTACTGATAACTAAGTAATCAAAAACTTTTAGGGAATTTCTAAACTAGTATAGAACACAAAGAAAATTCTCTATAATTTAATCTCGGAGGATGATAATTCTTCTTGATATTCTTGCACTTGATGAAGAAATTTTCTACTGCAGTTCAGTTATGTCTTACATTAGCTCACTTCTTTGATGTGCAAACATTTTCAATTTTTTTTTTTATCTTTTCCATGATTATCTTTTTGTAAGATAGAACCTTTTGTTGGTTTAAGTTAAGGAGAATTGAGATTCTTGACCATTTTGTTTATATTCTTAATTTTCTATGTTGCCAACTTCATTTGGATTCAGCTTTATGTTTGTTCTAGGTTATACTGTCATTGAAGGTCGACATATAAGAGAGACTCGCCTTCCTTGCTGTGGTATGGGTATTGGTTGGCTCTTGTAAGTTCATGCCTTGCTCTTTGCTGACTCTCATCTCTCACCCATGATTGGAAAATTCTATGCTTTTCTATTCGGCAAAGTGAACTGGTGTTTTAAAGTGTTATTTTATTTTGCCCCTTCCACCCTTTGGGAAACCATGGCATGGATGTGGCTCTTGTTCAAAATGAAAAGGATGTTTTTTGGATTCCAGATTTTTTTTTGTCAGTAATGAAGTGATTAACTTCAGTACTCCTGACTGAAAAGTGGTGATTTCTGCAAAGGGAAATGCGGATATATATGTATACACCTCTAGGTTTTCCACCAATAATGTACACCTATAAGAGTGAACATTGCAGAAAATGTCTTTTTGGACGCTAGTGATCTCTTAAAGAGGAAAGTTATATATTTCACTAGCTGAACGAATCATTGCACTAAATTTAGCGGCTGCCCTCTTAGGTTCTTTTGCCATTTATCTGCATAAGCATTTTGGTAATGGAGAGATAATCTGGTTTGGGTTTTTGTTGATACAGGGATTAAAGAACTATAAGACTCTTGAGTAAAATTGCATCTTTTTTGGTTGAGATGTAACTGAAGATAACTAATGTATTTTGTGGGAAAACCCGTTTTATTTCGATTTATGTTTTGTGAGCTATATCAGAAGTACGTGATTGAATTCTTTGATTGTTTCTTTGCAAGGTTTATTTCTGGTTTTCTACTTGGTGCTGTTCCCTGGTACATCGGAGCATTTCTCTTATTATGTGTTCGGTTGGACTACAGAGAAAAACCTGGACTTATTGCATGCACATTGGCTGTAAGTTTGTTCATACTCTTGGAATTATTTGTTTCTCTTCTGAGAGAACTCCACAGGACATGGTAAATATATGGTTAGGTTGTTTTACACTTGGAGCACTTCTACGTTAAATGGTAGTAGTCATAATGTCATTCCTTGTTAAGAATGATTTGGAATCAGGCTAGGTTGGTCAGTAAAGCAGAGTGAATATTACAAGGCTGTTCAAGTGAAGTGATTAACATCATGAGTTTTGCTTTGTCAATGGAACGTGTAAACTGAAGATACTATTAGTTGCCTTGCGCTTTTTTAGGAATTAACAGAAAATCACCTTTTGCTCTCTCTCACTGTTTTATAGAAATTTTGAGGCCAAGGATATCTGAAAATTTTTGAAAGGGTTTGTTAGATGATACTTATTTGAATATATTTGTAGCAGCACAGTGTTATAATAATGTTCTAATCTGAGGCTTAGTATTGGTTGTTAAATTTTTATATATATATATTATTTGTGCAGGGGGTACTTTCAGTGATTGCTATTACACTTGGTGTGACGAAGGCTGCTCATTCTTGGTGATGTTCAGAATCTTTACAGGGAGAAATATGGTGAGGAAATGATTTAGAAATGAGTGGACATATATTATTTATTGTGTGCTTGTGTAATTTCGCATTTGTGCACAAGTGTAAAGTGATTTAGAACATTCAGAAGTTGTTAATAAATTTGTCGTTGAGGAATTTTCTATGCCTTACAACTCTCCCACTTTTCTGGATTTTATTTATTTATTTTTTAAACTGGGAGTAGAAGAACAATATATATATATATATATATTTCTTTTATCTAGTATCACTTATGATAGTAGCACAGGGTTGTTTTCAAGTGAGTCAAATCTAAAATTTTTTCTTCTTCACAAATTAAGAGAAGGTACATAGGAATAACAAAATAAAATTTCCTAGGATTGGAAAAAGAAGTCACACCAATTCAATTATCACTTTGTCTTCGACTAAGTACAAGTATATATAGCTTACAAAAAAAAAAAAGGTACGAGTAGTATATCTATTGTAAAGCAAGGTGCTGCAGACCATAATGTGCAAGAGGCTGCAGTGTGCCAAATTTTTGTCGAGACAAATCCTAAATTATTATTTTAAAGTTTTTTTTTTTTTTTTTTTCCCTAAAACAAATTTTATATTAGTAAGATAAATTTTGAATTATTTTTTTAAAAACAAATTGGAGCTCATGAAGATGAATTAATTATAATGCCTTTTCGTTGTAAAAATAACACGTTTTTGTTAGAATTTAAATTAAAGCATTCGAAATCGAACAAAATCATTTGAAATCTCTTAAAATGAACTTTCAATTTAGAAATTATGAAGATGAATCAAATAATGCCTTTTTCGAGTAAAAAAAACACATTTTATGATAGAATTAGAATAAAAATATTCGAAATTTCTAAAAATGAAGTTTAAATTAGAACTCTTAAAGGTGAATTAATTATAATGTCTTTTTCCGAATAAAAATTGCTTCTTATGGGGTAGATCTTTGATTAGAATTTGAACTAAAACAATTGAAATATCTAAAAATTAACTTTCAAATTAGAACTCATTAAGATGAATCAAATATAATGCCTTTTTCGAGTAAAAATAACACGTTTTTGATAGATCTATGATAAAATTCGAACTAAAACATTTGAAATCTCTAAAATTAACTTTCACATTAGAACTCAAGAAGATGAATCAAATATAATGCTTTTTTCGAATAAAAATGACGCGTTTTAGCTTGATCTGTGATAGAATTCGAACTAAAGCATTCGAAATCTCTGAAAATGAACTTCCAAATTAAAACTCTTATAGATGAATTAAATATAATGTCTTTTTCGAGTAAAAATCGCTTCTTTTGGCTAGATCAGAATTCGAACTAAAACATTCGAAATCTCTAAAAATTAATTTCAAACTGGAGCTCATGAAGATGAATCAATTATAATGCCTTTTCCTTGTAAAAATAACAAGTTTTTGTTAGAATTTGAACTAAAGCATTCAAAATCGAACAAAACCATTATAAATCTCTTAAAATGAACTTTCAAATTAGAAATCATGAAGATGAATCAAATAATGCCTTTTCCGAGTAAAAAAAAACATGTTTTATGATAGAATTAGAACAAAAGCATTCGAAATCTCTAAAAATGAAGTTTAAATTAGAACTCTTAAAGGTGAATTAATTATAATGGCTTTTTCCGAATAAAAATCGCTTCTTATGGGTAGATCTTTGATAGAATTCGAACTAAAACAATTGAAATCTCTAAAAATTAACTTTCAAATTAGAACTCATTAAGATGAATCAAATATAATGCCTTTTCCGAGCAAAAATAACACGTTTTTGATAGATCTATGATAAAATTCGAACTAAAACATTCGAAATCTCTAAAATTAACTTTCACATTAGAACTCAAGAAGATGAATAAAATATAATGCTTTTTCCGAATAAAAATGACGCGTTTTAGCTTGATCTGTGATAGAATTGGAACTAAAACATTCGAAATATCTAAAAATTAACTTTCAAATTAGAACTCATGAAGATGAATCAAATATAATGCCTTTTTCAAGTAAAAATAACATGTTTTAGCTAGATCTGTGATAGAATTCGAACTAAACATTCGAAATCTCAAAAATTAACTTTCACATTAGAACTCAAGAAGATGAATCAAATATAATGCTTTTTCCGAATAAAAATGACGCGTTTTAGGTTGTTCTGTGATAGAATTCGAACTAAAGCTTTCTAAATCTCTGAAAATGAACTTCCAAATTAGAACTCTTAAAGATGAATCAAATATAATGTCTTTTTCGAGTAAAAATCGCTTCTTTTGGCTAGATCAGAATTCGAACTAAAACATTCGAAATCTCTAAAAATTAACTTTCAAATTGGAGCTCATGAAGATGAATCAATTATAATGCCTTTTCCTTGTAAAAATAACACGTTTTTGTTAGAATTTGAACTAAAGCATTCAAAATCGAACAAAACCATTCTAAATCTCTTAAAATGAACTTTCAAATTAGAAATCATGAAGATGAATCAAATAATGCCTTTTCCGAGTAAAAAGAAACACGTTTTATGATAGAATTAGAACAAAAGCATTCGAAATATCTAAAAATGAAGTTTAATTAGAACTCTTAAAGGTGAATTAATTATAATGCCTTTTTCCGAATAAAAATCGCTTCTTATGGGTAGATCTTTGATAGAATTCGAACTAAAACAATCGAAATCTCTAAAAATTAACTTTCAAATTAGAACTCATTCAGATGAATCAAATATAATGCCTTTTCCGAGCAAAAATAACACGTTTTTGATAGATCTATGATAAAATTCGAACTAAAACATTCGAAATCTCTAAAATTAACTTTCACATTAGAACTCAAGAAGATGAATAAAATATAATGCTTTTTCCGAATAAAAATGACGCGTTTTAGCTTGATCTGTGATAGAATTCGAACTAAAGCATTCGAAATCTCTGAAATTGAACTTTCAAATTAGAACTCTTAAAGATGAATCAAATATAATGTCTTTTTCGAGTAAAAATCGCCTCTTTTGGCTAGATCATTGATAAAATTCGAACTAAAACATTCGAAATATCTAAAAATTAACTTTCAAATTGGAGCTCATGAAGATGAATGAATTATAATGTATTTTCCTTGTAAAAGTAACACGTTTTTGTTAGAATTTGAACCAAAGCATTCGAAATCGAACAAAACCATTCAAAATCTCTTATAATGAACTTTCAAATTAGAATCATGAAGATGAATAAAATGGCCTTTTCCGAGTAAAAATCTCTTATTGTTAGATCTTTGATAGAATTCGAACAAAATCATTTGAAATCTCTCAAGATGAAAACTCTTGAAGTTGAATCAAATATAATGCCTTTTCTGAGTGAAAATAATTTTTCCCACTAGAACTCGTGAAGATGAATCAAATAATGCCTTTTCCAAGTAAAAAAACCACGTTTTATGATACAATTTGAACTAAAGCATTCGAAATCTCTGAATTTGAACTTTAAATTAGAACTCTTATAGATGAATTAATTATAATGCCTTTTTCCGAATAAAAATCACTTCTTTTAGGTAGATCTTTGATAGAATTCGAAATAAAACATTCGAAATCTCTAAAAATTAACTTTCAAATTAGAACTCATGAAGATGAATCTAATATAATGTCTTTTCCAAGTAAAAATAACACATTTTTGCTAAATCTATGATAGAATTCGAACTAAAACATTCAAAATCTCTAAAAATAACTTTCACATTAGAACTCAAGAAGATGAATCAAATATAATGTCTTTTTCAAATAAAAATGATGCGTTTTAGCTTGATCCGTGACAGAATTCGAACTAAAGCATTCAAAATCTCTGAAATTGAACTTCCAAATTAGAACTCTTAAAGATGAATCAAATATAATGTCTTTTTCGAGTAAAAATCACTTCTTTTGGCTAGATCATTGATAGAATTCGAACTAAAACATTCAGAATCTCTAAAAATTAACTTTCAAGTTGGTGCTCATGAAAATGAATCAATTATAATGCATTTTCCTTGTAAAAATAACACGTTTTTGTTAAAATATGAACTAAAGCATTCGAAATCGAACTAAACTATTCGAAAAATCTCTTAAAATGAACTTTCAAATTAGAAATCATGAAGATGAATCAAATAATGCCTTTTCTGAGTAAAAAAAAAACACGTTTTATGATAGAATTAGAGCAAAAGCATTCGAAATCTCTAAAAATGAAGTTTAAATTAGAACTCTTAAAGGTGAATTAATTATAATGTCTTTTTCCGAATAAAAATCGCTTCTTATGCGTAGACCTTTGATAGAATTCGAACTAAAACAGTCGAAATCTCTAAAAATTAACTTTCAAATTAAAACTCATTAAGATGAATCAAATATAATGCCTTTTCTGAGTAAAAATAACACGTTTTTTTCTAGATCTATGATAGAATTCGAACTAAAATATTTGAAATCTCTAAAATTAGCTTTCACATTAGAACTCAAGAAGATGAATCAAATATAATGTTTTTTTTGAATAAAAATGACGCATTTTAGCTTGATCTGTGATAATACATGGATTTATGTATTATGGACCCTCTGTGCTTAACATTTAATACATCCATTCTACCATTCTTATGATTTTTAGGTATTATTTGAGTAATTTGGATTATTAAGCTCTAATGGTCTTGATATTAAATTATTAGGCTTTTAATTATACTTTTATTTTATTCTATTTCAGATCCAACTCTAAGACCTAATAAGCAAGTAGAGATTCAGTCTACAATTTAAGGGGCCCGTGAAGCCTAAGAAATTAAGAAAAGAAAACCCTAAAGATTAGAGGCGGATTAAAAAAGAGGAAAAAAGGAGATTAGACTTCAGTTCGAAATAGAGAGAAAAGAGGCACGATCAAGGAGAGAGATCTTTCTCGGAGATCATGCCAGCTTAAACACTTTGTAATCGGTTTAGGGGAGATGCGTCCAAGGCAATTCAGAGTTCCAGAACGTCATTGATTTCGAGTTGTATTCTAATTTTCAGATTTGATTACATTAGTCTACGAGATTGAATGATTATTCTTTGAATGGATTTGAGATTGAACTTACTTGTGATTAACGATTGTTAATTTAATTTTTGCGTTTATCTTTGTTTGATTGTTTTCAAATCTGAATTTTTCATGGATTCATGGATTATCTTGATGTTCACGGATCTTAGATTAAGTATGAGTAGATGGATTAGGCGATTGTCTAGGAAACCTATTAATGTTTAATCGAATTCTAACAGGTTGTTAGTAGGTGATCGGATCTGATTTGGGATTCCAAATTAGAATTCAATCAAGGGATTAGAATTGTAATTCGAGAATATTTAGGAGAACAAGGAAGAATTAAACTGGAACATCAACCCTAGACTAATTACGTATTCAGATCATTGTTACATTCGAACTCATTTAGTTAATCGTTTTGTTTTTAAATTTCGTAAACATAAAACCTTTCGTTTAATTTAGATTGCGATCATAGGTTTCTTGAGTTGATTTAAACGATTAGAGCTTCTTTGGGAGACGACCTGATGAACACTATATTACTTACTAGTTTTAAAATTAATCTTGGCCGGTTTAACGGTAATCGCGAATTTATCCTTTACCAGAAATACCAATTCTATCCCAGATTTCCTTATAATAGAATTTCTCCAGCACAAATACCATGCCGAGGAAAGTAGTGTAGCATAAATACGAGCAACAAAAATCACAAATGTCAAAAGTAACACTAACAAAAAGCATATGATTTTCTTACAAGGTATAATGAACCCTTATTCTTATTAAGAAGTATATGGTTTCATATGAAGTTGTACAATCATCCAAATGAAAGAAACCTGACGAAGGCATAAGATGTTAAGAGTTCTTGTTTCATCTATGATGAAAACCTGAACGTGTTACCTTGATTGTCAAAAAGAGTTATCTAAATTTTGATATGTTAATTTTGATAATTGTGTTGAGTATTTAGAACTTGTTGACTATGTATCTAGTCTAGCCATTGAACTTAGATGGTTTAAAGACTATGTTGAGATTGATAAGACCTAATATATGTTGTAAAACCACAAAAATTGAAATTTCATTAGCTAGTTCAAAGATGAAGTAGGAATCAACTACACCGATTCAATCCATCATCAAAGCTCTGTTAAAAATGCCTGCTTTTAAAGGTATGATTCCTTCACAACACCTGACACTTCATCACAAATAATATTTAAACCACAAAAACAGTCAAATCCAACTTCCTCATACATTATTAAACAATTCACTCAAAATATCATTACTATTGAAAGGTTATTTTTCGAACTAAATCCCTTCAAAACACTCCAAAAACTCTTCGAAAAAAACTGGAATTACAAATCTTGGCTTACCGATAAAACTCCCTCCTTTTAACAAGCCATCGTCGAATTTACAAATTCTGTAGAAATCAAACATTTCTTCCTTTCTGAAGGTCACCAAAACTCTGCCTATTCAACCTTTAGAATCCTACAAGTCATTCTCCGTCATCTATGAGAATTCAACATTAGTGAGCTCTTGAGCTTCCCCGATAAATACCAAAATGAACCATTTTATGACATATTATTTACATACTGGGACTATCAACAGGACTACTTCAATACCCTCTATATCTAAAATGATAAAAACCAATATACTTGGTTAATTTATTTCGATACTAAGACTCGTAATTCCGACAATTTTCCTTATTGGTTTGCACATTGGTGAGACCATTTCGGCACCATCTTGGAATTCATTAACCAAAATCTCCAATTACTTAACTACTATAACATTTTCAAAATAAATTACAAACCCTTAGATATCGAGAAACATTTTCATCCCTAGTACCATTCCATACCAAATTTTATTTGCCCTGGGCTTTAAATTGGTTTTTAGAATACTTGGAGTACACAATTTCAATCATCAAAAGAAATTTCCAAATCAAATGGTGGAACAAATTAAAAATTTCACCCAACCTCCATCCATCCAAAATACAAGAATGGACGTTCCATCAGATGAAGACAAAAGCCATCTTACCACTCTCGGTAACAAGACAGGAGACAGAGTTCCAATCAACAAAATCCTAACTTGTTGTGAAGCTAGCTGCTGCAAAATCCCCTAAAGAAATGCAAGCAATTCTTCTACAGTATACTCCCACATCAGCAATTTCTCCTACAAGATTGGAACAACATCTGGAAGACCTCATTACACTGGAGCCTGAAGAGGAATAATTACATTGTCAATTATATTGGAAAATACATATATATATATATATATATATATATATATATATATGTATACCATCATGACATAAACATCCCATAAAAAAAATTGAAATACCCAACCCTTAGCTAGAATTACGTATTTCATTTGTAACACTTGTGGTCTTTCTATAAATACTATGGGACCTTCACACTTATAACACACACATATACCACTTAGAAAAAAAAAAAATCTCTTTCATGCTAGAGAGAGATTACTCTTTCCCTTTTTAGAAAGTAGGCATACCCTTTTACATTTCTTTCTTGTAGAGAGAGAGACAGAGAGAGCATATTCTTTATTCAAGAGTGAATATCCTTCCACATTTCTATGCGCTTCTTTCATAAGTCTTGAAAAAGTTTATCTTACAAATTCTCAAACCATTGTAAGTCTTTAATAAATGTTTTATTATCATACATTCTGTTAATTCCTTATATTATGGCTGGTTTAACAGCCTAACTAACCATCTAACTTTACATTATCTACCATTTACATTATGTTTGTCTAACTAACTTTATATTATTCTTTACATTATTTCAATCATGTGTATTTTATATGGCTGGCTTAGCAGCCTTTTTAATTCCTTTTTGACTCTGCTTTTAATTTATTTCTTTTATTTTGCTTACATTTAAATTTCGCTTTTACAATTTTATTTACATTATCATTCTTGTTTTAATATATATTTTCTTTTATTATTTCAACTTTGTTCAGAAGAGGAAAATAAACAAAGATGAAGTAATAAAACAAAATATTAAAGCAAAGAATGATAATGTAAATAAAAATGTAAAAGAGAAATGTAAATGTAAGCAAAATAAAAGAAATAAATTAAAGAAGAATTAAAAAGGCAGCCATGCCAGCCATATAAAATAAACATGATTGAAATAATGTAAAGCATAATATAAAGTTAGTTGGTTAGTTAGGTTAGTAGGTTAGTGTAGTAAAGACAAACATAATGTAAATGGTAGATAATGTAAAGTTAGATGGTTAGTTAGGTAGTTATACCAACCATAATGTAAGATATTAACAGAATATATGATAATGAAACATTTATTAAAGACATACAATGGTTTGAGAATTTGTACGATACAAACTTCTTCAAGAATTATGGAAGAAGGGCATAGAAATGTGGAAGGATATTCACTCTTGAAGAAAGAATATGCTCTCTCTCTTACAAGAAAGAAATGTAGAAGGATATACCTACTTTCTAAAAAGGGGAAGAGTAATCTCTCTCTAGAATGAGAGGGACTTTTTTCTTTCTTTAAGTTGTATATGTGTGTTATAAGTGTGAAGGTCCTATGATATTTATAGGACCACAAGTGTTACAAATGAAATATGTAATTCTAGCTAAGGGTTCTTAGGGTATTTCAAATTGTTTTTTTTTTTATGGGATGTTTATGTCATGATGGTATATATATATATTTACAATATAATTTACGAGGTAATTATTCTTCTTTAGGCTCCAAGGTAATGAGGTCTTTCGGATGTTGTTCCGACCTTGGAGGAGAGACCGTTGATGTGGGAGTATACTGTAGAAGAATTATTTGCATTTCCTCAGGGGATTTTGCAGCAGCTAGCTTGAAAGCAAGTTGGGAGTTTCTTGGAACTCCGTCTGTTGTCTTGTTACCAAGGATGGTAAGATGACTTTTGTTTTCATATGATGGAACGTCCATTATTGTACTTTGGATGGATGGAGGATGGGTAGAATTTTGAATTTGTTCCACCAATTGATTTGAAATTTTTCTTTTAATAATTGAAATGGTGTGCTCCGAGTATTCTAAGAACCAATTTAAAACCCAGGGCAAATAGAATTTGGTATGGAATAGTAGCAAGGAATGAAAATGATTCTTGGCATATGAGGGTTTGCAATTTATTTTGAAAATGTTACAGGAGTTAAGTGGTAAGATTAAATTCGCGGTTGTCGTCAAACCGACCAAGATTAATTTAAAAACTAGTAAGCAATATAGTGCTCACCAGGTCATCTCCCAAGGAAGCTCTAATCATTAAATCATATTAAGAAACTACTGATTTCAATCCAAATTAAAAAGTGGGGGGGGGGGAGAATTTAATGTATAATGAAAAGTTCAAAGAAAACAATTAAAATAAATGAATCCAAATGCAAACTATAATGAGAAAACATAATCAGCCTAGGGTTGATGCTCCAATTTAATTCTTTCTCGTTCTTCCTAATATTCTCGAATTGTAATTCTAATTCCTTGATTGAATTCTAATTTAGAATCCTAAATCAGATCCGATCACCTACTAACAACATGTTAGAGTTCGATTAAACATTAATAGGTTTCCTAGACAATTGTCTAATCCATCAACTCATGTTTAATCTAAGACCCGTGAACATCAAAGTAATCCATGAATCAATGAAAAATTCAGATTTGAAAAACAATTAAACAGAGATGACTGCATATGATCAATTAACAATCGCCAATAAAACCAAGTTCAATCTCAAGAAAATCCAATCAATTGGTTGAACATTCAATCTCATGCTAACGAAAATAAATCTGAAAATTCAAATTACAACCTGATATCAATGACGTTTTTGAACTCTGAATTGCCTTGGAAGCATATTCCCCTAGACCGATTACAAGATGTTTATGCTGTCATGATTTTCGAGAAAATCTCTCTGTTCAGATTGTACCTCTCTCCTCTAATTTCAAACTAAGGTGTAATCTCATTTTTTTTTTCTCTTTTTAATCTGCCTTTCCCTAATCTTCTTAGGGTTTCTTCTCTTTTTTTTTGGTCTTCATGGCCTCTCCAATATTACCCCAAGCCTGCTTGGATATTGGACATAAACAAAGCTGAAATATGAGGCTCAATCTGATTCTTCGATGTTATTTGGAGTTGGGCTTGAAATAAGACAAAAGCATAATTAAAGTACAACAATTTAATATCAACCCATTAAAACATAATAATCCAAATAACACATATAAATCCTAAGAATTGTATAGCATATGTATTAAATACTAAGCATAGAGGGCCCTAAATGTATGAATCTACATATTATCAAATCCCCACACTTAGGTTTTTGCACTCTTGGGCAAAACAATAAAACCAGAGTTTACTAAACTTCAACACTCAAAGATAATGTCTCATATTTCTAGAAATCAGTCATGACAATTTACTTGGCAAAGATGAATCAAACAAGCAATGCTAATATAATTGCCTCATAGATCGTATCCAAACAAAATTCAAGAAAAATCTGATTAGGCTCAAAAGCTATAGTTGATGAGTAACGGCTAGGAACCACCTTATACCCAATCATCCCACCACACTTCCGCAGCACTCTGGATTCGAACTTGCGGCTGGTGTGTGGGTAAGTATCTAAGGTTAGGCTCTAATACCATTTAGGCTCAAAAGCTATAGTTGATGAGTAACGGCCAGGAACCACCTTATACACAATCATCCATAATTCCATATAGGGGGTATGCAAATACAACTTTTCTAGTTTCACAGGTATACTCTACATGTTGCCCCATGCATGGTGTCCCTATTTCCCAGGTATTTAATCTATTTGTTGGGCATACAAAGATGACATTTTTTTTTACCCTTATATCCTCACCTTAACCTTTCGGCTAATAGGCATCCAGGACAAACAAAGGCCACAACAGATCTCTTATCCTCAAAGGCCACACATAGTCCATTAAGCCTAACCAGAGTCTGTTGGGTACAAGAATAAGAATTTTTTGAAGAAAGATAAAAGGATTAAAAATCACCGTGTATGCATGTGCAAATGTATTACCTAGAAATTCATGTCATTTTCCTAGTAGGTCTTGTTAGTCATCATATTACATTTTACCCCCCTTTCCCAGAGGGGATTTAAGTTATCATGCTATTAAGTAAAAATCACAAACAAACTTACTTGTATTTCGTACTGAAATGTTTACAAAGATTCTTCACAACTACACACCTTGAAAGCTCTTAATATCCTTCTTGAAGTAATAGATATTAGTGTGTATTCGTTATTTTTTAAGGTGTGTGTTTGTTACATATTTATAGACTCAAAACAAGGCTTGAAACCCCAGACTTCAAAACTTTAGAAACCGAAAAATGCTGCCAAATGAACAGTAAAGGCAACATTTGGCAAATGCTGCCATATGAACAGGAGGGGCAACATTTTTTGTGGCCAAAGCTAAGACGCGTGGAAAAGATTTCACTCAACACGAACAGGTGGGAGACAACTAGATTCCTAACAATCTGATTCCTTCTGATCTAAAATAAAGCCATTATACTAAAAAGCGGGAAAGACGCACCATTTACAGTTTTTTTCCTATTGGGTAGTGAGTAAAGGAGTGGTTCACATTAGAATAATTCATCAAAATTATAAGATATTATCCAGATTCCGTTCTATCTCTTCTACATCAATAGCATATGTCCCATTAGTTACGAGATCATGATCATCACCATCATCTCAAAAGCTATCATAGGCATCGAGGAGGTTCATAGTTTGGAGGTGTACCATGAGCTTTGAATCTTCAATAATGTGATTGAGGAAAGGAACATCTATATATTTCCTGGTTAACATCAGATTTGCATAAATTTTCAAATTTTTATCCTTTGAAATTAAGGGGAAATCAAATCGAGGAGGATTATTTCTGTGAGGCCTTCGTGCTTGCAGATATGTTCTTGCTAGTGAATACTGAATTTCCAAGTCTCCTTCCTTAATCTCGAATTCTTCTTGGAGTGGCTTCTGTGTTGCATGGACAAATGCATGAGTTGAAACTAAAATACTATACCTTGCTTCATCTGGAAAATTGAGCGGACAAGGGATACCTTCTAAATCTAAATTAATATATCCCTTGTGAGCTAGGTTCATCCTGAAAATTTGGTGAATGATGTGAGATAAACGCCATGACAAGTGTTCAATATACTTGATTACCTGCCTTGGCGCTTTGATTATAATCCTTTTCACCATTCTTGACTGGAATAAATTTTCAAAAGATAAAAAAAAATCCACGTCTTGCCATACTCTAAGGTGTATGGAAGTCTGCAAGAATGAAAATTCGATGGAACACTTGCAGTAATATTGTGGATGTTCTCGTCCTTGGAAGTTTACAACTTTAAATGTCATCCTTGCATGAGGAGTTTGCCTCGTCCTAGCAAGATTCTGTAGACACTCTTGAGTGGTCAACAGTCTGCTTTTAGTGTCTTTCATCACTATTTGTCTAATTTCTTCCCTAACCTCACTTAAAACTTCAGGAAAAATTTCTAGCTGATCTTCCTTGTTCTTAAACTCTTTTTCCCATTCTGTCTTCATCTTCTTATTGGGTTGCTAAGCTCTGTTAAAAGACTCTGATACCAATCAATAGAGATATAAATGATGAGAAAAAGAGACAACAAAATATTTAACATGAAAAACCCTATCAGGGAAAAACGACAAGACTGACTCCGAATAATTTCATTATCAATGAAAGACAAGTACAACGATTCATGTGCACTTAACAATTTTGACAAATCCAAAATTGTAAGAAAAATTTCTAGAGTTTTCTTCTCCACTTGCACATCCATAACTAACCTACAGCCACAAGATCCATTAGGATCTACTAAAAAAAAATTATGACCCAATATAGAGAGATTCACTCTATCTATTTATAGATAGATGATTTCCTATAACTTTTGACTTCTAATTACTGTGGGATTGTAGATATAGTTATCTAATGACATTATTAACAATTCTATTACAATTAGAACTCTAAACATGTCATATATTTGAATCCTATTAATAATGCAAGACAAAAAACCCTAACAATCTCCACCTTGGATTGCATTATGAGTTAGCATTCTGTCTTCAAACTTCAACTTGCTGCAGGATTTCACCTCACAACTTGCAGATGACTATCTTCATAATTTTCTCGCTTCATTCGGATCTCCCAGCTATGTGTGATTTCTAGAACTCGACCTTAAGCGAACAACCTCGCAACTATTGGAATTCTCTTGGCCCAAAGATATTTATTTCTCCACGACTTCAGGACAAAGTCACACCACCTAAAGTTCACAAATTAAATATCTGCAAAACAAGATCTACTTGAGAAAAAAGAAAAAAAAATATTCATATATAGAGATTCTGAGGAAATCTCTACATATAACCACATCATCTTACCACCATAGATCTACTTGCTTAATTCAGATCCACTGTCGGGGTACATAACCTGTTCAACAATAGTGTAAAATTGTGTACATAATTAATTGTGTCTACCAATCTCTCACCAAACTCAAAATGCATGTCAATAAAATCCTATTGACCCATATCTCTTCCCAAAGAGATATTTCTTAATCACCATTAAACTTTTTTTCAATTCACATTCCCAAGGATAACAATAAGCAACCTTTTTTCCTATAAAATGCCTAATGATATAATCAAGCTCCACCTTGACTTTGATATCATCCATCTAGTTCAACCTAGTTAAACTTCAAATAGACTTGGCTCCACCTAGCTCTCTGTCCATCTCACTCCACCTAGCTCTAATTGCTCCACCTACAATTACTTGGCCTAAGACTACTCCACCTGTTTCTGAAACTTAGCACTTTGATAGCTCCATAACGTGGTGCTTTGATACCACTATGATGAGAGAATTTGACAATTAAAGGAAAGTTTGATTTATCATTATCTCCAACTTGTAAGAATATCCGTCAAATCATCTTGTCCTGCTGTTAACAACCAACGGGACACGCCGCTTGACCACGACAATATCAAGAAGGCTTTCGACACAAGGCACCAAATATAGATCTGAGGGCTTCCCACACAACGCAGTCCACATTAACGAACCATTGGCTCTGATACCACTTGTTGGGACCGCCAAAACACCACCTTAACTCTACATTAGTATGATATTGTCCGCTTTGGGCCAAGTCCACACGGATTTATTTTTTTGCATCTCTTAAAAGGTCTCATACTAACGGAATTAAGTGGACACTTATATTCAAGGTTGATCTCTCCTTGAATTTCTGATGTGGGACTTAGGTTTGCTACCCAACAATCCTCCACTCAAACCAAGGACCACACACCTCGTGGCTTCCCCTCCAGCGAACTCACTCTGATCCATCAAATCATCTTGTACCGCCACTATTAACCTGTAGGACCCGCCGCTTGACTACCACACTGTCAAGAAGACTTTCGTGACAAGGCACCACCAAACACGAATCTCTAATCGTGAGGGTATACTGAGGCACCTTCCCACACAACGCAGTCCACCTCCCGAACCACCTGGCTTTGATACCACTTGTTAGGACCACCAAAACACCACCTTAAGTCCACATTAGTATGATATTCTCCGCTTTGGGCCAAGTCCGCAAGGATTTATTTTTGGGCATCTCCCAAAAGGCCTCATACTAATGGAATTAAGTGGACACTTATATTTAAGGTGATCTCTCCTTGAATTTTCGATGTGGGACTTGGGTTTGCTATCCAATACTTCTGTCCTTCATCAATTTTCTTTTTATACATCTTTACTTCTTGTTGCAGGACTAAAATTTTTTCACTCTTATTTTTACTTTCTACTTCTAACATTTTTCTTTTCCTCTCCATTGAGGAGATAATGTTAGGCCTTCCATTGCTGGCTGAGCTTGGAGATGATCAATGTAGGAGTTGAGGTTAGCCAGTAACCAACAAGAGCATGAATGATATTAGGAAATTGGGAGGTTCTAGAAAGGTTCCATAGGTTGTCTACTAAACACTGTTGATCAATTCTGAGAGGGAATTGGGATCGGAAGGCTTATTTTTGGAGTATGTTTTTAAGTGATAAAGATTATTTGTTCTGGGATTTTTCCTGCCATTTGAAACAAAATTTAGTGTATAAGTTATGAGCTAGCAAGGCCCAATCTACTTTGCTACTTTATCTAAATACTAGGCCATGCATTATTATTTAAATCCTAATTCTAAGCCCAAACTTCGTAGGCTCCAGTAATGAAACGGTACCTAGATCAAGATTGAATCTTGAACTTTATTTGGGGGTGCAATACATGTAATGAAACTTGACCTTACCAATTATAGACTCCTGTACTGAAACGGTATCCATAACAGCTTTGAATGTTGTACTACTGACAAGTTGTAAATGCAAATTTTTGAATCTAGATGCTAAAGTAGTTCTGGTTTTTAGGATAACCAACAAACCAATGCCATGTTTTACTACATGATGAAAATTATACTACCTTTATATAGATATATTTTAAGATGTCATTTAAGGTGGAGCTTCAACTACTTGTTCTTCAAAAAGCAAAAATCTAGATAATTTATCAGCTAAATAATTATCGGTACCTTTTATATGTTCAAATTTAACTTTATAATTAGAATTTATAATACTATTTTTAAAAGCAAGCCATCTTCTCTGGCTAATCATTTTGCTATTCTTATTTTCAAAAAATTTCACAATTGCTTCACAATCAATTCTAACAAGAATTTCGTGTTTATTGAGTAAAAAGAGCCTGAAACAGTCAAGTGCATATTTTATTGCCAGTACTTCTTGATTATGCTACTAGTAAGACTTTTTTCTTTATATTGTCTACTAGCATATCTACAATTTTCTTCATTGGACTTAGGACTATATTTATTGGGTTTCCTTTTAAGGATTCCTCCCCGTCCTTGTTCACATCCATCAAATTCAACTATTAAATAATCAGTATCTAATGGTAGTTTTATATCTGGTAAATATTTGACAGCCTTCTTAATTAGTTCTTTATATTGACAATATAAAGAAAAAAACATTACTAGTAGTATAGATCAAGAAGTACTGGCAGCAAAATATGCTCTTGACAGTTTTAGGCTCTTTTTACTCAATAAACACGAAATTCTTGTTAGAACTGTTTCTGAGCAATTGTAAAATTTTTTGAGAATAAGAATAGCAAAAGGATTAGTCAGCGAAGATGACTTGCTTTTAAAGATAGTATTATAAATTCTAATTATAAAGTTAAATTTGAACATATAAAAGGTACCGATAATTATTTGGCTGATAAATTATCTAGATTTTTACTTTTTGAAGAACAAGTAGTTGAAGCTCCACCTTAAATGAGATCTTAAAATATATCTATATAAAGGTAGTATAATTTGCATCATGTAGTAAACCATGACATGGTTTGCTGGTTATCCTAAAAATCAGAACTACTTTAGCATCTAGATTCATAAATTTGCATTTACAACTTGCCATTAGTACAACATTCAAAGCTATTATGGATACCGTTTCAGTACAGGAGTCCATAATTGGTAAGGTCAGGTTTCATTATGTGCATTGCACCCCCAAATAAAGTTCAAGATTCAATCTTGATCTAGGTACCATTTCATTATTGAAGGCTGCGAAGTTTTGGCTTAGAATTAGGATTCAAATAATAATGCATGGCCCTAGCATTTAGATAAAGTAGCGAAGTAGATTGGGCCTTGCCAGCTCATAACTTATACACTAAATTTTGTTTCAGAGGGCAGGAAAAATCCCATAACAAATAACTTTCGGCCTATATCACCTAAAAACATACTCCAAAAAATAAGCCATTCGATCCCAATTCCCTCTCAGAATTGATCAACAGTGTTTAGTAGACAATCTATGGAACCTTTCTAGAGCCTCCCAATTTCCTGATATCATTCATGATCTTGTTGGTCATTTGGCTAACCTCAAGTCCCACATTGATCATCTCCAAGCCCAGCAAGCAATGGAAGGCCTGACATTGTCTCCTTAGTGGAAAGGAAAAGAAAAAATGTTAGAAGTAGAAAATAAAAAGAAGAGTGAAAAAATTTTAGTCTTGCAACAAGAAGTAAAGATGTATAAAAAGAAAATTGATGAAGGACAGAAGATGAAGACATAATGGGAAAAGGAGTTTAAGAACAAGGAAGAACAACTAGAAATTTTTCCTGAAGTTTTAAGTGAGGTTAGAGAAGAAATTAGACAAATAGTGATGAAAGACACTAAAAGAAGACTGCTGACCACTCAAGAGTGTCTACAGAATCTTGCTAGTACGAGGCAAACTCCTCATGCAGGGATAGCACTTAGAGTTGTAAACTTCTAAGGACGAGAACATCCACAATATTACTGCAAGTGTTCCATCGGATTTTCATTTGTGCAGATTTTCATACACCTTGGAGTATGGCAAGATGTGGATTTTTTTTTTCTGTCTTTTGAAAATTTATTCTAGTCAGGAATGGTGAAAAGGATTATAATCACAACGCCAAGGTAGGTAGTCAAGTATATTGAACCCTTGTCATGGCTTTTATCTCACATCATTCACCAGATTTTTAGGATGAACCTAGCTCACAAGGGATATATTAATTTAGATTTAGAAGGCATCCCTTGTCCGCTCAATGTTCCAGATGAAGCAAGGTATAGTATTTTAGTTTCAACTCATGCATTTGTCCATGCAACGCAGAAGCCACTCCAAGAAGAATTTGAGATTAAGGAAGGAGACTTGGAAATTCAGTATTCACTGGAAAGAACATATCTGCAAGGACGAAGGCCTCGCAGAAATAATCCTCCTCGATTTGATTTCCCCTTAATTTCAGAGGATAAAAATTTGAAAATTTATGTAGATCTGATGTTAACCAGGAAACATATAGATGTTCCTTTCCTCAATCACATTACTAAAGATTCAAAGATCATGGTACACCTCCAAGCTATGAACCTCCTCGATGCCTATGACCTTGATGCCTATGATAGCTTTGGAGATGATGATGATGATGATGATCTCGTAATTGATGGGATATATGCCATTGATGTAGATGAGGTAGATGAACATCTGGATAATATCTTAGAATTTTGTTGAATTATTCTAATGTGAACCACTCCTTTACTCACTAACCAATAGGGAAAAAATTGTGAGTGGTGCATCTTTCCCCCTTCTTGGTATAATTGCTTTATTTTGGATAAGAAGGAATTAGATTGTTAAGAATCTGGTTGTCTCCCACCTATTTGTGTTGAGTAGAATCTTTTCCATGCGTCTTAGCTTTTGGCTACAAAAAATGTTGCCCCTCCTGTTCATATGGCAGCATTTGCCAAATTTGCCTTTGCTGTTCATTTGGCAGCATTTTCCGAATTCCAAAGTTTTGAAGTCCGGGGTTTCAGGCCTTGTTTTGAGTCTATAAATATGTAACAAACACACACCTTAAAAAATAACGAATACACACTGATATCCATTACTTCAAGAAGGATATTAAGAGCTTTCAATGTGTGCAGTTGTGAAGATTCTTTGTAAACATTTAAGTACAAAATACAAGTAAGTTTGTTTGTGATTTTTACTTAATAGCATGATAACTTAAATCCCCTCTAGAAAAGGAGGATAATATGTAATATGATGACTAACAAGGCCTACTAGGAAAATGGCATGAATTTCTGGGTAATACATTTGCACATGCATACACGGTTATTTTCAGTCCTTTTTATCTTTCTTAAAAAAATTCTTATTCTTGTACCCAACAGACTCTGGTTAAGCTTAATGGACTATGTGTGGCCTTTGAAGGTAAGAGACCCGTTGCGGCCTTTGTTTGTCCTGGATACCTATTAGCCGAAAGGTTAAGGTAAGGGTATAAGAGTAAAAAAAAAAAAATGTCATCTTTGTATGCCCAACAAATGGATTAAATACCTGGAAAACAGGGACAACATGCACAGGGCGAACGACCAGGAACCACCTTATAGCTAATCATCCCACCCCGTTTCGCAGCACTCCTAATTCCAATCCGCAGCTGGCGTGTGGGCAGGGATCTAAGGTTAGGCTCTTATACCAATTATGCTCAAAAGCTATAGTTGTTTGAGCATAATTGGTATCAGAGCAATTAGGCTTAAAAGCTATAGCTGTTGAGACTAATTGGTATCAAAGCCTAACCTTGGATCCCTGCACACATGCCAACTGCGAGTTCAAATCCAGAGTGTTGCGGAAGCGTGGTGGGAAGATTGGGTATAAGGTAGTTCCTTGCCGTTACTCATCAACTATAGCTTTTGAGCCTAATTGGTATCAGAGCCTAACCTTAGATCCCTGCCCACACGCCAGTCGCAGGTTCGAATCCAGAGTGCTACGGAAGCGTGGTGGGATGATTGGGTATGAGGTGGTTCCTGGCCGTTACTCGTCAGCTATAGCTTTTGAGCCTAATCAGATATTGCATATTGTCCTTTGATACCAACTAAGCCCCAAAAGCTATAGCTGATGGAGAAGCAGCCAGAATCTACTTAAATTCTTGGATCCTACCATGCTTCCGCACCACTTTGGAAGCATGGTGCGATGATTAGGTATAAGGTGGTTCCTGGTCGTTACTCATTAGCTATAACTTTTGAGCCTAATTGATATCAGAGCCTAACCTTAGATCTCTGCCCAACTGCTGGTCGCGAGTTCGAATCTGTGTTTTTGCCATAGTCTAGAGAGGGAATCGAGTGCTGCGAAAGCGTGGTGGAGTTAGAGTATAAGGTGGTTCTTAGCCGTTACTGATCAGCTATAGCTTTTGAGCCTAATTGGTATCATAGCCTAAACTTAGATCTCTACCCACTTGCTGGTCGCAGGTTCAAAACCTTGGTTCCGCCATAGTTCGGAGAGGGAATCGAGTGCTGCGAAAGCGTGGTGGAGTTAGGGTATAAGGTGGTTCTTGGTCGTTACTCATCATCTATAGCTTTTGAGCCTAATTGATGTCAGTAATCACATATTAACTTAAGCATATACTAGATCAACAAGAATTTTCTGAGTGTGTGTGTGATCCATTCTCAACTTATCATTTGGCATTGTAGGACTAATATATGTGAATCAGTATAAGAATATTCAATCGTCTTTGGAACCATAATTGCTCTCACAATTACCATTTATTGCCTTGATTTAGTATACCACTTATTTATTCACATAAATAAATAAAATTATTTTCATGAGGAACTGTGCGATGCCTACTTAACCATAACATACTCTGTTACCCATGTAACGAGTTCCAATCTGGTGACTCCCAAACCTCCATGACCTTAGGGCACCCGGCTTTAACCCTTCAAGACTACTCCTCGAGTAACAAAGGTTACGACGCAGACTAATTCCCCTTATTTATGTTTTTTTATTTTTCTTTTAACATATATATATATATATATATTCTCATGGCATAGTAAACAAGGAGATAACTTAATTTACACAGAAGTAGTCCACCAAACCAAACAACTCATCAATCATGGTTGTGCTAAAAAATTTTCAGAAAACTCCAACAATCTAGCTAGCACAAAGTTT
>JAXGGT010000094.1:4823688-4849610 GCA_035583425.1 Marsdenia floribunda | reverse complement strand
AAATCTAGAATCACGTAAACAAAGAAGAAGGGCTGTATCCAGGCCTTCAGTAGAAAGTGGTTTTGCAGCAATTTGGACTAAACCAAGATGCAAATAGTTGTATTTTTGTTGAAACTTTTGGATGGACTTTTGAGACAAAAGTTTGAGCTCAAGAGTGTTTGAAGTCATTTCCACTGTCTGTTCAACAGTGCGAATGGAGTAGTCACTGGTAAGTGACCATTTGGAAGTGTTGTACACTTTGTTGGTTGGAAAACTGGGAATTTTCCAGTTGTCTATAGATTGTTGGAGATCAGAATAATTGATCTCTTCTTTGAGTTTCACCGCTGAGGATGAAGTAGTTTGTGGAAGGGAGGATGAGGAAGATGATGAAGAAGATCTGGAAAAGGGACGGAGAAAAGAAGACATGATGCAGGAAATGAAAGAAAATGCCAGAAAACACAAATAAAAGAAAACAAGTAAAAGAGGCAAACAACAAGAATAGATGCAAACTTCCCTTAACCATAACCTGTAAATACTTATTGGTGTAGTTGTTTTGTTCAAAAACATTTTGAATATCTTTTGCGACAAGTAAATCATTGTCTTTGCGTTTGAAAGGAGATGCATCAATCATCTCGGATCCTAAAAGAATTTTGTATTTCTGAGATAGAGTATCAAAATTACAAAAGTGAGAAATTTGTTTTTCTGAAGTCTAATCATACTTCTTGGTCACAACATCTACACCAGCATATGGAAAGATGAATATGCATATTAGGCATGATTTTAAAGCTTAATTATATGAATCAGACCTGATAGTAGGATTCTCTTTATTCTAGTTTCCTATTTTGGTAGCCCTAACCTATCTATCAAATCTAATATCTAATATACAATCTAAAAGTGTGAAGATTAAAATGTATTTCTTCCATTTTTTAGAAGACAAAATTTTCCCTCATATAGAAAGCGATTAACTAAAACAGTTAAATAGGAAATTTTACTTAATTGACAGTTAACAAAAAATATAATAGATACAATATTGAAAATTGAAATGTTACATTCTATATTGACAATTAAGAATGTAGTAATAATGGTATATATTTTTATGATGGTTATGAGATTTAAAAGAAATGATAAAAGAAAGTAAGATTTTTATCATTCCAGAAGCGGATTACAAGAGTCACCTCCTCTTTGGCAGCTATGTTGCTTTTAAACTTTCCATAATTAAACCCTATGATTTATGACAAGCAGCAACAAATTTAACTACATAAAAGAGCCTTAATGAATAAAATTTTTAGAATATAGTTTTAACATCTGGAGTAGAGACAACTAATTTTTATGCAGGTTGTGTTAGTTTTTTTCTTTCTTTTTTTGCTCCTTTTTTAGCTTTAAATTTGCTCCAGAATTATACAAGAATAGTTCAAAATTTTATAAAAAGAAATTAAAAAAAAAAAAACTTGAAGGTATATATTAATGTAGATAATTTATATACACATACAATCGTACATGCATTGTGCTAGTATTTACAATAAGGACATGCATGATCTTGAAAATGGACCAGGGTTTTCCCCTTTGTTTACAAGGCGTGGGCCATATCTACCATGTTAAACAAATCCCAATTCGTTTCTTGTCATTCTACTAAGTTCACAGAATTTTTGGCTCTTTTACTAAGTGATTGAACTTTTCCAATTTTGGACTTTCTTCTTAGTATGGAGAATTTTGATAGAACTCTTGAGTCACCTTGATGGAATGACCTTTTAACTTAAAACCGGAAAAAGCAATGGCCTTAGAAGTCACTGTAAATAAAATTTTTTTCAGAGCCTATAAATGGAAGACATCTCTGTTCATTATATGAATGCTGAAAATATCAATTAATAAGCAGTCTAAAGAATGTTCCATTATCATAGTTGTGCGGTGCAATCAAATTTAAGTTGCGATAAATTCAGGTCCAAAGTTTGACACCTAGGGTTTGTCCCTCTCTTTTATCGTAATGATAAAATTTCCCTCTTTTCTTTTTTATACTTATTCTTGATCAAACTTAAATCATAGCTTCCACTTTGAAATCCTTTCTATTCTAAAATTTTCTGCAGTTCAGACTCGACTTTCTGCTTAATTTAACATCTGTAGCCTAGCTTTGTGAGACAGATTTTGGTGGGTTCATAAAAATTGTGATTGAACAATAGCAAATAACGCAACTCAATTACAACTATTGACTGATGCTCTTGTCCAGCTGCTGGCACCCCAAGACAAAAAAATAAAATGAGAAAAAAAGAGTATCCAACATTTACATGAATAGATAAAACTATTTATTTCAGACTTAACATTTTGAAACTCAAATGTCACAAAACAGGCTCTTATTCGAATTTCAATTGTGCCCCAACTGATAAGAAACTAATCCAAAACAAAATTTTTCACCAATTGCATTAAGCTTGAATGCTAATATGCATAACCAACAAAGCTTCAGTCAAGTTCTAATTGGTAACTTCAAGTTAAAAAGCTTAGTCAACTTAAATGCTCAACTTAATTTAACCCAGTTAACTCCTACTTGATTAACACTTATGTCACTCATCTTATTTAATCGTGATGAAAACATTCACTAACAAAACCCAACACATTACCCCAAGTTCAGCTGAAAAAGGACAAAGCAAAAAGAGTTACCAGCAAGTGCTCGCCACATATCCCCAAAGGGAACACTGGTCCAAACACCTCGACGCAACCTATGCTCAGCAGCTTTTGCTGACGCAATCCTTAAACCACTGCAAGAACAGAAAATTGAAAATCAACCCCAAAAGAATTTGATATTTGCAATTTTCAGAGTAGACAACAAGATTTTCTGATGAAGAAAACTAAACAGTGCTTTAGAATTATGTAATACCTTGTTTCAGTACTACTGAATTGGTCGTAGCATTGAGCAGCTTGTGCTGCCTTTAAGAACAGACTCCTTGTATGATCAAATTGAAATGGCCAGAATGCATCTTTTAAATCTGTCAGGATCTGCAAGGTGAAGTATAATTAAACAACTAATTTAAATAGATGCTGAGAAAAACTCATTACTCCACAAATTAAATATCTCATTTCTATTTCAGGACGTCACAAAATAAACCTTAATTTTCTTAAAATAATATATATTTCCGATTTTCATCAGCTAACTTAATTTAAAGAACATTTGATCCCAATATCGACATCCTTACTTGGTTAGATTAAGGTGGCAACATATAGTCAAATTGGAACCTTTTGTAGAGGTTTCAGGAAGAAAACACCTTGCTGTCACTGTTTCTTAGGGACAAATACAATACTCAAAAGATGTCCATTCTTTGCTCATTACAGGTTCAAAAAGGCCTCCAATATAGAGGTAATGGAGGAACATTTGTTCCAAGTTGTCTATGTCAATCCATAATTCATGGATTCTAATATTATGGTTGGGACACCTTCCATTTTATGGTAAGTTCATTTTCAGTTCAGCACGGATGACTTGTAAACTATATAAGCAATGTCCAAAATCAGCTAAGCTGATTTAGGAATCTAAATTATCAGGTCAGATGGCACTTCTTATACTCATCAATCTATTTGTTTCATTAAGCGATAATCTTTCTATTTAGGGTGTGATAGATCGAGCCTTTTGTCATCTACTTCCTGATAGCTCTGTCATTAAAAATATTTGGATTTTTTTCAGTGTACTATGGTGCTGCCATTGTCTGAAACTTCAGTTGTGCCTTATCTCCAACTATGCTGGTTACATGTGAAAAAGTCTTTTTTCATCTTTGAGAAATTTAGGAGGCTAGAAATGCATCTTGTTTTGGTGAATTATCTCCATCTCATTCCCATATAATTTGTCTTAAACATTCCGTAGGTTTGCATACAAGACTTATTCACTTTCTAGATTGGATGTGGTCAGTTTGTTCCTTCTCTTTGTTTCCAGATTATCTTATTATGAATGTGAATTGGACAAAAAAAAAAAAAAAAAAAAAAGTCCTCCCTTTTATTCTAATTGTAGAACAAGGTAATAAAGGAAATCCAAATTTTGACTTTTGGTGGAATCATCAAAACCTTAATTTTCCATCATTTGTTAAAACCTGCTCATTTAGCTTGCCTTTTCTGTGGTAGTTCATTCTTCACAATTAGATGTCAGAACAAAGGACAAGACGCCAAAGTAGTCCCCTGAAAATCTGACGGACTATTTTAAGAAGAATTCTAGATCATTGTTGTTAAATTTCCACTGAAAGCTTAAGCAAACAGAGAAGGTTAAATTTAAACACTTAACACACTCCCTCACATGTAAGCCAAACATGAATTCTTAATAACATGTCCAATACATGCGCAATAACTAACAAACGGGGTATAAATTGTGACCACTTTGTGCTACCTATTGTTGTCTCGTCAAATTTGCTTTGCTTAATAGACTTTGGATTCAACTTCGATGGTTAAAAAGTACATGGTAAGGTCAATGAAGTAAAATACGATTATAAACTAAAGATCCTTCCAAAAATATTCTATCAAAATTGGTCTAGTTATTTGACCCTCTTGCAATATGTCTAATAGAATTCATCAAAGGCTAAATGAAGAAATGAAACGGATAAGTATTGATGACACTTTTCTTGCAATTTGGCATGAGAGGCAATAAGGAATAGGAAGACTCCCTTCAACTATTCATGCTCAGTTAGTTTCATGATTCTAGTACATTAATGCTTCCGTATCAGGGTTTATGGTACCAGACATCCTATATATCCCATCTATGAATCCCTCTAAGAGTTCCTTCTAGGAGACAACGTTGCTAGTTACCTAACATACAGATGCTAAATTTGTTTCCTTCACCTAAAAATTGTAAATGTAGACTTTTCTGTAGGGCAAAACATTTACTAGCTCGGCACATAACAATCTTAGGAAGTTTTACGTTTAAAGGCTCTCAAGGATATGTATGCGACCTTCAGTTTACTTACATAATGTGGAAACAGAGAAGCAGCAGGCTATATAGGAAATTAACATACCATTTCAATCAAAATTTCAAACTGATACCATCTTGCAAAATTAAGAAAATGTAAATAGTAAAAGACACCTATTCTTTAGTATTCCCATCATTATGGAAATCTGTTCTGTTCTTTCTGCAGCAGACGAAATCCTTTTCTGTGAAGCAATATGCTTTGAAAAGTTAAAAAGATTCTTCTGGAATAGTACTCGTAAGTCATATTCCAATTTGGTAGTGTTTCTACTTGTTATCATCCATGTTACTAGAGTATGACACATAAAGTCCAACTTCATTTGTCTCCCGTTAACTGAATTGAGTTTGCCAGTCTCACTTTGCCACTTCAAGATAGAAGCCAACATATTGCAGCAAGCATGTCACACAACACATCTCCTAATAAGCACAGTAGCAATTCAATGTGCCAAAGAAATAAATTCACTTTCAGAAAGCAAATCAAAACACTAGGGGACCATCTCATGTTGCAAATGATATATAGAAACAGATAGTACAGGTTAATGAGTTACCTCCACTAGTAGGGATTCTGATGTCATAATATGTGATACATCTGCTTCTTTGCTTTTCCGTTTATCATAGCCTGTGGGAGGACTATGAGAATCAAAAGGGAAGAAAACCTCCACATCAAAATTCAACACACCCCAGAATCGAAGCATCTTTAGGACCTCTGAGTATACCAGGGATAGCATAGAAGCAGATCCTATACGATGAGTTAAAACCTGATACAAACACAGAAGACTCTTCACACTGATGCCTTTAACATTCCTCAAAACTAGGGAAGAAAAAAGAGGCACATACTGAATGAAGATAAAGAGATTGTCCTACTTGACTCCTTGTGTTACACCTCCTGAAACCCTGAGGGAAAAGAGGAACCATTTTAATTCAATTGCAAACTCTGAATTTATCAGGCTACAGAAGGTTTTCTGCAACTTAGTGTTGCTACCTCCCAAATCTTTCTTAAAGTTTGTGCCCAAACAAATGCACCAAATGCCAAAAAGATTTTAAAAAGAGGGAAAAAAAAAAACAAAAGAAAAAAAGAGAAGGACATCTTCCATCCATAAAAGAACCTTAGAAAAAGTATCTGCTACAAGCAGAACAGTGAGAGATTAAAACAAGATATTCTCCTCCATAACCAAGCAAACACTGCAAATTTATATCAAGTAGGAATTTAAGCATTTAATTTGATAGGTGCACATACAGAGACTAATGAAACCATGCTCCCTTTTTCCTCAAAGGATTACCCAAGTAGGAATCTCATTCATAAACAAACAGCAATTAAGATAACAATAATGACAATAACATCAGACAAAATCCTGGAGTTAAACAAATTAAAACAATCTACCTCAAGATTTTATCAGAAAATAACAAAATGCCACTAGCATAAAGTAAATACAGAAGTTGATTTCAGTATGAGAGACATAAAATAACAGCAGCAACAGTGTTACAGCAATAACCAAATTGTACATCAAATTCATTTCACCAATGACAAAGAGCATGGTTCCAGCAATATAGGAAATCTTATGCACAATTGCGAAACATTCAACTTTCGGCACTCATTTGATGAAAAGTCAAAGTCAAACATATGCAAGCGGACATATTTGGATATATTCAGGCAATGATGTCACAACTATAAGGTGGCCTCTATTAGCATTAATAAATATGATATACACCTAATTTTGAAGGGAAATATATTTATAGAGCTAAATGCTATACGGGACATATTTATCCGCATCATGCACATTGAATTAAATTTGTACCTGCTATGGCACAAACTGCTTTATTCTAGTTATTTCTCAACTCATAGTTCTCTGAGTTTTCTTTCTTGGGTTCAATTGACATCTCAGATCCTAATCTCTGTAACCTTTGCATCCGCAATGAAGAAAAGAATAATTTCAACACTACTGGCAGGCCTCAAATTCTAAATGCCATAATCTTCACAACGAAGA
The DNA here is from genome assembly GCA_035583425.1 of Marsdenia floribunda. NCBI lineage: Eukaryota > Viridiplantae > Streptophyta > Magnoliopsida > Gentianales > Apocynaceae > Marsdenia > Marsdenia floribunda. The sequence continues at coordinate 4,842,719 of JAXGGT010000094.1, read as the reverse complement.
AAATAATTTCAGCATAAAATGCTAGTTACATATAACTATCTCTCCTTCATTTAACAGCTATGTTCTTTAACAAACTTTGACTTATATCATTTAACTGCAATATTCATTAAGAAGAATTGACTTATGAGAGATGGGCTTTCAACCTTTTAGTAAATCCATCACGCTCATCCATGTAAACATACTACTTATCTAAACATTGAAAGTACCCGCCTCTAGTATTCTGGAACACCTTCATTTCAGACAGCTAATCAATAAATGATATACACAACTATAGATTACAGAAACTTAAGGGTCCATTTGGACAAGCTTTTTTGAAAAAAAAACAAACAAACAAACATTATCCTTTTAAACTTTGACCAAATTTTTTGCTCATTTAAAAAATAAATTTTCAAGTGTATTAATTACAATTTTAATATTTAATTATAGAAATTTCAATTTTAAGTTTCTTACCAAATTAAAATACAATATTTTAGGGCAAAAGAAAATATTGTCCAAATGGACCCTAGAAATTTTAGAAATCATATCCTTGATAGTTCATTGGATACTTGAAATAAAGGATAAAAACATCAGAGTCATTATGCATATAGCTCTTTCTTACAAAATTCTACATGATCCGATCAAATTTCATTTTCACCTAATTGAACCCAAAATATGCATGTCTTTGCAAATAGTATATTCTACATTCCCTAGCCCAGGCTAACAAGAGAATAATGACAAAGAACAAAGCAAAGAAATATAAGAAAAATGTTCATAACATACCTTATGAAAGTACAAGAATTTTTCCAAGCTCTCAAGAAACTTTACTGGCGAATATCTGAATGAGGAGCCATAATATGAGCAGTAACCCATTGAAAGATCATCCAATCGGGCAATAAAATCCTCCACAGGAAGTGGAACAGAAGAGTGAGATATTAGGGAGTCATCTTCTGCAGCTATGTGAAGGGCAGTCTTTGCCAAATCAACTTCACTATTTATGCTAATACTTGTTTCTCTTTCTATATCTGTCAACATTTTAATCTCTGAGCAAAAACCATCCCTTGCTGCCTGTTGGTCATTATTAGTCTTCAAGTAAATAAAAAACCCAGGATACCAAAGAACTGAAACAAAACTAAGCACACACATCTGTAGGCATACATGTACATTATGTATCTATTTCTCTCCTATATCTGCAACTAACCTAGAGTTTTATTTCTTGCACAACCTAATTTTCAGTTTTTTCTGTTTAACTTTCCTCTTGAAGTTTAGGCATAAATTTATTCAATGTTACATAAGTTATATCTTTGTAGAACAACTTATCTTAAAGCCAGGAAAGTATAGCTCAACTGAGGTTTCAAGTATGAAAATATGTTCCCCTATCCCTTCCTGCTCCTTGTTTTCCACAAATAACATGAGCTAGCAAAATATTAATCAAAAGACTCTTTCTGGCCAAACACCACATGCACTCTTATTTAATGGAGAATTATGATTTATAATGTCAATAGTTTCTTCTGTACATAGTGTTTTGTCATTATTGTATAAAAATAATCAAAGTAAAAAAGTAAAAACACCACAAGAAGAATAGACAAGTTAGAGAATAATTCTGCCCTTTCCTGCCCATTTATTATTTCAAAACAACCACTTATATAGGCTTTAATGGATAAAAAACCCTCACCTACCCAGATTAACTAATTGGGTAACAACAATATTAGAAAAGAGCATGCCTAATTAATTAGATATGAATGTAAACATAATATAATTAAAATAATATAGAAAGTGCCTAAAGCTTCAAGAATTCTATTTGCAAAGTTCTTAATACGGATCCCTAACATCACTCCCCCCTTTGGAAGTGAGCTTGTCCTCAAGCTCATAATCAGGATAAGCAGCATGGAGTAAAGCTCTAATGGTGAAGTGTTTCCCTGCCAAAAACTTCTGTCAATGCAGGTGAAGGCGCATTTGCTTCAAGCCAAAAAACCTTCTAGCATTTGTGGCCCACCATACAAGCCTCATCACAATTGTAACAAGGCCCTTTTGTGCGCATTTCTGCCATCTCATGCCTACTCAACCTTCAATAGTTGATACGTCTTTCTACACTTAACTCAAAGCTACTCCATTTCAGATGGTCTATGGTAGAAATCCTCTTGTTAAATAAGAACCACCTTCTCATACTACGAACTTGGAGTTAGACTAGTTAATGATTTTAAGAAACACAATCATCAAGGAATTATGTGATCAGTTGAAAGTTGCTCAAAATCAAATGAAAACAGATGGTAAACCTTAAGAGGAGGCATATTGAATTTAAAGCTGGGGAGACAGTATATTTAAAACTTCAATGCTATGACAGTGATTTTAGGCTAAAAGGGTTAATCAGAAATTGTCTCCATGATGTCTTGGGTTGTTCCCAGTGCTGCAGAAGATTGGATAGTAGCATACAAATCACAACTACCTCTTAACTCTTCTATGCGCCATGTATTCCATGTCTGGTAGTTGAAGCAAGCTTTGGAACCTGATCTAGAGTTTCAGCCTTTGCCAGCTACTCTCACTCACTACTGAGATGGAACAGTGCGTAAGCCTCAATATAGCTAGAATTAGAGAGCGAAAAGAGGGTATGGATATCCTTGTTTTATGGCACAAGTTCCCAAACTTTGAAGCCACATGGAAACCAACTATACTCACACAACAACAATTTCCTGACTCTCTCCTAAAGGACAAGGTGAAACTTCAAGCAGGAAGTGTTGTTCAACCTCAAATTCAAAATGTGTATAATCGAAGAAATAGAGAAAATAGAACACAATAGTTAAAAGGGATTTATATCTTTGTTGGGGGATTTTTGGTCTTTTTTAGAGGGGTTGAGTTGATGGGAAGTTAGCTAGAGTGTGTCAGTTTTTTAACGAAGGATTTGAGGTCTTTGGATGTCATGCTGGTTTTGTGATGTTAGCATACCCTTTTTGAGTTTGGGAAATTGTTTGCAAACTTTCGAAGACTGTAGGTTCTGTTTTTCTTTTTCATTTTTTTTTTTTTTCCCCTATTCCCTCCTACAATTCTCTAATTTAACAGCATTCTTCCTTTCCATTACTCTGCCTACCCTATTACTCTGTAGTATTGTAGTTAGTGTATTATCAAAACTATTTGAATTATTCAATGCACCTTCCATGGATATTTGGACGGCATACGACCAAAAGAAAACTGTACATACAAGATAAAATAATTTATATAGTCCAGTGTCTTTCTCATCAATATATTTGAAATGTAAATGAAAAAATAGAGAGAAGCCACAAGTGAGAAGCCATTCGAAATGGTATAGCAGTGAGTCATGCATACACTAAAAAACTGTGCACAAAATACACACCACAGTTGTGAAAATAGATCTTCTGACAAACTTTTCAACTAAGTAATGAAAATGTGCTAAAAACAACCAACATGTGATTGAATCTATTCAGGGTGCTGAAAATGAACAAAATATCTCCAATACCAAAGGAAATCAAGTTCCATTATCGTCGAGGACATGCATATAATTATAAGTAGAAAGTTATTTAAGTGAATGATAATTTGTCCATGTCCATTTCAGATTAAGAATGACTTTACAACCCAAAAAAATTGTGAATTAGTACACCTTAATTCCCAACAAAAAAAAAAAAAAAAAAGTAAAAAACTCAAAGTTTAAAAAATAATAATAATAAATCAATTTCAGCCTAGAAATATATTAGTTTTCACGGTGGTTTAACAAAAATAATTTTATCAGGCCAAATCATAATTAGATAAATCCAATAGGTACCAAAAAAAACAAAGAAATGGAATGAAATAGAAAATTCAAGTACCCGAGCATAGGAGGTGTCGTGGCCAGAAGATTCAAGGGCGTCATGAAGAACAAACTTGAACTCATCTGCCGGCAAAGAAAATTTACAGTACGCCATCGGGCGTTTGCAACTGCCATCCAATGGTCGGAAGGAGCCAAATTGGTATTTCCAGAGAACTCGAGACTCAAAATATACGGTTGACGATGACAAGGTTCCAGATATCCATGGACAAGTAGCCATTACTGCATACATGTCTGATTCCTTTTACAATCTGTTAACTTGAACTTGCATTTATCTACTCATAATTTTTTGGTACTAGTTTGCATTCTACCGCAGGGCTGAAATGCTGCAGAATTGAACCTTGGACCTCACAATTGACAAGGCAAATGGTTGACCTATCAAAAAAAAAAGGCAAGGCAAATGGTTGTGGATGAACGAGTTATTATCAAAAATAAGAATTAATGTAGTTTTTTTACCCATTTAAATTAGTGACGGTTTACTTTGTCAAATAAATCCTTAATACTTTTAATTTTTTTAAAAAATAAAATTCTATTTCACTTGTCTAATGTAAATAAATTTTAATTTATAATATAATTTTTTTATACAAATAAAAAAAAATTAATATATATATAATAAAATTAATATAATGTTTAATAATTATAAATATTCAAATAAGAGTAAATTATAATTAATATATATATATAATTATAATTTATACACTAAAATTAATATATTATAATATTAGTTTAGTTTAAATGATATTTTAATTTAAAATATTTATATTATATAAATAATATATCATAAAAAAATATATATTTTTATGTATAATTTTTTAAATTAAGTAAGTATTACAAATATGTGTGTAGATAGTAAAATGTTGAAAAATAAATAAAAATAATATTTAATTTAATTTTGTGGTAACAAAGATTCTACCTAATTAACTGTTATTTTTATTTGTCAATTACCCCTTTACTTTACCCTATTTATCTTTTACTTGTTACTAATTACTAATTACCTTTTCTATTTACCGTGACAAATCACAGGTCGACATGTGGCAAAGTGATGTGACTTTATTCCCTCTACAAATAGAAGGCCAAGGGAGATCCTCAGAGGAGTTACATACAACATACAAGTCTTAGAGATAGAGAAACTCTGTCATATCGGATTCTTCTCTTCCCAAGTTCAAATTCTCTCCAAGATCAAGCTTCAAAGGCCCTTGATCGAGATTAATCCCAAAGGCCCTCGAATCCAGAGATCCATTGACAGAGAATATCAGCGGGGCCCTCGAATCCAGAGATCCATTGACAGAGAGAATCAGCGGATTAAATAGGAGATTGTAACCCAATACAATAATTATTTTTGTTGGACACAATTATGACTCAATATTTCATCTACGTATAGAATGGTAGGTTTATGAGATCGACAACCTATTAAACCATAAACCAGGAGAATGTGAAATATCGTATGATGATTGTGTTCAGTATATATGATTATTGTATTTATGTTTATTTTTTATCAGAATTATTTTATTACTATATGATGTATTATATTTATTTTTATTATATAAAGATTTATATTTATTTTATTTTTACAGGTATTTGTACTATTTGTTTAATTTTTTTTAAAAAAAAATCTGCATAAAATATTTATTTTTCAAATTTCATTATCTTATATAAAATAGTATTTAAATTGAAATTATATTATAATATATTAATTTACCTATGTTAATTATAATTTATATCTTATTTAAATATTTATAATTATAAAATATTTAATTTTATATAAAATTTTGAAATAATCGACATAATATTTGATAATTATAAAAAATAATTTTATTATATATATATATATATATATATTATTTTAACATTTTTATTTATTATAAAAATATATATTATGAAAAGTTATAAATTAAAATTTATTTATAAAAAATAAAATTTATTATTTATAGTTTATAAGTGAGATATAATTTAAAATAATAATAATAATAAGAGTCTATTTTGGCAATGTAGACCTTCAATTTATTTGAATAAAAAATTGAGGCTCTACTTTAACAAAGTAGATCTGTATTCAAGAAAAGTGAGGATCTACTTTAGTAAAATAGATGTTGAATTTTTTATTAGAAAAAATTGTGAATTTACTTTAATCCAAGTAAATCTTTACTAGTTTGGAAAATTGGTAAAAAAAGTTACAATAGTTTGGATTTAAAATTTACCCTATTGTGGGTAATAACGCATAAATAAACAAGGGATCCATGGTTTTTTTTTTTTTTTTTTTTTTTTGAAATTTAAGGCTTTCTTACCTTTATTGTGTCTCGAACTTATGATCTCTTAAATTAAAAATAAAGTTACTATCAACTGAACTATACTTTCTTGACGAGGGATTCATGGTCAAAGCAGTGCAATTGGATAGACTATTTTAAAAATAATAATTAAAAACACCACTCAACTCTAATTTTACAGAATTTCAAAAAAAAAAAAAAAACATTTTAAAAATTTGTTATTTAGATAAGAGTTTTCTAAGTCAATTTTACAATTTGAACCAACAAAATAATGTCATAGTTAGTGTCATGAGATGTTTGTCTCGGCACGCACACACCAAAGCATACAACTCAAAATCTTTTAGATGTTGCGGAAAGTAGGCAATATAAAGAGCACACAAAAAAAATTTATGGGCCAATGTGCCCAAACTTTCACTATATTCACAAATAGAAAAATAATACAATTACAAAACTTAAGTGCCTACGAATAGAGGTCACTCGAGCTAACACACCTAACTTAGGTAGACACAAGCACACAGCTAGTCTACCTATCTATGTCTTCACACCCTTTCTCTCTCTAGAACTCCTCTCTAGAGTTTCTCTCTCTAACTCCACTAGAGAACCATGAATGATTGAATGAGCTCTCCTCTTGGTTTATATAGAGAAGACATGACATAACTTATAGTCGAGATCGTGACATATGTGTGGAGATCTTCAAGACTCACAACCCAAGCTCGCAATACTTCCTTGGTCCATTAGGTCACTAAGACCAAGTCTTCACTTTTAAGAATATTCCAACATCTTTCGAAACCTTTCAGAATCTTCTAAAACCTTCTAGAACCAACCAAGGTAGATCAAGTCTTTTAACTAAACTGCTTGCGACCCTGGTCCATGCCAACTTGCACCATTGCTTGGTAACAGCTAACCCACACGAACTTTTTTGTCACCAAACCAGCATGAGTCTGCCAACTCAATTTGTTCATCGAACCATTGTGTGCCACTTGGTTTTGAAACACTCCTTAGCCAAGGCACACAACTAAGGCATGTCATGTGTGCACAAACATGGTTATGTCATGCACCACTTGAGCTACCCCAACACATGGGTTTCAAATGTCTAAGTTTGATCATACATAGATGTCCTTGACACCTATGACTTGTCTTGGGTACATAGGCACTGTCTCTACATAGGTGACAAACCTCTATCTCTATCCGTGCCCCATGCCCCAGGACAAATGGTCTCACAGTTAGCTAGTACAGTTCTGATTTGTATAAAAAAATTAACATGACTAAAAAAATTATTTTTAATATATATTACAATTATATTGGAAATTTTGATAATTGATTATTAACTTAAAAAAAAAAAAAAAGTAATTGCGGTGCTATATAAAAATTAAGGCTATATTTGGTTAAGCTTTGAACTTAAGTTGAGTGAAGAATGTTTGTCTTCAATATACCAGCACATTTGAACACTATTTTTTTTTGAAAAAAATTTGTCCCCAAAAATCTATAAAACATACCTATAAAAGTTGTGGGCCCCACCTTATTTAAAAAATATATATTATTAATAAAATCACTCTCATACATTTTTCTCAAAACAAACATTCTATTACACACACAATCATTATACCTATAAAACCTATATATTTAACTCCCACTTTTTCCAATATAAAATTCAATTAAAAAAAAAAAATGGGGGACAAGATTCATTATAAATGATAGTTTGTCTCAAATAAGTCATTTTTTTCCAGTTGAAAGTTTAACCAAAAATAGCCTAAATTTTTTAAAACATAACTCCTGCCAAAGTACAATTCTTGACCAAATGTCAAAATAACTTTTTATTGAAAAATATATATATTGTCCAAATACACCCTTATTATCTATTTGTATTTGGATTTTAGATTCTCAATGAAAAAAATTCATTTAAAATGAAGGAAAATTCTCCACCTTCATTTTATTGTTGGAATGTATGTCCTTAAAGATTATGTATTTTGAATGATTATATTGTAATAAAATATTTATTCATTGAATTTAAGAATTAATTAATTATTCTTGAGTATTTTTTAAGGTTCGGAAAAGACAATTAATTACATAAAATGTTTGGACCAATCTTGGGCTGATTTTATAGTACAAAACCTAGCTTCATTAAGGACGAGATTTGGGCAAGAGGACTTAATTAAGTCCTCAAGGCTGGCTGCCATTCCTTAAGGGGGTTCTTTAGTACTCTCTCTTCCTGCTCTTCTACAAAAAATTTATCCTCTAAACTCTCCCACCAAGAAGAGATTAGTGTAAGGTAGAGTCATACTTCAGATGACGAGAAGAAGAATGTGGGAGGTTTGACGCATAGGTGTAGAAAATTGGTGGGGATTCCTATTGCTCAACTTATGCCATCTACTTCTCAACCATCACAAGAAATTTCAGTTCAATCCGCTTCTTTGTTGGTTAATCCATGACCACTACTGAAAAGTAAGTACTCTTCTAGATATGGCTTGAAAAGAAAGAATTTTTTGCTGTGTTTTTCTTTAAAAACATTCCTTGATCCCCCCACTTATAACTATTTAACTTTTCAAAATTATATACTATATTTTTTATGTGGTACTAAATACTAAAACTATTTATCATTACCTAACTTGGTCCTTCTGACTAATTGATTCAAATAATTCAATTATTTTGATCACGTGATCATATAATTATAAAAGTTATTGTATTGAAAATTTCATGAAAGAATCACCCATATGATGAACACATGACCAAAATGACAATATTATTTGAAACAAATTGGCTAGAAGGACCAAGTCAAGTAATCATAAATAGTTGTAGGATCTAATTTTATAAAAACAAAATTATAGGATCTAGTTCAAGAACTTGAAAATGAGAAATTTTTCTAAAATGAATTTTATGGTCAGAAAATATGTGTTTAAAAAGGAATTTATATACAATTGAATATGATTTATAAAAATGATAAATAATGTTAGAAAATGTCTTCTCTTATATATATATATATATATATATTGATGAAAAAACGGAGCAATAATATATTAAGACAGTAAGGAAAGCCAGTCAAGATGCAGTGCATCAAGTACAACAGGATGAGATGATTGTGACCAACACACCTCAGTCAAAAAAAGAGAGACCAAGTGAAGCAAGTTTATGAGCACAATGATTACCAACCCTAGGAATATAAAGAACACGTGTAGATGTAGAAGCAAAACAAAGCAACTTAATTGTGCCTAGCAAATTGCCATGGATAGATAGATCAACAATATCCTCATATAGCCGCTTAACTAGTGTTTGGCAGTCCATTTCAATGATCAAATTAGAATGATAAAACTCCCTACATTTGAGAATGCTTTTCTAGAATGTGGTAGCTTCAGTGTGAAAAAAAGAAACCATCCCTACTAGTGGACCTGCCCCCACGAGAAGCACAATGCCATGGTGATCCCTAAGCACATACCCGAAGCCATCTTGTCCATGGCGGAAGGAGGCATCAATATTCAGTTTGATCCAGCCCTCATCTAGTGGTTGCCACTTGAAGTTCAAAGGTTGTTGAGAGGAAGGTGGAGGTGTCAAAGGATACCAAACCTCTTGGAATTGTGCCAAGAACTCCAAAGAGCATCTAGCTAAAATTGGTGCCAAAGAATGTTTATGCTGGAATAGCAAAGCATTCCTGCTGTTCCATATGGTCCACAGACATATAAAGATTTGTTCCAAGGTAATATCATCAATCATAGCCCTCTCATGGATCAACTAGAAAAGGTGTATCCATGATTAAGCTTTGGACACCCAACTCGGTAGAGAGAAACCTAGAGAGGACCATACTTTTAGTGCAAAAGTACATTCAATGAACAAATGTGTATCACTTTCCAAGTTAGTTTGGCACAATGGGCAATCTCGCTGGGAGGTGATAGACCTATTTATCAAAGTTTCTCTTGTGGCTAGAGAATGATGACATAACCTCCAAATAAAGTGTTGAACCTTTGGAGGAACTTGACTGCACCAAATCAAGGTCCATCCACTATCTTGTGTGTATGAAGTACCAACAATAGAGGTCTGTTCAAGAGTTTGGACAACAACTCTGTAGGCTGATGCTACCGAAAATATGCCATTTGGTGTGTGGTGCCATATCTGCCTATCTTGCCCACCATGCAGTGGAAGAGGAATGGAAAGAATTAGCTCCACATCTCTAGGGTAGAAAAGCACATTCAATAGGTCTTGCCACCAGTTGCCATGCTGAATCAAATTTGAAACCGTGGCCTGGTCATGAAGAAAACAAAATGGCGTGATGAGCTTGAACGAAGGAGCTATGGGAAGCCATGGATCCAAAAATGCTCGAACCATTTGGCCATCACCAATTCGCCAACGAAGTCCTTTCTTCAACAATTCCTTGCCATGAAGAATGGACTACCAAACAAAGGAACAACCATTTCGTTTTTCAGCATACAAAAATCAGTAGAGGGGAAGTATTTGAATTTAAGCACCTTGGAAACCAACAGAGAAGGATATTGGATGAATCTCCATCCTTGTTTCACAAGCATAGCCTGATTAAATAAATCAGGTTGTTTGAACCCAAGACCACCATCACTCTTAGGTTTAAATAGTTTGTCCCAAGAAACCCAAGCTGCGCCACCACCCTTATCATTAGAGCTCCACCAAAATCGCTGTATCATTGAACGAATGTCATTACATAAGGAAACTGGAAGACGCTAAACTGACATCGCAAAATTAGGAATGGCTTGCAACATGGATTTGATAAGAATTTCCTTTCCCCCTTTAGAAAGTAGTTTCTCTTTCCAACCTTGGGTTTTTTTTTTTCCAAACACGGTCCTTCAAGTAGGAAAAGATCTTTGTCTTAGATTTACTAATGAGAAAAGGTAAACCTAAATAAAGATCCTCACCAGAACAAATGCGCATCTATAGTCGTTGAACAAGACTGTCTTGCCGAGCAATAGGGAAACCCCGAGAAAAAAAACAAGGAAGATTTCATCACATTCACCTTTTGTCCCAAAACTTTCTCATAAGTATCAATAGTGGAAGAAATAGTTTTCTATTGTCCCTTTTCATCCACAACAGGATGCTGATGAATCTTCCAAGCATGTTTGATGTGGTCCTTATGGAATGGCTCAAGAGGAGGGAAATCAATGTCATATGTACTAGAGGGTATCATCTGCTTCCATCTGTTGCCACGCATTCTAGTCATTTGCAGGTATAGGATCTGATAAGTAATCCCTGTTCATTATCTTATTTTATTATGCTCTGTAAGTGATTGCCACTCTGTGGATCCTTCACTCCATCAGAAAACCAAGACGCTTGAACAAATGAACACTGATCCTTCCTTGTCTTCGATGGATTAACATTTTGTTCAGATCACACGAGCACTGAAGAGAGCTATTGTTAGCCTAGGGATGGCGTTTTCTTGCTCTGATGATGTAGTGGAAAATGCAATCAGATAAAAACCTCCTCAAAGTTTGGGGAGATGAAAATATATCCCTGAGGAAAGAGTAGTTTCCCGAAGGGAAAACTGATAATTCCGATGGGAATATCAAAGAGCAGCCTGGAAAAGTGTTTTCCAATGATTGAATCTCTCTCCAAAAAGCTATTAAAAGCTTTGGTTCAAGTAAAAAATGAATTGAAATGGATTCTAATGGTTGAATCCGATGGGAAGAAGGCAACAAAAGGATGGTAAAAAGTCTTCTAATGATAAGAGAAATCTTAGAGAAAACTCTTGTGAAAAGATGTTAGAGAGAGAGTTTTGAAGTAAAAGATGCTTGTCCAGAAGATTCCCCTTTGTTTGGTCATGAAAGCTTCTTTTTATAGATGAAAATCATAAGGAAGATATTTTATTTTGGGAAGCCAAGGTTCCTTGCCCTCCAAGTAAATTAAGTGAAACACCTCAAAATATCTAAAAGGGAGATTTTTAAGCTGCCTTTTGAGATGCATGAAGATGAATTGTTTTCAAGATATTTTTGCCTCAAGGGCATAAATGTAAAATTGGTGTGGTTAGCACCATCTGACATGTAGGTGTTTTTGGTCTGCATAACATAGGTTTTGCATCGCATAAAGTGGTTTTGTATGGAAGAGTGATTCCTTAATTCCATTCACCATGACTTCTTCTATTAGCCAAGTGTCTTTAGATCCTTCTCTGTCTAGATTAGTTTCTTCTCTATCTAGATCTTCTTCCTCTCGTATTTCTAATGTCTATGAGATAGATTACCTTGCAGAAGATAGTAAATATCCTCTGTCTCAATATCCCATCGTTAATCCATACCAAATTTATCAAAAAACAAAGAATCCATTCAGCCACAGACTCCGACAAGTGTTTGGTAAACCCAACCAAAGCATTACAGTCCAAGGACTTTGTTCAGGCTTCTCAGTACACTACTCATTCTTTGGCAGCCTCTTGTGAAGAACAGTATGTCACACTTCAGATTCCCCCTGAATTTCCAGAAAGGTGGATCCGAGAAGGATATAGCCATATCCATTTCGAAGCCATTCGACTGGCACTCACCCTTCATGCAAAAAAGGGTCTTCCTATGGTTTCTTGGATTGCTTTACTCGATTCCCGTTTTCCTCGATATCAATATACTGTTATTGGTACTGTCCAAACCACATTAAATGCCGGAACCATTTTTGTCACTCTATTCCCAAACTTCACCATGTGCCTAAATGATCCCTCTTTGCAAACTACTTTCAAGGTACAAATCCATATTACAGGACCTGAGATCCAGAACACTCTGATGGCAACTTTACATCATCAGATGACCTATCGAGTTCAGAACCATGCCTTAGACCTTCTATTACCATCTCATCTCCAAAATGGAGAAACAGTCTTTCTTTCTTTGGATTCTCCTAATACGCCCAGTTGTACTTTTGTCCCTAGACAATTATCTCGAGAACAACTGGAGCAAATCCTTCCTTCCTCCTAGATCACCAGTTATGAAAAGACTCGTCAACCTGAGGCTACACCTCTTCAAGTCTCAAATCCTAAGTTCCATTCCAAACCAGACGGATCTGTGGAAATCAGTTTCCCCGGTAGATCTGTTCTCTCTACAGTTTTCCCCACCGAATTCTGCATGCTATCTGAAGCCAACCAGTCTCAACAACCTATCCCTGTTGTGGGTTTCCAACCTAATGGAACCCCTGTTCTGACCTCCTCTTTTCCTGATGGACATATTTGGTATGACGTTTGTTCATGTCCCTCTTGTCTTCCATCTTCTGATCCTCCACAATGCAAGCAAAGTTCCCGCAAGACCTCATCCTCACAACAAAGGTTGAAAGCCCGCTATGAAGCCGGTGATCCTCAAGTTGGCCTCCTTAGTGAACCCAGTGGAAAATTTGACTATTATGTCCTTTATGGAACCTCTAAGCTCAAAAGCACTACTTCTTGGCCCTGGCCTTCTCCACCTGATAATTGGACTCCAGATTCTCAACCTTGGCCAGCTGATACGCATCCTCCCTCTTTAGCTATGATGCATCCTTCCTCTAGTACATATGACATTGATTTCCCTCCTCTTGAGCCATTCCATAAGGACCACATCAAACATGCTTGGAAGATTCATCAGCATCCTGTTGTGGATGAAAAGGGACAACAGAAAACTATTTCTGCCGCTAAAGCAGCCTTGAATTGGCAAGAAGAAAATGCTGCAGCCCAGAACTAAGCTCTCCAGCAACTCCTTACAAGCCTAGCAACTTTGTAGAGTAAGCTTCACCAGCACCAAGCCGACATGACCTCACAGTTCCAGTTCTATACCCATACTATTACTGAGCTCAAAGCCAAGATTGATAACTTGCACAAACAGCTTTCCTATCTAGTCCAGTACACTACTGAATGGTCCCCTCGAATGGCTACCATGATGAAAGAAAAGGAGTTTTTGCAATCCAACTTCAATCCCTTGAATCCTGGTACCAGTCTTTAAAACTCCAACCTGAACCTCTTTTTCCTCCTCCAATATCTGCTACTTATCTTCCCCACATACCTTCTACACCACCTTCTTTATTTACCCAGCCTTCTAGTACCTTTTCCCCTGGTCTATCACTTTGGAAGAAACCCACACCAAAACCTCCATCTTCTCAAGTTTCACCTAGTGTGGTTCCTCCTTTAACCCGGTCCCCTTCTGACCCTATGATCGGAGCCTCTTCTACATTTCAAATGATGTTTCTTGACCCTGAGCCAAATCCTATTGCCTCTTTCCTTAAAAATCTGGTCACAACTCCTACCTTGCCTGTTGTCCCTCCTATGCATTCTTCTTCTCCCAAACCAACTACGCTAGAAGAATCTTTTGATGCTTTTGATGCCTTTAACCGTCTCTTCATGATGAATCCAGAACCCCATGTTGAAGATCCAGATGATATACAAGAAGAAGAAAACCCTTCACAACTTGTATACTGTATTGCTGATCATCCTTGTAAATTCACTTTGGATGACTTACCTCCTTCTCAGTGGCGTGCCTGTTTCCAGTCACTCTATGCATGGTTGACTACAGATATGCAACAGTATCCTTTGGATCAGGTTCTCAAAAGGTTTGTTGCTTGATTGGAAGGACAACTACGAGATTTTGATACCTCTCTTGGCAAGTATCGACAACTTCAATTCCTCCAGGTTCAATCCTTGAAGAGGTTATTGAGATCCTCCGTCGACATTTTTTAGGAGAAAGAATTCACGAGATAACCACAGCCCGTACAGAATATTTGAAGATGCAATGTTGCTCGATTAAGCTAAAAGATCTGGAACGACATTATGATCGCATGTGCAAACGATTTTATATCATTAACCAGATTGATGATATCAATCTGAAACATGCCTTCATCAATTCGTTCCCAGATGAACTTGCTGGAGAAACAATGATACAGATTCGACAGGCCAATCTCAGTTGGGCACATATCACTCTTGGCCAAATTTGGCAGCTTATGCAACAAGCTTTGGAAAAACTGTGTAATCAGACCCGATTTTTCCAGCACTATCAGTCCAATGTCAAAAAACTCAGCCAAGCTTGTTCTGAATCTCATTTGAAGATCAAGTGCAAGTCTAATACCAACTGTTTGTGTGCACCCTCAAAAAGTTCTCACAAATCAAAGTTCCGATGGCACAAGCATCGGTCTTCTCGTAAACACCATATGCCTCATCACAAATGGAAGTATTTGAAACGAAGACGCAGTGGATCCCCTAGGAGCAAAGGTGATCGTTGTTTTCTGTGTAATCAGAAGGGCCATTTTGCCAAAAATTGCCCAAACAAAAAGAAAAGAACACAATTCATGATTTAGCTCAAACCTCATCTCCAAGAAGAAGACTCTTCCTCTGACATTGAGTCTTTATTTGAACTGGATGATGATCCCACAGATGCTCTTATGATCATCGCTCACACAGATGAAGACAGTACAACCACTTCCGATACCTCTCCAGATGACTCCTGTTCCAACTCAGAAGACTTCATGATGATCAATGCCAACACTTACCCACCTGGAATCATGCCTTTTACACCATACCCTTTGATTTGTACAAAGGTTCTTTTACAACACCACACTCTAGGTATTCCAGTCATTGCTCTTGTTAATACCGGAGCAGCTTCTTCTGTCATGAATCCTGACCTTCTTCCTCCCCACTACTGGAAGCCACATCACCGCCTTTTCAAAAGTGCCAATGGTGAAGATTTTGTGATCGATAAGATCAGCAAACCAATCCAAATTCATCTTTTTCCAAACCTCACTGTGACACACCAAGTTCTTGGCTCCTACCTTCCCAAAAGGACCTCATCATTGGGTTTGATCTCCTCAATCGAATTGCCCATTTGTCTTTCACCCTTGATGGTCTGCTATACAAAGGCCAAACACTTCCTTGGCTTTTCCGTTCAGAACAATTCCAAGTCTGCTCTATTTCTCCCCCTGATCCATTTGCTGCTGTTCGCACCTCTTGTGCTATTTCCCACACAGAGTTCCTTCAGAAATGTTCCCACCCGTTGTGGAAAAATTCAGAATTTTACATTTCACTCCCTCTCTCTCAACACAAGGAGAGTATTCCTCAAAAGGCTAGTCATAGTGGAATGTCCCCTGTTCATTATGACTTGGCAACCACTAAACTTAAGCAACTCCTCTCAGAGAACCTCATCGAACCCACAAATTCCCCTTGGGCCTCTAAGGCTTTCTATGTTAACAAACGAGCTGAACAAGTCTGTGGCAAAATGCGTTTGGTTATTAACTACCAAACTCTCAACAAGTTTCTGGCTGATGATAAATTTCCTCTTCCTAGAAAAAATAACATTTTTCAGTACTTGCCTGATGCCAAAATCTTTTCAAAATTTGATCTCAAAGCTGGTTTTTGGCAGCTTGGTGTTACACCTGAAGAACGTTTCAAAACTGCTTTCTGCATTCCTAATCATCATTATCAATGGACTGTCATGCCCTTTGGTCTGAAGGTTGCTCCTTCTTTATTTCAAAAGGCCATGTCTAAAATATTTGCTCCTCTTCTTCCAAACATCGTCATTTATATTGATGACATCCTCTTGTTCTCTCCTGATCATGAGTCACATTTGCACTTAATCCAAGAGTTCCATTCCATAGTCCAGTCTCATGGTATTATGTTGTCAGAGAAAAAGATGATTTTAGGTGTGCATGAGGTCGATTTTTTAGGCATGAAACTTCACAATGGTAGTTACGTTCCCCAACCGCATATTGCTTAACACTTACAAAACTTTCCTGATGAAATCCTTTCCCACACCCAACTCCAACAATTTCTTGGCATCGTTAACTATATTTCTAGTTTTATTCGGCATGTTTCTCATTGCAGGTCTCTTCTGTCTGCTCGCCTAAAAAAGAATGCCCCCCCTTGGACACCTAGATACACTCAAGCAGTAAAGCATCTCAAACAAATTTCACAGTCTTTGCCTCCCCTCAAGATTCCTTCCACAGGATCCCGTATACTGCAAACAGATGCCTCAGATGAACACTGGGGTACGGTACTTATTGAAGAACTTAATGGCGAACGAAAGGTTTGCAGTTACCAGAGTGGACAATTCAAGGACTCTGAAAAACACTACTATTCCACCCTTAAAGAAATTCTTGCTGTCAAACGTGGAATTGAAAAATTTGAGTTTTTCCTGATTGGCCACACATTTACCATTGAAATGGATATGACATCTTTCCCTTGCATGCTCCAGTTCAAAAATAAGATGATTCCAGATGCTCAATTACTCCGATGGAAAAATTGGTTTGCCCGGTACACTTTCCAAGTTCAACACATCCCTGGCAAAAGGAATGTCCTTGCCGATTTCCTCAGTCGACCATCTCAACCACATCCTACTCCATCCCAGCCACATCTGATCCCATACATAGCTCCTTTCGAGCTTTCCAACTTACCACCAAAAGTCAGTGAAACCATTCTAAGCCTCACTTTACCTCTTCGCAGCACCATAAACTACCGCACTTTCTATCGTATCCTCTTAAATAAGTATGGTCCTGCTGTTTTCCTTGGTATAACCAATAATCCTAACCGACCCTACCTTAGTATCTTCCACATTTGCAACCCATGGATTTTCCCCAAAGAGGGTCTTTACTACTTCTGGTATCTCCTTGAAGCCCATTCCATAGCCTTCAGTTTTAACACCTCCAAACTCCTTTCATATATTTGGACATGTGATAATGCTCAGAATCTGCCACCCGAAAGACTTGTGTTTTTTAAATTTCTCTCCTGGTTCCATACACCTCCTGCATGGATTATGTTCCTCGGTCCAAGATCACAAAAATATGTTGTTGTCTCTCTCCACCGACCAATAACAAACTTGTCCATACATTCCAAAAGCCCAAGACTCTACCATTTCCCTTTGGACCAAGTTATTGCTTGGACAGCCCATAATATTGCTACTCCAAGTATGCAACGAGATCTCCCCGAGCTCCAAGAGTTTGTACTTCGACAAATTTGTCTCAAAAACTATATTCCTCTGGCTGAAATGGATACCCTGATTGAAGCCCAGCGACTTTGGACAAATCCCCACAGACTCTTACATTTCAATTCAGCGTTTTGGTCCACTCACCTATTTGCAACTGAAGTATTGCTATATCTTGAGGCCCATAGACAGTATCACACATATGGTCCAAATGGATGAAGGACTTTACTGTACCCAGAGCCCATGTGTTCAGATGAAGAAGACGATCCACCCGACCCGGTTGGATCTGATGACGAAGTCTTTGGTGGACCCCTACCGCACCAAGATTCTGAAGGATATAACAGTGATGCTGAAGACCACCTGTCACCCTAAGATGCTATTGCTCTTTGTTTCCAGTTGTATGTCTGCTTTCTGAAAAGTTGTTTGTCCCCTGGCACAGACACAAAGCTGTGACCTTGGCTTTTGCTTTTGCTTTAGTTATGCTTATCCCAGTGTATGAAGCATCGAATGTTTGAAGTCCGTCTTTGAGGTCCGTCCTCGCCTATAAAAGGACCCTTAGCCCTCCTCATTCCTCAGAGGTTGGGAAGTTTGTAAAATTTGCCTTTGAAGTTAATATCAAGTTTGTTTGGTTTGTGTGTTCTACTTTGGTCTTCATCATTTCTTTTAGTTTATTATTTGGTTATTATTTGGTCTTGGTTGTTAATTTGAGCATTCATAGAAGAGTTCGTATCCTGTAGGAATAGAAGACAATCATTTGCAAAAAAAAAATGAGAAAGATGTGGCCCCCAATATTCACCTTTGAGCATGGAGGTATGAATTAATTGAGAGAAACTGCTTCAGCACATAATAAAAATAGATAAGGTGAAAGAGGATCACCCTGACGGATACCCCGGGCGGGCTTAAAAGAAGAAGAGGGCTCACCATTCACTAATACCTGGAATTGAACTGAGGACACACACTGCATAATTAGAGCAATCAAACGGCTAGGAAAATGCATCTTGGACATAACCCATGATAACACTAAATTATATCATGTTTTTAGCATTAAATCATGTCTACTTTCAGTTGAATTTTACAGTATTTCGAATAAATTAATTACAAATGATGCTAATTTACATTTATTTTGTT
>JAXGGT010000094.1:4793937-4823588 GCA_035583425.1 Marsdenia floribunda | reverse complement strand
CTAGTATGTGCTTAAGTTGATATGTGATTAAGTAATATCAGATTTTTCTTGTATTTTGTTTGATTTTGATCTATGAGGCATTATATTAGCATTGTCTGCATGAATCATCTTTACCAAGTAAATTACCATGACTGAATTCTAAAAATAGGATATATTATCCTTGAGTGTTAAGAGTTCATAAATTCTGGTTTTACTGTTTGTCCAGGAGTGCAAAAACTTACCTCTTCCATCTCCCTCAATGGTGTCTTAACACTGAATATACCCGTTTGAGAATTATATTGAAAAATTGTATGACCCCCAGATTTTGCTCCATTTTTCACATATTTTCTCCATATTATAGAGGGAAATGGATGTCTAGTGGGTGTTGCATTTTCTCTACGTTCGCTAAAGTACTGAACAAGTTTTTCATATGTATACTCAACTAAAGCCTTCAGAGGTAGTGCACGACATTTCTTTAACACACTATTCAAAGACTTAAATAAATTTGTAGTCATGCAACCGTACCTGAATCCACCGTCATATGAAAGTGTCCATTTTTCCCGATCAATGGCATTCAAGTAATTGAATGCATCAACATTTCTCCTCTTGATTTCTTGCATGATTTCGTTGAATTTAGTCACCTTGCTCTCTGTTCCATCCTTTTACATCAATTCAGTTAATTCTTTTTTCTTGAATGTAACTTTGAAATTTTCCCTTACATAGCTCAAACAAAATCTATGCACTGCATTAGGTGGTTGCCATTCAACTATACGATTCATAGTACTCAGAATTCCTTTGTGTCTATCAGAAATTAAATAAATAGTTCTGTTAGACACCACATAAATTCTTAATAAACGAAGAAAACCAAGTCCAACTTACTTATGACTCCTCATCAACAATTGCAAATGCAAGAGGAAAGATATGGTTATTTGCATCCAACCCGTTAGCAATAAGTAGGACACCTTTGTATACTCCTCTAAGAAATGTACTATCGATTGAGATAACTAGACGACAATGACTAAATCCCAAGATATATGCTTTGAAGGACCAAAACACAAATCAGAAGACCTTTTCATTTTCAGTGCTGCATTGCTGATGTTTCCAACACGCAATTGTACCTGGATTGTAATGCCATCATATATTTTGGAAGTATTTTAAAAGTGTTATTCTAAGTGCCAACTAAAATTTCTATAATCATATCCATCTCCACTGAATTGAGAGGTTGAAGGTACTTGATTTTTTTGTGAAATTTGTAATGGCTCTATCTCTTCCTCATCTTCCGAGTTGCTATTATCTTCATGTGGTCCATCACTTGTAGCTCCCTCAAAATCAATTATTGGTCCTCGTTCGTCTATCGCACCTATGTCATCATCCACAACAGTTTCATCCAGAATTGGATCTTGCTCTCTTGCAACATTAGGCCCTCTGTTCATGAACTCCATAAGTGACTCACCCATAATCCCTCCAATAGAGGTTCCCATACTAGTAGAGTATGAATTACTATAGTGGACTCATTCATTCCAGTTGAAGTAAAACTTGGGATTTTTGGAATTTCTATAGGTAATGGATATATATGAGAAATCACCTCTTTGAAATCGGAGATTATACATCAACAAAGATGTAAAACTATTTTGATGAGTTGTATGGACTCCTGTAGTAACATCATATACTGTTGTAGGTGGACTTACTTCTATTGTATGTCTAGAATCAAAATTGAAACTTGGACCAAATGTAGATGCTATCGGCTCAAATTCGACCAATATACCAACTCCCCCATTTTTTGTTTCATTTGGTAGTGTCCACAAATTATCCATATCATCATCATTATCCAAAGTAACAAGAGTATATTGAATTATGATATACCCTCGAAATAGTATAGGAACTGGAAGGGAGAATCTCACCTTTACCATTGATCTGTCAATGTTCCTAAAACCACACACTTTATTAACCAATTCCGAATGCGAAATCTGTTTCCTGAGTACCCATGACTTTTGAGCTCAACCATCAAAATAAGGAATCTCATTACTATCATATCTAATAGCACAATCCCAAAACAAATATAACCTTATAGGTTCATTCAAAGTAGAAATCTGCAAAATACGAAGATTAAGGAAGTATTAAGTAACCTTATAGGAATCCATTCCCATGCCCATAATTTTAACATTAAAAAAAAAAAAAAAAAACAAACATTAAATTAGTTATAGATATAAAATTTTAAATCTAAACATGTATATTATGAAAAATATGTCTTCAAATAATACCTGAAGAAGAACGAGCCTACAAACCTCCTTCGCATCTTCCCTCGATGCTAAACACATAGACCGGTAAAGATACGCTAATACAGCACTCCTCTAGTTGAAATTTCCAGCCCCTATCAAATTCTCGAAATGAGTCAAATATTTTAAGTTGACTAATGACCCCGAGTGGTTGGTGAGCAACAATCCACCCATCAAGTATAGTGCAAGACCCCTCACACGCTGTTGGACCTGCACCTTAGTAGCATCGGGTGCCAACTCAGTGGATAAAAAATCCTCTAAAATAGATTTTTTTAAATAATTTCCAGTAATGGCTCCAATTGGAGGCCGTTATCCTAAGAATCCCTCTATATATCGATGTCAATATGTCTGACCAACCTTACCTCCCGTAACAGCTAAACCATCAATGGGTAACCTCCATAGTAATGCCACATCTTTCAACATGACTATAGTCTCACCACACTACAGGATTCCAGGACAAAAACGGTGGCCAGGGAGGTGCCATTTCTGGCTCCTTGGCTGTTGTTTTTGCCTAAAACAGCGGTCCAACGTCGTTTAAAATCACATCGTTTCTGATATACGATGGCTACAAAACTGTCACATCGTTTCTGATATACGTTGGTCAAAACGTCGTAAAAAATAATTTTAAAAAAAAATTAAAAATAGGTCAAATACAGCGGTTGTATAACCGCCATTTTTGATACCCAAATATAACGGCATCAACAGTCATTTCTGATTTATATATATATATATTTTTTAAATGAAAATTAAAAATAAATAAATAAATGGGTAAAAACGACAGCTATCAACCGTCGTTTCTGATTTTATTTATGTTATTTTTTAAATTGTTTTTAATGAAATTTTTTTAAAAAAATAAAATAGGTAGAAACAACAGCTCTAGCCGTCGTTTCTAATTGATTAATTTTATTTATTATTTTTTTTTGAAAACTCAATTTTTTTTTAAATAAAAATTTTTTAAAAAAATAAAATATGTAAGTGTTATTTTTTATTTTTTTATTTTTTTATAAAAAAAAATTAAAATTTAATTTAAAATTTAGATTTAACTACATGTTAAAAATAACAACAATTGACCATCATTTTTATTTTAAATATGTATTTTAAAATTAAAATTAGAAAATAAAATTAATATTCGTAAATTAAATAATAATTGATAATAAAAATTAATTAATACCAAATTTAAACCATAATTAATGAATAAAAACTTCTATATAATCTCAGAAAATTCACAATTGAGATTAATAATCACATAATAAGATTCAAATGTATTCTATCATTAAAAAAGCAAAAAAAAAAAAAACAATAAGATCATCTATATATATCTATATATCTAAATATATATATATATATATATCTATATTTATATATCTATATATATATCTACATAACTATATATCTATATTTATATATATATATATATATATTATGATCCCAAAAACAAATCACGAGCCAAAACTTTAATAGTCTTTACCTATATCTGTCAACAAAAATCAAAATGAGTGGCACATGAGTGAATCATTACAACCACACTTCAAATTGAATTCCAGCAATGAAGAAGGCATATTAGTAAGTAAAAAAGTAGTGTAGCCCTGCTAAAGCATCCTCCCCATTGTATATAGTAGCACAAAGTCCTAATCAGAATTCCTTATATAAAGCAATTCTTCAGAATCTAATTTAAATAATTGCCACATGTATAGACCTAAGAGGATATGAAGCACTAGACTTACTTTCAACCCAATAAAACATTATAAGCAAGAACGTGGAACTAATATAAGGGATAGGAAAAGAAAGAAAAAACGAAATTACAGCACAAATATCTCCCTTACAGATCAACTTGGCATATTAGATAATAAAATCTTTTATGACCTTTCTACCTTGTTGATCTCGTTCAGTTCATATATATCTAGTAGGTAGTTGTTTCTATGAACATTGATCACACATGATTTACTTTATAGATTTTCTAATCTTCAAGACATGGAATAGCATTCAGTATTAGTCATAGAGGCTTAAAACTTTCCATGGGAAAACATTAACTTTGTCCAAGGATGGTACCAACAAGATAAGGAATGCAAAGTACAGTTAGAAATAAATTCAAATATGACTAGTACTTGTCAGTAGCAACAGAAATTCAAGTTATCACCAAAATACCTCAGTTTGGAATTCTTTCTCCCCTTTGCTTAGAATCAGTTGCAAGCACTTTGACGGTAACAGCCTCCCCAGTTGACATCTGAGCTCTGTAAACAGGACCGAAAGTCCCTTGGCCTATGTACAGAAGTAGACCTGCAATTTACAAGCACCCCCAGTCTTTATCACTGATTCTAAAAGAAGAAGCTTTCTTTACATAAGAGTTTAAAATTTGCTTGTGGGCATTTCTGTCATATCACATATCAAGGCACTTACATTGTAAAACTTCACTCCTAAGGTCCAAGTATAATTATCCATTTCAAGATATGCATATTGTTATATCACCTGCAATTTTTTTTTGTGAACATAGATTTATCATTATCATACTATAGAGATTCCTTGATAAGAATCTTTGATGTTCAAGGCAAAAAGTAAATCCATAAAATATTGAAGAAAGAAATAGCACTCAATGCAAATTTTCCATGCAAATTAAAACATCATTGTCTATCATACTGCTAAAGTTCTTGAAAATCTTTAGCGACTCATATTCCATAGCTTTGAATAGATCTCTAACCACTTATAGAATCTTTTACAGATACATACCCGGCCAAAAGACTCTTGTAGGAGAACCCTAAAATCATTTTACTTAAAGAATTCTTTTTATTACCAGTTGAACTTAGTTCGAAATATTTAAATCATCATAAAAAATTTAAAAAAAAAAAAAAAAAAAAAAAACTTACTACTCTCCTCTCCATCAAACATGGCAAGTTAGTTATAAAGCCATTTCAAACTGCATTCCCCAAAGCTGCCACCACTTCTAAGCTAGACATCCTAAAAAAGGAATAAAGTAGTTAAGAAGATTGAAAAGATAAAGGAGTTCTGTCAAAACACAATGCTCCATGCATCTGTAATGAACTGTAATTCAATGAAATTCCTATATCAGTTTATCTAGATCTTTATCATGATACTGTATAGCAGTTCTAAATCAAAGCCTATCTCCAAATGAAAACCGACAGCTCTGATTGTCATTAATTACACTAACTTGAACAGCCCTGCAAATAAAATCAGAAGTGAAATAAGTTCTCTTTGGCATAGAATAAATAACTAAACCATTTTTTTTCTCCTTTTAAAGAAGATACATGAATCCAATACTGAATTCTAACAGAAGTTATCACAAACTTATAGTTCACATTGAACAAAAGCAATAAGATGAATCCTACTGTTAGGTGTATAAGAAAAAATAAAAAAGAAAAAGAAAAGAAAAAAGAGGTAACAATCAAGGTTTTGTTTTGATAAAAAAAGTATACTTATTCCAAACACTTTTAAACATTTTTAACCTCGTAGGTTTGTTTTGTAGGCAAGTTAGAAACTTCCACAGTGCACTACTGTAAAGAAATTTAAGCATATCATGAAATGCCACACATGCTTCTTTCAAAAATAATATTCTCCCACCTCATTCTTCGATACTTAGCCCCAAAGGAATCAACTTTATTCAGGCTACTCAAAAAATTCTCTATTCAAGTCTTGAAACAACTCAATTCCATGCATAGTATATCGCCAACAAAAAGAGTCTCAGCAACAACTAAGAGATAAGTCATAAATTACCAATAGAACCAAGTCAGTACTTACCAAAGGCTTATGTTTAGTTTACCAACAATAAAAAGTAGCATTACTAGTTAAGGAAATAAGATCAAAGACAAAAACCCAAAGGAGAAGACAAAAACCCAAAGTTGCTTCAGCAAGTTCTAAGCATTTCTTACAATGCTGAAATTAAAGGAAAATTGTTTCAAGTCAATCAAGAAAAATGATGAAAAAGTTTACCTTTTGGGAGTGATTCCCCAATTACTGATAGTACTTCCTCAAGGTAATATCTAAAATGCAATGAACTCTTCTTATAAAGTTCAGATTCTTCATCATTTGGAACATTCTCTATACATACTTTAACAGGCTAGAAAAAGAAGAAAATTATGTATCAAAACCATGAAGTCACCACAACATCTAAAAGCTAGCTTCACCAGTGGACAGGAATATAATTTATATACTTAAAATATGTCGGTAAAACTGCAAGACAAATATGTTAAACTTGGAAGCACAAAGGGTATGTGTGAGGAACTATGGAAACCTAGGTTTAAATAAGAAAGGAAATTGAAATAAAGAGAAATATGATCTAATTTAAGTCCATCTATAGTAAGTGCCCATTCTCTATGCTCTCTGCCCAAGCAGAAAAGAATCAACATTGAGAAGCCAATGGTTCAGTTCTTAACAAAGAAAACACCAATGTTTCACAAAACAAAATTATAAGCAGATAGAAAAGAGAGGGGTGGTTGGAAAGGAACTTTTCATTTTATATGTACTGAAATGTAGACCATACTGCATAGGTTTCCATTCCAAAAAAAAAGCAGGAAAAAAGACTGCATTTTTTTCACAACAGAGAAACTAAACTTACAGTTTTTCCAAGAATACTCCAATAGAACGCCAACACAACACCTTGCCCCTCCCCAAATAACAAAAGGAGAAGAAAGCCCCCACAAAAAAAAAAAAAAAACAGTTGGAAATTCAACGTAATGCCTGAAAATAAAATTAAATAAAAGAATATACTCCTAGAAATTCTTGATCATAGTAAATTTTGTGTCAGAGAGAAACATTCAGCACAATCCAATCAAAGAATAACAGTTTCCCCCATGATTAAGTACAAATAAACGTGTCTATGCAAAAAAAAAAAAAGAAAAACCAAAAATGAACAGGTAGATAGGAGAAAGATTTAC
Source organism: Marsdenia floribunda (assembly GCA_035583425.1). Taxonomy (NCBI): domain Eukaryota; kingdom Viridiplantae; phylum Streptophyta; class Magnoliopsida; order Gentianales; family Apocynaceae; genus Marsdenia; species Marsdenia floribunda. Next base: position 4,816,447 of record JAXGGT010000094.1, on the reverse strand, counting down.
CAAAGATAGTGAAGAGATTCCAACTTTGAATATGTGCAAATCGAACTCACTTGTATGCATAGTAGCATATATATATACAAATTAAAAAAAGAAGTATAAAGATAATCAAGAGGCTATTTAAATACTAATTAACTTTTGGAAAATAAATTTTTGAGCAGTCAGTTGAACAAAATCCCTTCCTTCCCCTCCCCACTCAAAAGCCTAAAACACCGTGCAATAAAGCTAAAATTCTTAATTCATAATTGCATCAACAAACAACCTCTTCAAAGATCAAAGTGCAGGATTCAATCTATGATGTAAGCTACCACCTTAAAGATGCTCTGCATGGACAAGTAAATATCTAAGTTTTGCTAAGTATTCACCTGTATTCTTAGTTCCCTGAAATCTAAGTTTGCAAGGAAACAGAATTATCAATTTCATATGTTTCATATGGAATATATTGCTACATAAGGTGGATATATTTAATATATATATATATATATATTTTGAAATATCAATATTTATGCAAATTAGGCTCATTTCAGCAAACTCTCTCCCTCAACTTTATGAATTTAGGTTTAACTGCTCTCCCTTAGCAAACACTCATTTCTACATTCTCTTCTAAAGACTCCATGAATAATTAAAAGAAATCCACCCTAAGAAGAAATTCTTCAAAACAGTTAAAACCTATCAAATTGGAAAAAAAAAAAAAAGTTTTAAAGTTTCTGCTTTGGTGCTATAAGAGAGGTTAGATCCTGAAATCTTATGAAAAACAAGTTGACTGACTATCTAAACCAGATATTCAAGAATCAAGATATAAATAGAAAATCATTAAACATTTAACTTCAAGAAGTAAAGAGTCAGGAAATAGAAAAAGAAAATAAACAGGTGCAGATCCAACTGGGTGCCTAAACAACTGGGTGTTCAGTTGTCTGAAGACCATCCATTTAAGTTCAAAAAAGAAAGGGAAAAGAGAAAGAAATAGAATGCCTAGATATGAACAAAGAATAAAAACGCTCGATTACTTAGAATCACTAGTAAAATTTCAATCTTCTCAACACCGAGGAATCAATTATAAAAAATAAATATATAAATAAAATTTAGAGCAAAAGAAAGAAAATGCTAGACCTCCATAAAGGAGAAATGCAATTGAAATTCTATTCGATGCTTCAAAGTTTCAATGAATAAAGAATTCATAACATGGGGTATCAATCCTGTTTGGCAACCATCTCTGAAACTTGTGCCCATCGTATACGGCTAAGACCACGACTACCACCTCCACGGCCAACACCACAACTACCAACCCCCACAGCCACCATCACGACCAACATTTGAGTACTGCTGCCATCTACCTCCGCCAACAGATCCACCGCATCCTCTTCCTGACATTTTTGAACAAAAATCAAAAACCTCAGTATACTTTGTTCTCTCTAAACTGTGCGGCAAATGATTCCGCTGAAAGCAAAAAGGGTAGATCCAAATCAAAGCTTGGAAATCAACCTGACAAGAAGGGATTTGGAGGAGGCATAGGGCGGAGGTGCGCGATATGAGAGAGAGAGGAGCCGGGTATGTGTTTGGTAGTGTGAGTGTGTTGAAGGTGTGTTCAAAAGGAAAGTAAACAAGAATCGAATAAGGGGGGAAATGTGAAAATTTTTCACTACAAAAAGTGGGGCGACCCGACCCGACCTGACTCGATCGGACCTGAACATTTGAGTTCACCTCTAGGCATATTTTTTAAAAAACATTAGCAGCTAGGCCAAAAATGGTGGCCTGATCGTCGTTTCTAGTTGGGTCGAGCCGTCGTTTTTTACTCAATACTTTTAAAAAAAAGATTTTGGGTTGTCACCTTTTTTTTTGGTCTAAAACGGCGGTCCGACTGTCATTTCTGGTTGGGTTGAACCGTCGTTTTTTAGTCCAATAAAAAAAAAATTATTATTTAGGGTTTATGGTATTTTAGGATTTAGGGTTAGGGTATATTTTACTATATAAATTATTTTTAAACACTTAAATAATGTAATAATCATTATATATCTAATTTGATATTAATAATCAAAAAATAATAATAATTATTTCATACATAAAGGTATAACATTTCATTAGTATAAGTTACGACATATATATCTATATGTATTATATAAGAAACATCTTATTATATATATTAAATAATTAATTCAACCGTTGAATATAACCATATATAAGTTATTCATATTGACAAAATTTTATTTTAATCGGATATTATTTCATATGTAATCCATTTATATTTCTATATTTAATACCGAAATTTACACATTTTTTTAGTTTACAAAAATTAAAATTTTAATCTAACCGTTAGATTTGTTAAACATATAAAAAAAACTAAACCTACAAAATTTGAAGCTAATCTGATACTATTTCATGTGTCATTCATCTACTTTCGTAATTTTAATATCAAAATATATGCATTTTTTTATTTTATAAAAATCAAACATTTAATCCAACCGTTAGATTTATTAGAAATATATTAAAAATAAAATAAGTAAAATTTGAAGCCAATCTGATACTATTTCATATGTCATCTATTTACTTTTGTAATTTTAATACCGAAATATACACATTTTTTTATTTTACAAAAATCAAACTTTTAATCCAACCGTTAGATTTATTAGAAATATATTAAAAATAAAATCTGCAAAATTTAAAGTTAATCTGATATTATATGAATAATGATCGAAGTTATAGACTCGTATTTTGAACAAAAACCACGCTTTGTAGTCGTCGTGTTTTCTCAAATGAGGCATCGTATTTTCCTAACCTAATATGACACTTTAAAACTATCGTATTTGGTCACCACGACTGTCGTATTTGCCTAATCAAATACGACGGTTGACAAAACTGCCGTTTTAAACTGTCACATTTTTCAAAAAATTATCAAAAACGACGGTTGGAGAACAAATCGTCGTATTTGGTGGACCAAATACTAAGGCCACGAAGCCGCCGTATCTGGTGACCAAAAACAACAGTTTGCAACCGCCATATTTGGTAGGCGTTGAATCTACCAACTTTTGTTTGTAGTGCCACAAGAGAAATGAAAAGTATGTGTCTTGGGCCTCCATCTCTCAATCAAAGCCATGATCAAACTATGATCAAGAATGTAATAACCTGCCCTAGCTACACCAACAAAGCCTATCACATCTAAAAAGAGTTTCACTCTATCATGTGTATCTCATAAAAACTCCAAAATCGCTTATCCCACCTGCTGACAACTAACGCCTTATCAATGGGTTCATTCCATATCAATGACGATCGGTGATTTTCTTGCTCATTCAAGACAAAAGAATCAAAAGGTCTCGGATTAATTCCCTTCATTCTAAACCTTGTCAAATACATAAAAAACAGACACACAAACAAACAATTAATTCAGAAATGACTAAATGATAACAAACACACTTTCAAAAATAGATGCAACTAAATTGGTACTTGGATATGCATGGTAAACCTTCTGAGAGGTTCTAGTAAGAACATCAATACCACCGAAAACTAAACCATAAATATAAACATAAACTAAAAAAGAAAAACAATTTTTTTTAAAAAGGCAACTGGGACCTCCTTCAAACCAAATAACATTAAATATGTCCTTGTCAAACGCATTAACTATTATGCACCTTCAAAGAAAATAACAATCAATTCATTATATTCCATTTACAATGTCCAACGAAAGCTTAGTTAGTAGAATATTTCATATAATATAAAATTAAATTTAAATGTAGCATGGATATTGAATGAATTCTTTATATAAATAACATTGTAACTTCAAAGAAAAACGTATTTGCTCCTTCACATACTAACCCCCTTCATAATTCATGTCACGATGACCATGACATGATTTTCTTGTTATGGATAAAAATAGAATAATTATTCACCACAAACACATACCTATTTGACCATGAAATAATAATTCCATCTAAGAATGAATCATGTTAAACTGCTATATATATAAAAATTCTTAGTCAGGCATTCATCTTAAGAATCCATAGGGTTCCATAAAAAAGGGAAAGAAAAGAAGCGATACATTCGATGGTGAAGGTATCAAAACTGAGAAATCTTTGAATTTAATTGACATCTCATATAAATTATTAGCTGAATTAGATTTCCCGAGCTCACAAAAATGGCTTAGCAAAAAAGAGCACTGTGTATAGGTGATTATTTCAAGTATCCTAGCAGAAGATGTCAACCTTTGGATCTAAGTATCTAGAGAAACTAAATCTTCTGGTGACATTCACATTTGGAAGGCCACCACTAATATTGTTCAAACTCAAATAAGAATAAAACGTATCACCTTAAGTATCCAAGTTAATTTAGATATAGGCATAAATGCCACTAGAGTGAATCTCAAACAGTCATGACCAAATAGAAACTTAAGTCGTGGAAAGAAAGGATAATTAAACCCCATGGATTTCATCAATCAATTTCATCCAACATAATCACAAGAAAAGATTTAGGGAGTCAAAACTACCAAACATCTTTCGAGAGATGGATATTATCCGGCAATTTACTTTCTAAGCATAGTACTGAAATTCTTAAACATGTTCTTCAAGCATAGACTCTTAGCATGCAATTTCAAAACTTATAGGTGCAGGTGCTTTTGATCTTAAACATTACAAAGACCACGCAGGCAGAACAACACACAATCACAGACAATAAGAGATATTAACCTACGATGAAATCCAATAAATGAGATCAAAACTCAAGAATCCTTACCATAACTGCAACCATATGTAGCCATCAATGCCTTACTATATATATATATATGTAAGAATTTTTATGTAAGCAACTCATATATAATTTAAAGTGCAAATTTATAGACCAAAATCCTCATAAAAAATGAACTATGTTAAACTGCTATATATATATATATGTTATATATAGCACCAAATAATTGTAAACAATGAAAACCAGTAATCTCAAAACACAAAGTATTAAACGGCATTGTACTCAAAACAACAACTAAAACTACCAAAAATTTAGATCTTATAGATTTTTGAGTAAAAAACTTCCAATTTTAAGATTTGGAACTACCAGTGCTCTACCTTTTCACTACAAAAAAATCATCCCTTTCGTCGCAAATCTGTACAAGGAAGATGAAGTAGAAGAGAAAGAGAAATGAGGAAGAAAATGGAGAAGATCTTGAAAGAAAGAAGAAAGAAAATGCAAAAGAAACGCAAGAAAGAAGAAAAGCACAGAAAGAAAATGAGGAAGCAAAATGAGAAAGAGAAAGGAGGAGAAAGGAGTTGGGATAATTGGGAAAGTCAAAACGAACGTCCAAGCTGCATTTTTCTGCTGACGTGGCGGCCTAGTAGATAATGCACAGATAGCATGTGTTAATTTGCTACTGATTGTGCAAAAACACACGCTGGATGTGCGTTTTTTTTTTAATTTTAAATTGAGGGAAAACACACACCGGGTGTGTGTTAACTATTTAAAAATGCACACCCCATGTGTGTTTAGGCTAGAAATTTCCATAAGTTTCAAACTGGACTATTCAAGGAGTTGTGTTTAAAAATAAGGTTATTTTAGGCAAAAACTCATGATAAATGACCAATACGAGAAAAAAATATAAAAATAAAATATCTTAATTCTATTTTTTAAAAAAATAAATAGAACCTTCTTTTATTTTATTAGTAAAAGTTTATCTTATTTGTAATATTTGTTCAACTATAACCACTAATACCACTTACCATTAAATTATTACTCATTCACATAATAATGGATAACCTTTTTTTTTGTTTTTTTTATTTATTTTTATAAGTGCATATAGTTGGCATGTAAAATATATATTACAGATTTTATTTTTTGTTTGTAGGAAATTTTATTTAAAATAAATTGTAGAAGTAACAAAATACTATATAAATAATACATCTGGTCAGAAAATATAAAATAAATATAATATTGTACAGTAATTTCTTTAGTTTTTTTTTTTTTTTTTTTTAAGAAATCCTTTTTTCTAAAATTTTTATCAATTTTTTAATATTTCATAATTGTATTCTTAATAATTAATTGTAAAATTAATAAATTTACAAAATATAGCCATTTTTTTTATTTCATTATTTTTATTTTTTTTTTGGCTAAAACAATGACTATCCGAATAATCTTATAATTGAGGACAAGTAATAACTCAATCACTATCTAGTATTCGAAGTTTTGACTAATTCAGATTCGATACGAATTACGTTTATTGAGTCTAATTTTTGTTCGAAGGAAAACTTCACCATAACTTTTACAAAGTGTAGACAAAACAATTTTGACGAAAAATAATTTATTTAATTAAGACTATTAAAAATATGTTTGGTATTGATTATTTAAATAAAGTTCATAGATTTTCAATTATTTTGAATTAGTGTAAAGGGTCATGTTAAATACAATCTTGGGCCAAAATTAAATCGGCCTAACATATCGGAGGCCCGTGAATCAGTTGGAGAACAACCCTAATTGAAAGACTTTTAAGAAATTGCCTAATTATTTTTTAATCCTTCTTAAATATCTTGAGAATGTTGACAATTGCCTAATTCTTTTTGGACCTCTATTAAATATTTTTGAGATCTTGGCAATCTCTAAAAATAAGAGTTTTTCCTAAATTATTATGTTAAGATATATCTCAAAGATATTTTACAATGTAAAGATGAAAATATTCGAGAGACTCGAGTTATCTAAATCATTTATGGTAACACCTAAATTTTGCTCAACCTTGACCAATAAATAAGGTGCTATACCAAGGTTACAAAAACAACAACATTAAGTCTACAAGAAACAACACTGAAAGATAATCAAGATTGAAGGCAATCCAAACTTCAAAAGAGCAACTCTCAAAAAGTTCGAGTCTTCTTCAAATATTCAAGATGTTCTTTGAGGAGTTTTTCATGAAATAAATTGAGCAAGTTTGGACATTCAAAGATTGGGTATTCGACATCAAAGTCAGGTTGATCCAAACATCAATTGCATGGTCAATAAATTGGCATTTCTTACTAACGAGAAGAATCAAAGGATCTCTTTCTCAAATTAGGAAATTGGAGATTTTACCCACATTTCTTTATATAAATATATTTTATCTGTCAATATTTTTCTTGTCTCTAATTTTTGCAGACTTGAAATTTATTTGAGAACAAATTTGGTTATAGACTAAGGAATTTTGGTGAAAAATAATTTATTTAATCAAGAATATTAAAAATATGTTTAGTCTTTTATTTATATAAAATCCATAGAGGTCCAATTATTTTGGATTATTTCTGAATGGGACATAAAATAAAATCTTGGGCTAAAATTAAATCAACCCAACATATCGAAGTCCAAAGAATCGGTTGGGGAATAACCCTAATTGGGAGACATTTAAGAAATTGCCGAATTCTTTTTGGATTTCTCTTGAATATCTTAAGGATCTTGACAATTGTCTACCTCTTTTGGATCCTTAATAAATATTTTCGGGACCTTAGCAATCTCTAAAAATAAGAGTTTTACCTAAATTATTATGTTAAGATATATCTTAAAGATATTTTATAGTGAAAAGATGTTAACATTTAAGATTCAGGTTACTTATATCATTTATGGCAACGAATAAATCTTGTTCAACCTTGGCTTATAAATAGGGTGCTACACTAGGTACAAGAAAACACATCAGCGGAATACACAACACAAGACACAGAAAGAAGCAGACAAAAATTAAGACTGGAGAAAATCAAACTTCAGGAAAAGCTCTACAAAAATTCAAGTCTTTTTCAAATATTCAATGAGTTCTTCAAGGAGTCTTCTTCAAATATTCGAGGTGTTCTTCATCAAATAAGTTGAGGAGGCTTCAAAAACAAAAGATTTAGTGTTCGTCATCAAACCTCGGTTGATCCAAAAATCAAGAACACCATCAATAAATTGGTGTTTCTTGTTGAAGAGAAGAATTAGAGTGATTTTTCCTCAAATTATAAAATTAGAGATTTGTACCCACATTTCTTTATATAAATATTTTTAATTTGTCCATATTTCTTTTGTATCTAATTTTTGCAAACTCGAAATTTATTTGAGAAAAAAAATTTGCATGCTCAGTGAGACCATCTTTATCTCTCATCTCTTCTCTTTACAGATCGACTTCAACTACAAGTCACATTATGAACAATTCCAAGGAACAAGAAATCAAAGGCTACTTATTCAAAAGCAATCAATAACAAAAGAGGCGTTGTTTCCACAACTGTTGACACTACTCTAGATTATGGCATGATCACAAGGAGTAAGTAAGACACATGCTACTTCTTATGATGAGGATACAAGTTCGTCGCTCATCTATGTTATTAATGTCTGTCCATTGCCATCAAGCAAGAAAATCAATCAAAGGATGTAACCTTCAATAGACAAAGAAGATAGTTTTGAAAGAGATGTTGACACTTCAAGCATTGGATCAACTTACTTATCTTCCGGTGGAGATCCTCAATTAAAGCTTTTGGTTTAGGAGTTAACTGCTCTCTATGGAGTCTGTCATGATGATGAACAACTCAAATATCAAGGATCAATCGCGCAACTCTCAAAGTTAGTGGAAGTTATCACCAAGCATCCACAATAACAAGATGAGTCCATCGTTTAATTGTTGAATCAAATCATTGGGAGCTTCAATACATCCTCAAAGGGATCATGCCTGAAACTTTTGAAGAATTGGTCACAAGCACATGACATGGAGATAAGCATCAATGCAAATGGGAGCAATTCTTCTTCAATTGATTAACATGAAGACTCCCTGATTCAAGTATAAACTATCTACAAATAAAGTCAATCCAAATAAAGACTTACTTGATACGAATATAAAGTATCTATAAATGAAGTCAATCCAAATGAAGATTCCTTGATATGAGTGTAAAATATCTACACATATGAAGTCAAACATCCAAATAAAGCCTCCTTGATATGAGTATAAACTATTTACTAAATCAATCCAAATGAAGGCTCCTTCATACGTGTATAAACTATCTACACATATGAACTCAAACATCCAAATAAAGGCCCCTTGACTACATGAGCTTAAACTACAAGTTACTACTGGCCCTCATGAGTTAAAACTGTGGATGGCAACCACACAAGGTATTGTACGTGGCTAAATTGCTAAAGCCACCCCAAAAAGTCTAAGTTGGCAAATATGGATGTTCTGGCCTGCACGAGCTGAAATTGTGAACAACAAAACCTCCCTAAATCCATATCAAGATCAAGTCTCAAGGCCCTCGAGAAAAAAAAAAAAAAAAGAGAATCAATGAAGTTCTAACATATTCTGTAGTTCTCCCAAATCTAGATTGAGATCAAACCTAAGACCCTTAAAGTCAAATTGAATTTCAAGATCAAAATTCAGCTCCTAGATTGATGATTTCTTCTTCTACCAAATTGAAAGAGAATTAAGTGAGGCTTTATGTATCGAGGCTCATCTACTTCATGCTCTAGAATCACACTCATCAACAAGTCTCAAGTGGGCATTTGTAGACAAAAGAATTTTGGTGAAAATTTATTTATTTAATCAAAACTATTAAAAATATATTTGGTCTTTATTATTTAAATAAAGTCCACAGAGGTCCAATTATTTTGGACTATCTGTGAAAAAGTCATGCTAATATACAATCTTGGGCTAAAATTAAATAGACCTAACATATTGAAGGCCCCAGAATCAGTGACGGGAATAACTCTAATTGGGAGACTTTTAAGAAATTGCCTAATTCTTTTTGGAACCATATTAAATATTTTCAAGATCTTGGCAATCTCTAAAAATAAGTCTTGCCTAAATTATTATGTTAAGATATATCTCAAAGATATTTTACAGTGTAAAGATGGAAACATCAAGATTTTGGTTACCTAAATCATTTATGGTAACACCTAAATCTTATTCAACCTTAGCCCATAAATATGGTTCTACGCCAAGTTTACGACAATGACATACATAAACAAAATACACAAGACAAGACATAGAAAGAAGCATAAAAAAATCAAGATTGGAAAAAAAAAAAAAAATCTAAACTTTAAAGGATGAGTTCTACAAAAGGTCTTTTTCAAATGTTCAAGACATTTTTTGAGACATTCTTCAAATATTCGATGTGTTCATCAAATAAGTTGAAGAGGCTCGAAAACAAAAAATTCAATGTTCGTCATCTAACCTTGGTTGATCCAAAAATCAAGAATATCGTCAATGAATTGATATTTCTTGCTAAAAAGAAATATAGGAAAATCTTTTTCTCAAATTAGTAAATTAAAGATTTATACCCATATTTCTTTGTATAAATATATTTTATTTATCCATATTTTTTGTCTCTAATTTTTACATACTCAAAATTTATTTGAAAACAATGTACAATATTCACAAAAAGTTTACCTACTTATATCAAATTAAGGACTTTCTTTTACTTTATTTTAATACTTTTACTTAATTTGTTAAATAAAAAGTGCTAAATTCAACTCATGTATTTTAACCATAATTTTAAAAATTTTCCAACATAAATAATTCCTTCAATAAGATTACATGTTACAAAAAATAATCCCGTAGATTTCATCTTTGGCATGGCAGACGGATTACGGAAAGAAAGAAATGTTACAAAGTTGGATTCCCATCAGCAAATACAAAATGTACTGGAGAAAAAGGAAACGACACAAAAAGAAGCAAGAAAAGAGAAAAAAAAAAAAGAAAAGAAAAGAAATATACATCTAAAATAAGGTCACACTGAACAGACATTTTCTGGATACTGAATTTTGGAACGAATAACTGCGCCAATTAAAAGATGCATATCACAAACTTCTACATAGAATGCAATCGCTACTGATCGTAAAAGGAGCATTTGAACTGCAGAGGATGGATGCTAGAATATATAGTACCGCACAGGCCTATCAAGCATCTGATGTCAACATTGAGACCGAGTTGGGTTCATCACCATGCACCCTCAAGCGATAGAGGCACGTATGGGTAGCGCTGCCATGATTTGATGTAAATTCAAACCTCACTGTATCTACCGTTCTAGAGCGAGATGAGTCCACCGCATCAAAAGTTTGAATATTTCTCTCTTGAAGGTCATATGTAAATTCAGTCAAAAGAACCATCCCCTGGTCTTCACCTGCTAGATCAGTCAACTGTTGACCTTGCAGCCATCCAAAGACTCGGCAGTGTTTTGGAGCACTTGACCTATCATAGGCAACACTCTGTCCAAGTACAATGCCAGCTTCAGACTTTAATGACAACATATTGCAAAGGTGTAGACAAACAAACTAAAACAGTATGAAGTTCACCACGCAATCAATATACAATAAAGGAGTTGAAGAGGTTTAACGCAATTGCAGGGGTGTCAGATTAAATAAAGTAATCATGCATTTGTAAGTTCCAGGCCAGACCCATGATATGTATGCGACATGATTCAGAATCTTTCACTTATGCATATGAAAATCAAGATGAAACCATAAGCAAGCAAAAAAGCATTCAATAACACACTTCAGCTCAGTAACACATAAGGCAAATTGACAACCCCTGCACAGAAAAGAGAGGGATAGATATGGAGGATATGGTGCAAGGATTCACACACAAAGAGATAACATAACAACAAGAGGATAAAGAACAAAGAGGAATGTGAGGAATCAAAAACCACATGCATAGGCTGTTACTGAAAATGAAAATGAAACAGAACCATGATTCAGGATCAATTTAGATTATGTTGATGAAGCAGAAGGATCTTAGAATAGACGGACTACAGAGGGAAAGAAACATTATGCTGTATGTCATAGGAAAGGAAAATAGAAAAACCAAAATGTCACAAATAACAAGCTCTATTTATTCATTAAATAAAATTGCCAACATCTAGAGCTATATATTACAAATACAGATAAATGCCCCAGAACCGCAACTACTTCAAGCTAAAAACCATACACAACCTATATGGAACTTGAAACCCAAATTCTTCAGAAAATGTTTCCAGCTTACAGCACTATGTCCAAAGAAACCTAAAGCCAGGATGTCTACAAGGCAAAGTATGCATGATTTGCGGCTAGTCTACTTTACCACGAGCTAAAAATTACCAAAATAATCTAGCCACAGGAAAAGAACCTAGAAAACCAAAAATATTACTCAACATTGTTATCCAGATATCTTCTACTTATCATATCCAATCTTCCAAATCTTCCATCTATTAAGCATGCATATTTTTAGAAACATTTTATACAACTGTATTACTCATTATTTGTCTACAATTGGATTTTCAGGCTGCAACCTCAAGTTTTGAATGAGAATTCCAGAAAAATCTCTCTTCAGAAAGAAAAGATTAGACAGTAGGTTACCATAGTTGATGAAAAACTAAAAACTCATGCAAAAACAGAATGATATCATACGAACATAAAGACACATCCAGAATAACATTCTTTCATTGCTGATATTCATAAAACTGCAAATCATGTGTAAATAGAAAAACTTTAGTATGAATTCATTATGAACATGGTTGAATTGAAAACCTAGAAATTAAGCAACATAGGTGGACATATCCACAAGAAAAGCCAAAAAAGAGGAAAAAAAAAAAGGGGAAGAGAAAGTCAATTCCAAAGAAACAATAGAATTTGACACCAAATAAAAAATAAAAAACAAAAATATAACGTCATAACTGCGATGATTTGCAAGCCAGCCTGTCCAAAGATATGCGTAGAAGATGTACAACATTTAAAACTTATTTTGTTTGAGAAAAAGAAAAAAGAAAACATAGAAATGTTCAGATGAGAACAATGTCACTAAGAAATTGTAATATCAAACACGGGCATTTCAATTATAAAAACAATCAAGCATACAACATCAAGATCTACAGAACAATAACTAAAAGCTAAATCCTGCATTGTTGCAATATGCACCAATTGTAAAACTAAACATGTGAGCGTATACAGTCCAAGTAGCTGCCATCCAAAGGCTTTACTAATATCTTAAATTGGCTCCTAGTGCCAAAAAAATTTAACAAAATATATCACAATTACAAGCTTGAGAGAAATATGACCAAATCAGTTCAAAATTGTGACAGTGAAGATTTCACTAAGTTGTACAGAATTACCTATTGTAACAAGATGCAAAAGTTTCACTATTAACCAAGTAACAAGAACTAAAGAGATGAATAGAGGAACTTTTAAAGAGATAGCGAAAGACTGATTTAGATAGACTAAAACCTGTTATTTGATAGGTTGCCAACTGTGTAGATTCATGAACTCATTGCTCAAAAAGTATCTGCACCTTTGGCATCGGTATTTCCTCATCACAAGATCCTCCCTTTGCCTCACCCCTAACCGCACCCCCCCCAAAAAAAAAAAAAAAATTTGTTTCTTGAAACTGGACGAGTCCAAATCTAGTATATTATTTAACTTGAAATAAATTCTCAGAAGGTACAGATAAGATTTCAAAAATATTTATATCCTTTATGAGAAAAAACTTCACAAAATTTTTTACCTCCATACTGTTCATCATACCAAAAATTGCACAACCGATTCACATCAACAGTACCATTTTATTACTTTATAACCAAAATTCATAATCTTAGACAATTCATTAACTATATTTTGTTTATTTTATAATCATATCATTTATTTAGGACACAATTTAACTACGAATTATCTAAATTGACATTTCAAAGTTGAAAGGTTACAATTCGACAAGTCACTAAGACATTAAAAAGGAAGCCAGTAATTATATAAATTATTATTGTTATTATTGTTAAGTCTTAAATGTGAATAAGCATGTCATGTAGCACCACAATAATGGAACAAAGCGAAATTTTGGTTTATAGTCAATCTACCCTTGCAAGCCACAGATTAAGGTAAAGTAGCCAGGTGTCTTTTTACGAATTATTAGTTAAAAATTTATTAGAAGGCTAAGCCAAATGATTTCTATTCACAACATAGTCTTCTAACTCATGAATAGCAAAAAGAACCTCAAAAGTCCATAGCAGTGGATTAAAAGAATCCGGCAAGCAAAATATGCATCTTGTCTCACATATCTACTATACTAGACCAGACATCTTCTCCAACTAGAAGAAGATATTGCGATTTCTAACTATGCTCAAGTAGAACCTTATAACTGAGAAGAAAAAGAAAAAACAGTTCTGAATCCTCCCTCAATTGTCAATTAAAACCTTAGATAACCAGACATGGCACTCTTCAAAACTCATGACTATTTCTGCAATTTAGGTTTTTGATTAGCAGAATAGCCACATATGATCCGTCATTTCATATCCCGAAGTAGATCAAAAACTAATCCTGAAGACAATATGAAGAAATATGCAAGTTCTAGCGCATTCTACTAGCGAGCAAGTAATAGGTTAACTCATTGCTAGTTTCTTTTAGGTGTTCAATTACTCTTGCTTCATCTTTCAAATTTTCCTTAAACATTTAGTGTATGTTTGTTTTACAAGTGAACTGGAATGAAATGCCTCAGTTTGGTTAGGGATAAGGGAACACATTTGGACAACGTTCTATTGGAATTAAAAATTGTCAACATTCACTCCAACATAATAAGAAGGCTACTTAGACTAGTTTGTCACTTCACTCCAAGTAAAAAATTGAAAAAAAAAATTTTACATGTGGAACCCACTAAAGTAAATACTCCTATAAATAATATTAAAAAAAAATAAAACATATTTCTAGAGAAGAACATTCGCTTACACATCTCATTATTATATACATATAAATCCTATTTAATTATAAATAACTCCTTATCCAACTACACCTTTTTCCAATATAAAATTCATTTTCAATAAAGTTACAGACAATATTTATTTTGAATTTCACTCAAAATGAATAGTCACTTTTTTTCATTTATAACGCTAATCCAAACACACCCTTAACAAGCTCACCAAAGCATGCACATGACATCTATCAGCTAGCACAAAAAAGCATAAGTCTTTAAAGATTGTTTTCCTCTGCTTTAAAGATGCAGCAGAGGATCTAAACCAAAATTTCTGAAATAGGATCATTTGGAAATTATTATTACCACCACATAACATCAAATTTATGTTCCAGAACAGGATAAAAGACACCTTCTTGATCCTAGATAAAATTTTATCAGGTATCTCAAGTTCACCCAAGAGGAAACTAGCACCCAACTCCAAACTTGACTTTCTGTTTATTTACTAGAAAACAGGGAGAATAAAAATAAATAAAAAATAAAAAAAGCTCCAACTATGATGTCTTCCACCTGACCACCATGTACCTCTTCTGGACTACTAGATTCATTTTAATCCATTAAAAAATGTAATTTTAGAAAGAGTAAAAATAATAATAATAACATGTTTTACGTTTAATAACACAATAAGCATAAATTGTTTAAAAAGTATCTCCAGTAAAGATTTTCCAAAAGAAGCCGAAAGAAGTTAATAGGCTATTAATAAAAGAAAATAAAGTGCAAAATTGCTTATTTTAAGTAAACTGACAGGCCTATAGAAATATCATAAGAAATTATACTGAAAGGAACCAACTTACACTAGCATCAATATTCATCTGCTTTAATTAGAGAAGTTTGGAAAACTACAAATGTGGGATACTTTCCCACCTTCACAAGGATAATAACCTCACAACCATGGTAACTAAACAAATGGACCAACCAGGCTGCCTACATCAAAGGTTGTGCATTTTCTAAATACATCAATAGTTCATGTGAAATAAGAGGGTCCAATAAAAATAAATAAATATATAGCAGTTACATGGAGCCTATAGTGTACAATATACAAGCAATATCTTGACCCGAGCAAGCAAAGACTCAACTAATTTACGATCTACACAAAACTTCAGATTCTGCATAAGCAAATACAGTATTAATAAAATGTCAAGTAAACACAAGAAAGGAACTAAAAAATTACCTCAGCAACATGTTCCAGAGTCACAGCCGTAGGGATGATAGCAGTCCTGAGCCTGATCTGCACAAAACCGCTACTCCCTTTCAGTGGGAAGCATTGCCCAGGTTCCCCAAAACTTGGTTTCAGCATCTTCTCAGCCTCACTAGAAACCCTGCCACTGGGCTGATTAGTCAGCCATTTCAAACCACTCCAACCTCTTCTCCCAACAACAAGAGGTTCCGAATGCTTCACCACCATTCCCCCGCCCAAAGCCAATGCATAGTCCACTCTCCCCAACCCATCAGCAGCATGTTTCTCTATCTCTTTCTCCACTACACCCTTTGCAAAAACTCTAACCTCATCCAAATTCAGCGCTTCCCCACCTTTGGCCTTACTAAAATCCTCAAGAAACTCACTAAACTCCTCCTTGGACAACCATTTTTCCATCCCCCCTCCCAGTTCGCCTGCAAATTTCTCCAAATTCAAAGTCCTCCCATCCAATTCCGTCAGCTTGGACCCTAATTCCGCATTTTTGCTCTCTATTTTTTCATTTATTTCATCTTTCACAGCAGCAATCTCCTCCCCAATTTTTCTATCAATAACGTCAACTTGAACTTGCATCATCTTCATTGTTTTCGCCATAGAAGTCACAAACTCCTCCATTTTCGGTACATTACCTTCAAAGTGGGGCACAACGTTGGGATCAGGCTTCAATTTCCCCTTAAACATTTCTTTTACCATAAAAATCCATCCTATTACTACAGTAAAAAGTAAGATATTTTTCACTAAAATACTAAGTACAGTCTTCCAGCGGGGCTTCTCGGGCTTCGAACCATGCTTCCGTGCCGTATTCGAGGCCCTACGAGGCGGAACTGCGTTATCAGGCAGCGGTTTTCTAACTTGTACAACGGCATCTCTGGCAGCAGTCGCATTTGCCTCGCCGAGGGTTCGAATCCCATTCTCAGAAGCGGGTGAAGCAGCCACTGCGGCGGTGGAAAAATTGCGAGTATCGGTTAAGTCAACAGGTTTTTTCTCAACGGCACGGCGGCGAGCGGCCGTCGAAGTATTCGCTGTTATGGAAACCGTGGAAGCGGACATTGTTTCTTTAATATACAGATCACTACTAAACAGTAGTACAACAAAATTTTCGGAAAAATTCAGGAAACCCAAGAAGAGGAGGAACAAGTGCGGGAAATCGACAATTGTAATAAAATTTCAGATGGCGGTTTGGTAAAGAGAGAGGCCTCGATTTGATGGAGTTTGAATTTTGGGTTTAAAAGTGGAAACAAAAGGTTTTCCGATAAAAAAAAAAAAAAAAAAAAAACTGTTGCATTTGTCAAAGCGAAATTCGTACGTGCTGATATAGCATCAGGTACGAAACTCCAACCTCGCACCGGAATGATTTCTTTTGGGGAATTATTAGGTGCACCTGGTGCAAGGATGAATTTTTTTTTTTTTTTTTTTTTAAATTTTTTAAAGTATTTTTGTCTATATCGTGTCTCGAAGTCATGATCTCTCCAATAATAAGTAAGACTGCCACCAATTAAGCTAGACTTTCTTAATGTGCAAGGATGAAATTACTTACTTGATCAATTTAAAAAAAAAAAAATTAAAATATGAAATTAACTTTTGGTAACTATACAATTATAATTAAATTAATAATAATTTCATTTATAATTTTATAAAAAATATTGTAATTAAATCTATTATATAATTATAAATTTAAATAAAATAAAATATTTAAAATTTTGATTTTTTAATTATTTATATTATAATTAGACATATTAATCTGTTAAAGTCAAGAAGGTATAACTTAGTTGGTAACAATCTCAAAATTTCAACAAAAAATCTCTTAAAAAAATTATTAATTATTATTTTTAATTCAAATAAAATTTAAAATTTTAATATATTTAAATATTTTTAGGGTAAAGTATCACAAAAATTCTTAAACTATCCAAAATTCAAGTTTTGTCCTCTAACTAAAAAACGTTCAACTCTTACCCTTTAACTACCAAAACCATTCGGTTTTGACATTCTGTCCAAATTTTGATTGTTAAATAAATATTTATGATATTAACATGTCAAAATATTAATTTTTCTCAAGGAAAAAATTAGTATTAGGGCAAAAAATCTCAATAACACTTGAACTTTTTCGAAATCTAACTTTTGCACCTGAACTTTTTTTTTGTCCAAAA
The DNA here is from genome assembly GCA_035583425.1 of Marsdenia floribunda. Lineage (NCBI taxonomy): Eukaryota > Viridiplantae > Streptophyta > Magnoliopsida > Gentianales > Apocynaceae > Marsdenia > Marsdenia floribunda. The sequence continues at coordinate 4,798,452 of JAXGGT010000094.1, read as the reverse complement.
CTGACACTTAAACTTTTTTTTTTTCGTTCAAATCTTGCACTTCCTTCAATAGTCCTCGTTAACATCCCATTAGTGTAATCCATGTGCACAGCATGTGACTTTTTTAAGGGTATTTTTGTAAATATTATCTTTTAAATTTTTAATACGATTTAATCATAATAACTATAAAAATTTAGGGACTATTATGCAATTTATTATAGGGTTTTATTTTCTTCTTCTTCATGTTCTTGCAGCCACAACCCGCCACCAGCCACAGTCGCTACCAACGCCTTGTTGTCGTCATCACAACGCTGCTGCAAATGGTCGGGTCTGTAGCCCATGTGATTGCAGAGGCATCAATGACTGCTCACAACCCAATTCATCCATTGTCCAAATTTTGAAGGGAAAACATTGGGGGGAAAAATAATCAGCACTACCAACACCCAATAATCATGATACAACGTGACTACAAAGTGATATATTAGAAGACCTGAGATTGGTAAATGAAATGCGGCGAGCACGGAGTTGAGAATAGTGGATTACGAATGCGGGGGAGAGGCCCAAATGAGCAAAAGGCAAAAGCCCTAGCAGCGAAGGAGATTCACCTAAAAAGAGACCACGCCAAGCTATTAGGGGTGGTTTAGATTTGTATTGTGGTAGAGGCAGCTGCAAGAACATGAAGAAGAAGAAGAAAAGAAAACCGTAAAGTAAATTACATAATAGTCCCTAAAATTTTATAGTTATTATGATTAAATCTTATTAAAAATTTTAAAAAATTAACACTTACAAAAATACCCTTAAAAAAGTCACATGTTGTGCACATGGGTCACACTAACAGGATGTTAACAGGGACTATTGACAGAAGTGCAAAATTTGAACAAAAAAAAAAAAAAAAAATTTAAGTGTCAGTTTTGGACGAAAAAAAGTTCAAGTGCAAAAGCTGAATTTTGGAGAAGTTCAGGCGTTATTGAGATTTTTTGCCCTTAGTATTAACGTACAAATCTCATCTTCTTAATCTCCAAAAATTCATCTAATCTTTAAATATTCAATTCAATCTTCAAAACTTAGGATGTGTTCAAAATTTTCAGTCAAATCATCATATTTTTTCAACAAAATTAGAAAAAAAAAATTATCATTTTCTACCAAACCTTCCTTTCAAAGTTATCCATCTATCTTTAAAAGATTCTCAAATTCTTTCGTTGTTCAAAGAATAGGAAGATCACTCTTCTTATTTCTTCTAGTTCTTCTTGTTCTTGTTCTTCTATACAAAGAAAAGGAAATTCACTCATCTTCTTTCTTCTTTCATGTAGCAAAGAAGAGAAAACTCACTCCATTCTTCACTAATCTTCCATTCCTACTATCACACCCAGTCAAATCTCCTCTTATGGAAGACAAATCTACAGTAGCAACCAAATCTATTAGATTTAGACTTGTGATGAGTGAATCTAGCATATATGGGTTTGTGGCGAACAAATCTATCATATCTCGATTTATGGCGAGTGAATCTGTCTAGGAGGGACTCTTATTTGATTTTTGTCTTCGTCAAACAAGAAGAGAAAGTTTCCTCTTCTGCTCTCTCTTTCACAAGAAATCTTCTACCTTCTTGTAAGAAGCTTTATTCTTTTTCAACTATCAATGAAAGAATTGTTCTTTTAATATAGAACATTTATGATAGGATAATAATAATTTATGAAGATTTGTTTAGAAATTTGAAGATTTGGTCAATGATGTAGCTGAAAACACAATCAGATAAACCTCCTCTAGTTTTGAGGAGATGAAAATGTATCCCTGTGAGAAAAATAGTAACCCGATGGGAATATCAAAGAGTAGCCTGGAAAAGTATGTTTTCTAAAGATGAAATCTCTCTCAATTAGCTATTAAAAGCTGTTTAAAAGTAAAAAGATGAATTGTAAATGGATTCTAGAAGTTGAATCCAATGGGAAGAAGGCAAGTAAAATGATGAAAAGGCCTTCCTAAATGTAAGAGAGACCTTAGAGAAAACTCTTGAAAAGAATGCCTTAGAGAGAGAATGTTTTGTGAATAATGGAAATCCTCTTGTTTGGTCAAGAAAGCTTCCTTTTTATAGATGAAAAATCATAAGGAAGATATTTTATTTGGGAGGTCAAGGTTCCTTGCCCTCCAAGTAAATTAGGCGAAGCACCCAAAAATATCTTTAAAGGGGGATTTTTAGGCTGCCTTTTGAGATGCTTGAAGATGAAACGATTTTAAGATATGTTTGCCTCAAGGACATAAATATAAAATTGGCGTGGTTAGCACCATAAACATTTTTTTTTAAACAAAACAAAATTGAAATATAATTTCCTGAAAATTATTCAAATAAATAGGAGTTATAATCATACAAAACGTGAAGGAGTTACTCTGTTTGTAACTGTCTTCATTAACTGCTATTGCAGTTTTAACCAATAGAGCTGTTTACAACGACTAGTTTCCTAAAGCGAAGTAACCGTTCGGGATAATAACGGTAACTTTGACTTATCCACTGTACATTTTTCTTATAAATACGATGAATAGTTATTCATCTTCATTCACCTTTTATCTTTTCTATCTTCTCATTTTCAAAGTTGTTCTTTGTCTTCCATTTTTTTGAATTCCTTCTTCCTTTGGATTTGATGCTTTCTGTTATCCAAGCTTCAGGGAAACGACTGTTTATAAATCAAAGTTTGATTTTTTACTTCTAATAATGGAGAAAAGTCCTAAAGGTATTTTCTTTTAGATTCTTTCTCACTCTTCTTCTTCTTCCTTCCTTCTTTTTTTTTTTTTTTATTTCAGCCGCAAGTATGTCGAGTTCAGATACTTCTGATAGCCAAAATTGGAGTGTACGGAGTGAGGAATTATAGCAAATCGCTAAACAATGATAAGCCTGAAGGTGTGGATGAAGCTTCAATTAAGGCAATTGACAGTCTTAATTTTGTTTGGATAATTGGAGAGACTTGGAATTCCACCATCTTCCAAGATGGGAATCTGTATAACCAAGGGAGTCTCAATATTAGGAGATTAAGTAATACTCTGTCTCTTTCTTTTCCCCTTTTCACATATCAATTTAAATGTTTTAATTTTGATATGTTATCTCTTTCATTCTGCAGTCCAGTCGTTGACTGGTGGTAAAGGAAAGAGGAGTATTACTACACCAACACATGGAGCATCTGAGGCTTCCAAGAAGAGAAAGGTTGTTCCTTCAGTATCTGATCAGCCTAAGAAGACAAGGTCTTCTACTGTGCAAGTTGAAGCAAGGTCTGAGCCTATTCAAGAGGCTCTTGAAGCAGCTGCCAAAGAAACAAGTCTTCAGCCCGATAGTACAATCCCTATCGGGCAAGTCCCTCAGGTAATTCCTATTCAGGGAGAAGCTCAAAGTGCCCAGCTTCAAGCTCACACTGGTGCGATACAAAGTGCAGTAAGGCCAAATGTTCCAGAGTTAAGTGGTGTGAAACCTAGCGGATCGGGTCAATCATCTGACCCATTGGGTGCTGCAAATATTTTCAGATCGAATTGGTCGATTAAGGCAGTTGAATTAGTGGGTTCACCACGTAAGGTTGCTGATTTCCTTTTTCATGTTATTCCTCCTGCTAAAGTGGAGCGCCTTAGGGGCTTTAGTAACTCGGATGCAGATAGTACTTTTTTGTTTACTCATGTTCAGGTAATATATTGTTCTTTGCTTACTGTCTTTTCTTCTTTAAAGAAGAAAAAAGTGTTCTTATAGTATATTTTCTTCTTTCTTTTTGCAAAATACATTCCGATCCATGGAAATATTCAAGAGATCCATCCTTGAGCGAGAGGCTCTAAACGTTGCTACTACTCAGCTTAAGGATGTTAAGAGCCGATTTCACAAAGAGCAAATGGATCGTGTCTTGGCAGAGAGCAGAGTGACTAATTTAAAAGAAGAAGTCAACTCTCTGAAAGCGTAGCTTGATGATGCTAAGAAAAGCATTGAGACTGTGGAGAAAGCATGGAACAGCAAGCTGGCAGAGGTCATTGAGACCTTGAAGGGGTATGATGTGACAATGGAGGAGTATGAATGACGCGTGGCTCAAGAAGAGAAGGTGCTTGAAGAGGTGAGGACTGCAAGTAAATACCGATGGGGGACTTTTAGGACCAGCCTTGAAGCTGATGGCATGACTTTTCATGCTAAGAAAGTTGGGTGCAAGTATTTTTTGTGCACTCCTGAAGGCCAAGGTCTCATTATGCAGCTGGTGAAGGGTGCTGTTAAGTTTGCTATTTCAGAGACTCAGGATGATGTAGCCAGAAAATACAATCAGATAAGGAAAATCTCCTCAAAGTTTTGGGGAGATGAAAATGTATCCCTGAGGGGAGAGCAGTTTCCCGATGAGAAACTGATAAACCGAATGGGAATATCAAAGTACAGCTTAGGGAGGATGATGTGTTGATTTTGAGACGAGAAAGAGATTCTTAAAGATAGAAATGGTATTTTTCTGAGAGCCCCCCCTCTTTGGTCATGAAAAGCTTTCTTTTATAGATGAAAATCATAAGGAAAATATTTTATTTTTGGGAGGTCAAGGC
>JAXGGT010000094.1:4770837-4792847 GCA_035583425.1 Marsdenia floribunda | reverse complement strand
TCGAACATTGGTCTTACTAATTGTTTCATTGGTTATTATATTCTGAAATTCCTATTTCCTATCTTCTTTACAAATTAGATTATTAGATTTACTTTTTCCCATTCAATGAATTGAATTGATACCTTAGTCTAACCTCATTAATCAACAATCTTGTCATAACAGGTAATTACTAGATAGCTTTTACCACGTTCCTTGGGATTATACGATATATATAAATGTAAAATCGTGATGCTTCCATGTTACTATCTACATACGATAAGTACTCTGCCTATAGTTGTGCTTGATTACGTGACAATCTTATGTGATTTATTTTACTCGAATTATGCTATTTTTAATCACACACAAAGCACACACCAATAGATCTTTGATAACATCTACATATAATATGACCAAAGTCAGAGAAATCAACAACTGACGGGATGAGATCTTCCTTAATTAGTTTTTGTAATCTTCTCGAAAATGAATATATGTGTGATGATGCAATTAGCTCGCGAATCGAAAGTTGTGGTTGAATACAATGAAGAAACTGATCTTGAGAATGCAAACGAAGAATCACCACCCTTTAGAGTAAAGATGGAGAACCACTTATAATCCAAGATGAAGTTAATATCTTTGAAAAGAGTTCTTGAAGCAGCTACCACTTGAAAAGTAAGGCAAACTGGAGAGGATTTCTCCTTTTTTGCCCCTTTGAGGAGATCAGTAAGTAATATATCAAATTTGTTGTAATTTATATGAAAGAAGTTTTACCTTTCTCGACCCCTAAGTGGATTAATGTGGAAGGCTTGTAAAACAAGTTTTGTTTCTTGTGACGCAAGTTTTATGAAAACCTTCTTTTGTTCAATATATTTGACCTTTGACTTGTTGTAATATATTTATCGGATTAATATTTATAATCCCTAATGAGAGGCAGAATTTTTATACATCGAGGTGACTTGACCTCGTTTTATTGTCACTTACTCACCTTGTCAGTCTGGCATTTCACCTTAATTATCTAGGTGAGACCTTAATTTCCCGAGTCAGGTGAGCTAACTAGGTGAACTCAATGAGTCCGTCAGTAACAGCTGTCTATTCAGCTTGTCAGGTGTCATCTTCTCTTTAGTGACCCCCTCCATTCTCAAATATAATATATTATTATTTGAGAGTGTCGGGACTTGCCACATGGCCTTTTTCAGTAAATAATTAAGACTTCTTTAAAATTTTAACTCACTTCTCCCCTCCTTACTATCGTTGTCTCTTGCTCTTCTGCATTTCCATTTCGCTGAAATTCTAAGTGTTTAGATTTTTGTCTTGGCTTGAGCGCGTCTACTCCTCTTTTGCTATTCTTGCTTGTATCCATTGTTGTCCCCATTATACAAAATTTAAATAAAATAAAGAATTTATGACTTGTCAAATTATAAGGGAAGCTGCTACCAACTAAACTATACGCTACATTTCTTAATCTTCAAGATTGATATAATATTTAAAATGGAGAAAATACAGTAACTTACTCTTAAACAAAAACTCTCATTAATGTTTACATTAGGTCAATAATAAAAAATATAAATTAAAATAACTGAAAATAATATTTTGCTCTAGAAAATTATGTCATTTATAGAAATTTTGATTAATTTAAAATATTTGTTAATTTTGTAAATCTATAAGACATTTATTTATTTTTTTCTCTCAAATTACTTTTATCGAAGGCAATATCTCACATATTCCTAATAAATATTTAAATATTTTTCTAAAATATATTAATTATTTTGTAAAAAATTTAAATAAACACATCTTTTAACTCTTCTGCCATGTCTTAAATTAGCATACAATATGAGACAAAAGGAATAATTAATTTTAAGTTTGAATTTTTAGTGTAATATTAATGTTTAGTTTCATTTGTTATACTCTAGAACAATTGTAAAACATATAGGATATAATATAAAATAAATAGAAGGAAGAAAATGTCTATTAATAGTAAAAATCAAAATCAAAATAAAATGTTTTTAAAAAAATTCTAACAGGATAGAGTTTTTTTTTTTTTTTTTTTTGAGAATAAAAGAGAAATGTATAATAATATGGTGTTAGGACATAATCGAAAATTAATGTCGAATATTGCTAAAATTGGTCGCTATTTTAATTGGTCTAACTTAGGCACTAAAAATAGAAAATTCATCATAATCGCCATTTTTGCTCCTTCCATTTGGTAGGACTATCATTAGATTTAGGAAATTGTCTAAAAACCGCAAACATTATCGTTGTTTACATGAATCTCTAGTTTTACAACAAATCAGGAAAAGAAGGAAAAATAGAAGAAAAAGAGAGAATATGAGAGAAAATTCTCTTGTCAACCAAAAGAAAATGCTAGAAATTGTTTACATTCATTTCAATATTACAGTTTCAAATTTTGAAAATATTCTTTCTAGCTATTCGATTCTTGTAAAAGAAACAAAATCTTTGGTCTCATCTCGACAAAATTATTTGGAAAATGCCCACTAGCTATTCTCGATTTTAATTTTTCTTTTCTTCCATGAATTCGGATTTCGGCATTCAAGGATAAATAACCATTCGAGAAGAGGTGTAGAAGATATTTAGACATTGCAACATACGGAGCAATAGAACCCGACGTTTGTTTCTAATTTATTGTTGGTTGGTTTGTTGTATTTTTCTATTTTCATTGGATGTTTATTTTTTTTATTTTTTTTTTTTGTTAGATTGCCTACAAAGATATGGTTGTACGATTGTTTGGTGAAACTTATAATCTAGGTTGAATAGGGAATGTCTTAGGAGGAGAGGGTGGGTTTTGTGGAGAGGAAAGAAAGAAAGAAAGAGAGTTTTTGTGGTAGAATGAGCAAAGAATTTCATGGCATTGTGAAGGCTTGGGGAACATCATTTAGAAAAACACATACAGTTAAAAAAAAGAAAAGGACAGGGAGCATTTTTGCAATAATGTCAGTAGCCCACGTAGATGATGATGTTGAGAGTGGGAGTGAGGTGTATCATGTGGAGAAAGTGTTCCCAAATGGGGATATGTATACAGGGCAATGGAGTAATAGTTGTCCTAATGGGCATGGCAAGTATTTATGGGCAGATGGGTGTATGTATGTTGGTGAATGGATCAAAGGAAAGAGCAACGGGAAGGGTAAGTTTTGTTGGCCTTGTGGAGCCACATACGAAGGTCAATTCAAGAAAGGGTATATGCATGGTGAAGGAACATTCACTAGTTCCTCAAACAATACTTATAGGGGTAGTTGGGCGATGAATATGAAACATGGTAGAGGTATAAAGAACTATGCAAATGGGGATCATTACGAAGGGGAATGGTGTCGAGGATGGCCTGATGGTCAAGGTAGGTATCAATGGAGTAATGGGAATCAGTATATTGGGCAATGGAGGAATGGTAAGATGAAAGGGAATGGAACTATGATTTGGGGTAATGGGAATAGGTATGATGGGTGTTGGGAGGATGGATTACCTAAAGGAAATGGAAGGTATCAATGGGCAGATGGAAGTTTCTATGCTGGGGTTTGGAATCATGATCCTAAAGAGATGAGTGGAACTTATTATGCTTTAAATTCATCAAACAATAATTCTGATCAGTGGGATCCTCTGGAGGTTTATTTGAACGATTTGAGTGATTCTGTCATTAGTGTAAGCGAGAAGATACCAATTTTTCCTTCAGAGAAGGTGGTTAATTGGCCATGTTGTGAAGGAGAAGAAGAAGAAAAAGAAAAATATATCTTGCAAAAAAATAAAAAAACAACAATAATAAATAATAACCCTAAAACAAATGGCGGGAGACTCAGCAGCTCTAGTGATTGCAGTGAAACAACTTATAATTTAGGAAGTTTTAGGGTAGAAAGACAGGGGGATGAAAGTAGTTTTAACAGTCAAAAACAATCATATTATGACCAAGATTCAATTATTAATGGAGGGGGAATCAAACATCATCATCATTATCATCGTATCAAAATACAACCAACAAAAAGGCAGGGACAAAAAATCATGAAAGGCCACAAGAATTATGATTTGATGCTCAATTTACAACTTGGAATAAGGTTTTTTTTTTTTTTTTTTTTTTTTCTTTTCTTTTTTTTACATCAACATTTATATATGATATATGTTGAACATTGATTGTGGGATGACATATTATATTATATTATATTATATTACTCAGATATTCAGTAGGAAGGCCTGCAACTTCCCAATCTCTGGATTTGAGAGCCGCAGCTTTTGATACCAAGGAGAAAATATGGACAAAGTTTCCTCCAGAAGGATCAAAGCATACACCACCTCATCAATCTTCTGATTTCAAATGGAAAGATTATTGTCCCTTGGTTTTCAGGTGGGATTGATATATTGATGTGTGTGTATATATATATATAATGTTGTCTTTCAACGTAATGAAGATAATTATTGACCTGATTCATGTGATCCTTCTGTAAATAAATATATATATATATATATTCAGAACTCTTAGGAAATTATTTAAGGTGGATCCAGCAGATTACATGTTATCCATTTGTGGAAATGATGCTCTTCGAGAGCTTTCATCCCCAGGGAAAAGTGGAAGTTTCTTTTACTTGACAAATGATGATAAATACATGATAAAGACGATGAAGAAGTCAGAAGTGAAAGTGAGTTTTTTTTTTTTTTTTTTCTCTTTACTAAGGAAATTCATGGTGATTAGAATGCGCTATATCCTAATCCTACCTGTTAATTTCTATATAAATATAGGTTCTTCTACGAATGCTTCCTGCATATTACAACCATGTTCGAGCTTTTGATAACACCCTAATTACAAAATTTTATGGTCTTCACTGTGTAAAGGTGACTGGAGCTTCCCAAAAGAAGGTAATATAATATGTATTTCTGATTAATTGAAACTTTTGAAATTAAGTATGCGATTGATTAATTTGTTGATTATATATGTACTTATATATGGTCAGGTTCGGTTTGTGATAATGGGGAATCTTTTCTGTATTGATCATGCCATTCACAGACGCTTTGACTTAAAAGGTTCTTCCCTTGGCCGCTTAACTGATAAAAATGAATCTGAAATTGACTCAACAACAACTCTCAAGGATTTGGATCTTAACTTCATCTTCCGACTACAGAAAGCGGGGTTTCAAGAATTTTGTAGGCAAGTGGACAAGGACTGTGATTTCCTTGAGCAGGAGAGAATAATGGACTATAGTCTTTTGTTAGGTATTCACTTTCGACAAGTTTCAGAAACCGGGGAACCAATTGCAGTTGAGCCTCCATCATCATCATCTTCTTCTTCTTCTTCTTCTGAAGTTAGGACTTCAAACGGTGGAGGAGCAGGAGGAACACCACCGCGACTCTCTAGGGCTGACGACAAGGATATTCTTTTTGATCCTTCAGCAGCGTAAGTTAGACACAACTTCCTGGCCCTTTTTATTCAAATCAAATGAAACAACCAATCTAGAAAGGCTGCCTTCTTTCCCCAAATTTAAATTTAAATTTAAATTTGAATTGAATAATTAATTCGCAGGTGGGCGGCATCAATTAGACTAGGCATCAACGTACCAGCGCGAGCAGAAGTTACAGTACGAAGAAATGAATTAGAGTTGATCGGAGAACCAACAGGAGAGTTTTATGATGTCATCCTCGTCTTTGGTATTATAGATATACTACAAGATTATGATATAAGCAAGAAGCTTGAGCATGCATACAAGTCAATCCAATATGATCCTACTTCAATCTCAGCTGTTGATCCTAGACAGTACTCCAAGCGTTTTCGTGACTTTTTGTTCAGAGCTTTCACAGAAGAAGATAGTTGAGGATATTAGAAATATAAGTTGAATTGAAACTTTTCCCCCAAAAAAAAAAAAAATATAAGCCTAATGGAGCTAGCTGTGTGTAACTTCTAGTTTCCATTCATTTTTTATAGTTAGACAGTATTAGTATTGTGAATTGTACCATATAGGATAGTGAAGTTGGGTTAGGGTGGATTTTTGGGACCCCAATACTTGGGGATCTTTAATGTGTATTAAGGAATCTTAAATATCAAAGCATTAATTCTTCAAAAGTTCAGGAGAAAGACTATTATCTGACATATAGATCAAACCCATCAAAAATTAGAGTAGAATCCTCAAGAGAAGACCCTTAGTTTACATCATCTATTGTCCATAAGATCAACATGCTATGTAATTTTACTTTTGATTGTACTTGTAGAGAACACGAGATAAACTACCAAAGCCTTCCAATATATATATATATAGATAAGCATCACAAAAGGAAAAACTATACAAAAGACTTCTCCAACTAGAATAGATGGTAATAACACAAGATCAAAATTGCATTTAGATCAAACCTAAAATGGAGATCTTATACTCATAAGCAAAGGAACTGCCTACAATGTTTAGCTGGGTTATTAGCCACTCTTATATTGCAAGCTACAATATTCATATTAAGATTTCTTTCATCCAAATCTACATCCCCTACCATTTACACAACGTTTTGAATTTGGAATGATATAAAGGATTTAGATTAGACAAATTTGCCTCTTAAAGCTGGCTAGGTACTAAAAGATCCCAATTCTCAGGAAGCAGATTCTTTATCCTTATTCTCATCCTCATAAAATTCCCACCGAACAACAGGATAGTGAAATCTGAGAAAATCGGCAAGGAACTCAAAACAACACATTATATGCTAGAATCATCAGACTATACTGAGAGTAAATCAACCCCTAAGGGGTTCTCAATCATGTTAGAATTAACAGACTACCCCTCTGGCTTCCAAATGTATCCATTGATATTAAAAATATACAATAACCACATGTCAGTAATGGTCACTACTCATCCACTAACCTGAGAGATTCCAAAAGCCCAAATTCTAAATGCATAGAATGTAAGAAGAATGATCTGCCATCATTTCTGCAGAAATGAGAGCATTCTTATAGGATTTTGAGAATTTGCATCAAAGAACAGAGCAGATGGTCATTCTATTCACCAAATCCTGATTATTTGGAACTAGTACACTTCCTAATTAAAGCATCAACAAATTTCAACATCAAAATTATTGGACCTGCCGTTATTTAAAATGCAATAACCCTTCCAAGACACAGGTAAACAGTTACTTCTTGTTTTTTCCAATGGCTAAAATGCTGTGACTTTTTGTGCTCATGAGCAGCTGCTAATTGACACAATGTTCATAATCCCATTGGGAAAATATAGCATCTATATTGCACAAGTCAATCACCATTACAATGGACAAAATTTATTAAACAGTTTTACAGCCATCTTCCAGCTTGCAGATATGTAATTATCCTAAGAAAGCCCCATATTACAGGTGATTCTAAAATTGCTACTCTACTAATTAGATTTCAAACTCCTACAGTCCAACATGCAATATAGAAACATCATGGGGAAGTCCAACTTCCACAGGATCTTAAAAAGGAATACAACTCAAATTATCAATTTTGTATTTGTGCAAAATAACATAGCGGACAACAAACATTCAACATATATACTTACAAACTCCTTAGCTAGTAAGAAAATCTGTAAAATACAAAATGGCCTACTGTTACCTATAATGTAGGCCTGTCTGTACCTCCTTCCTGCCTCAATCTGACCCATGTCCTTCTGTGTTTCTATTAACAATAAGATTTGCTCGTTTAATGTTGCATATACTGCACCAAAGAAATTAACTCAAACAAATTTCTCGCCAGCACAGCATTGCACCTTGCCTCTTTCAACCTCTCCAACAAGTTGAGAGGCTAAGGGCTAATATCTTACCTGTGGTGTGAAGAAATATGAAAACAACTGGTTTCATGAGCCACTAGAATCAGATAGACACTCATCAAGGACAATATCTGCAGGATCTCCAATCCATGGCCTACCTTCTCTCCACTGAAACTTAATCCTCAGTTTCCCATTTGCATCTACTCCAACTACCTCACCCCTGCTTGTATGTGTCTCCATCCCCCATCCCCACCGAGGTGTCACCAGCCCTTCTTTAATTTTCACCTTGTCCCCAACTTTAAATGACCTGACCTTTTCCATTTCTGATGCTTTGCAAAGCCACAGCCTCTCCATAAAGCAGAAGGACACCAGAAGATCTCCATTCTCTATGTGGTGCACCACACCTATACTTGAATGACAAACTTCTCCCCATTGATGTGTCGGTATAGACATTGATACTTTAACCCTAACCCAGTCACCTATGGACAGCTCCTCTTCCTCTACAAGGTCCACTTCAGAAGGATCCAATGCCCAAGCTTTTGAACCAGCAGGGGTATATATTCTTAGTTTTCCATCTGCATCAATAGATGTTATTGTACCAATACTAGCATGATTGTGCCCAGACCACCCAAACCTTGGCTGCTTCAAGGAGCCTTTTACTCTGACTCTCTGCCCAACCATAAGCTTGTTAGCTCTTTCAAGATGAGCAGGATACCCCACCCACTTATCCTGCTCTCCACAGAATGCAACAAACACACTTCCATCCCATTCATTTCCCTCGTATCCAATCCCCTGAACTACCCCGATGCAGCCTGGCCCAATGGAATTCCAATAACTAGCAGTTGCTTTTAGTTTGACCCACTCTCCCACTTCAAACATTTCTTCCATTTCAAGATCTGCAGGATCTCCTCTCCACAACCCTGGTAGACCAATGAATGCCACCCTCACTTCTCCATCAGCATTAACGCTAGTTATAACACCTCTTGAATTGGGCTGAGCCCCTCTCCAACCCCACCTAGGTTCAACCATTCCACTTCTGAATTTGACATGCTGCCCAACTCTATATCCTTGAACCTTTTCAACATCTGTATAATGAGTTATCCATTTTCCTTTTCGGAAACAACATGCTAATTCCAAATAGCCAGTCTCTTGTACACTATGTACAATTGCTAAACCCTCTTTCCCAATGCTGTTCCAGTCATAACTGGGTCTTACACCTAGACTTGGCTTTGAGCGTACCCAATCACCGACTTCAAATCCTGCGAGCCGTTCTGCATCTCCAGGAGAGACTTTCCAAAGACAATGTCTCCCAGCTACTCTGACCTACAAAGACAAGAAGAAAAGCTACTTGCAATCAGCAATTTAAACATCTAACCGGAAATAAAAAGACTATAGAAAGCTCTAGCAATAGAAATCTTTTTGGTTCTGTTCTGCAAATAGTTGCGCAATAAATATGTCCATTGCTGGAGTATTATAGAATACTACTTGGTGTAATGGAAGAATTTTTGAAGGGTGGAAAGTGTTTAAAGGGAAAACCCAATTAAAAGGTAAAAAGGAGAATAAATAAAAAAAGGAGTAACTAATTTTTTTTGGATACTTTCTTTACTCAGTTTCTATCTTAGAGCAAAACCATTTTCCAGAAAGAGAACAGAACACAAAAGTGAAGTTCTATATTAATCAATTCTTCTAGTACAAAAGAGATGGAAACAAAGTAAATGCACAACTGGCTTATACATACATTTAAAGCACCATCCATATCAATTCTAACAATTTTCCCAATAGTAGCTGGTGTCTCCTTTGACCATCCGAGCCGTGGTTGGGTTACTGAGGGCATCACATGAATCTCTTGTCCCACTTCAAAAGGAGGGACCTTTTCGACATCTGTGACTGAGCAACAAAAAGGCTTACTCCTAAAACAGAAGGCAATTCCCACATCACCATCCTCTTCCAGGCTGTGGATCAAACCCACACTGTTCCTATTTATATCCTCCCATCCATATTTAGGAGAAGACACTGAAGCTTTCACTCGAACCCAGTCCCCCACCTACACACGGAAATAGAGAAAAATGATAGGATGATTAATGGAGACATCTGTACCCAATTCAAATATAATGCACAAACGAGGAAAAAGGTCAAAAGTACCTTAAAATCCTCCAGTTTTTCCATGTCTGAAGGATCAGCCTGCCACAGAATAGGCCGATTAGGAATTTCTATTATTAGAAGCCCATCGCTCTCTATATCACATATCCTTCCAACACTATGATGAGTTTCACCACCCCATGCATATCTTGGCTCAGCAACAGAACGCTTCACACAGACCCGGTCACCAATCTGTAAAGTCACAAATCTGTAAATTACCTTATCAAAGAGAAAGAAAACAACAGAACATTAATATATTAATGCTCTTACCTTGAATGGTTCAACTGGTTCAACCTCCTCAGGTTCACAATGCCATGGACTAGGAAGATAGCTTAATTCCAATAATAGACTGTTATCTGGTCTAATGCAGTATACTACACCAATGCTTCCTGGAGTTACGGATCCCAATCCATGTTTAGCAGTGGTAAGAGAAGGACGAATACGAACCCAATCCCCAACTTTAAATTCTTCAACTCTTTGCATTTCTGCAGGATCAGCTTTCCATCCTCTTGAAGCTCCAGGGAAACCAACTCGCAGGATGCCATCATCATCAACACACAAAACAGTTCCTATAGTGTCACGTGAATGACCACGCCAACCAAATCTGTAACAGGAACAGATACTATAGATCATTAAAAAAGAATACTAAACTTACACTGCCAGATTCGTTTATGTGAGTCTTAAGTATATCAATTCAAAGATTTGTCAGATGCAACGGCTATTAATTGGCGCCAGGAATAATCCAAGTATGCAATTCTAGATTAATAGCAGGGAAAGCATGAAATCTTTCCTCCAAAGTGTAGCACCTTAATGATTATACCAGTCAGTCAATTTCTATTAGGATCGGGAGTTTACTCTTAATTCATGTCTTGTCCTAGATACTTGACTAGAAAGAAAGAGGGGGAGAGAGAGGGGACCACATAATCAACTCAAATAGTTTTCCATTAGAGAGGGTTAAGGAATCATTTCCCCAAACATGGAGGATGTGACCTTATATCTTTATTTATATATTTCTCAAGAACACAACCAAATTAAAGCTGTCCTTATTATGATTAATCATAATCACGGAGAACATATTTTAGAAGATAGATGCTGAGATCCCATGTTTTCCATTCTTTCCTGTGTTTTGTTTTGCAGCAACCATGTGTATTTCTCGTTCAACTTTAGCCTTTTATTTATTTTAATTAAAATTTTCTATTCTATTCATCCAAATCAGAACACTTTGTATTAAACGTACTTTAAAACTAAAATTACATCAATAATCAAAGATTAACTGTATCTAATACGTAGGACCCAGTTAACATCAAATCAAACATTTCATAACAAAACTCTCAAAACTCAATTCAAATACATCAAGGTAAATTTTAATCCATTTGGACAAATATTTTTTTACAAAAAAATAAAATAAAATTCTACTTAAATTTGAGCAGAAACTAAAATAGATATATTTTTTAAATTTGAACATTTGATATTTTTGTAGTTTAATATTAGAAGATAATTAGCCAATTCTGTCCCTTAACTCATATACTTTGGCCAACTATATCCCTTAATTTACATTTTTCCCAACAAGATCCCTTTTCTTTTCTTTGGGTGCTCACCTCATTGGCTAAAAATAAAATAATAATAATAATAAATAAGGGACGAGTTGGCTAAAGTATGTAAATTAAGGGACTAAATTAGCAAATTATTCTATTAAATATCTAATTAATACATTTGAAATTTATTTTATAAATAAGAAAAAAGTTGGTCAAACTTTTAAGAAAAATGAATCTGTTTCCCCAAAAGAAAAAAAAATTGTTGTCCAAATTGGCCCTCAATCCAAGCAAGTAAATTAATCATAATCAACCATAGTCACACAAGAGGAAAACAAACTATAGGGATTAAAGGTAAAGAGATTGTGAAACAGAAGCCAACAGCTAATAACTCCACAAAGGACAAGGATATGCATATTCCTTTACCACAGGAGATTAATGGGAACATAAGTAAAGTACTCAAAAATTAGTCACTGAAATGTAATGCTGGACAACTGGAGCATCAAGAAATTCAAGCATATTTAAGCAAACCAATGAGTTCATCTAACATAGCTCAAAAAGTATTTTCACAATTACTTAATTCCAGACCTTGGCTCTTTGACCTCTGGCTTCAGTTGCACATGCTGTCCCCTGTCGAGTGGAATCACTTTTACAACTTCATGTACCATTACTCTTGCTTCACCAGAACAAAATGACACAATAAGATTATCCTTGTCAGGGACACTTTGCACAAAACCAACACTCTTATGTTTCGCTCCTTGCCATCCGTACGTGGGTGTTGTAACACTTCTCTTGAACTTTACCCAGTCACTGACCTGATATCTGCAGACCATTGTAGAATGCAAAGTGGTAAAGCATACCATTGCAGTACAGTTCCATGTGACAAACTAAAAAACCAAATTTCAGCATGAAGTAAGATCCCATAGTTTTATCCTCACATTGTAGGAGATAAATAAACTCCCCGCTCCACAAGTGCATCCATCAAATCCTCAGAGATCCATTCCCTTGGTAGACCCTCCAAGAAATCAAGTAACGTCTTACCACTGCCATGAATCATCAATATTTCCAATAAAATAAGCACCTCATACATGTCCTGAAACTAAAAGATGGCAGAAAGAAGCACCGAAATGTCTTAAACAAGAAACTAATCTGTCATAACTTGCCTGTGATTCCTAACTTCTACAGCAGCATCTGGATGTCTAAGCATGACAATGATCCACTCAAGACTTTCTCGTATCATTTTCGCTGTATCAGCAGCTATGTGGAAGGCATTATCGCCATCATCATCCTGAAATCAAATATTAATTGTATGAAGCCAAAATGGAAAAGAAAAAAAGAAACACTGATTGAAGAGACACAAGAAACAACAAATTTTGATGATATAGATGCAGAAAGTATTTTAACATATGATTAATTATTCAGTTCCATCAACAATCTCCAAGGCGTGGACCTATTCTCATTTGCTCAGATAGGTGGTTTCCAAATTTAATAAACCAAAAATTGTTTTGAGGCATTCTCATAAGATTTTTCTCCTCTTTAGTCTAAATGAAGCTAAAAATGGTTTTTCTGCAAAGGAACTCTTGAAGCGCAGATTTTTAACTTTAGCTGGTTGTTTGTAGAAAACAGTTTATTTTCAATTTGAAACCATGCCAATCTGGAATAGATTTTTCTTCAATTCTTTTTAGGAATAACAAAACAAAAGAGAAGAGATTGCTTTTTTAAGATTCAACAAAATGTGTTGTATCTGCAATTTTTGACAATATTATTACAATGAAAAGAGAATAGCTGTACAGTTTCTTTTGTACTCAGAAATAAATTTAATAAGCTCGTGTCTAAATTAGGGTGCTTTTGCAGAAACTCGGACATATGCAGATAGCATGGCTAAAAGAGAAAATAAAATTGAATATCAAATTTTATTTAGAACCAAAATCAACCTGCAAATTGCAATCTGCCCCTGCAGATAAGAGCAATTCCACACATGATTTTGCACCTCTGGCCAATGCAACATGTAGAGGTATGGTATTATGTGTGTTCCTTATGTTCACATCAACCCCAGCATCAAGAATTACCTATGAATGACAGAAATAATCAGATCCATAAACATTAGAAGCCATGGAGAAATTAACAAGTAAGGCCATACATCCTGTTCCTATATAATTGAAGCATAAAACAAACATTAAGCCCAACCCTGATTACGTGAACAAAAAAAAGAAAAACTAAATAAATAAAATCTATGTTCAAGTAGTGATTTTACTATACCTTAACAAGTTCAAGGTCATTCATCATTGCAGCAGTATGAAGAGCTGTTCTCCCATGTTGGGCATCTTCAGCAGTTGGATCAGCCCCTGCAGCTAGGAGAACTTGTGCAATTTCTCTTCCAGCTGGAAGAAAAATTAAAAATAGAAATAAAAAATCTGTAGTGTCAAAAACTGAATGATAAGTAAAACTCAAATTTGTTGTATAAAATAAATGCAACAACATGACAACAAATTCAAAATTCAAGCTGTACCAGATTCACGATCTTTCTTGAGGGCAGAGGCAATGCACAAAGCAGTCCCAGCAGGGCTGGGAATATTAATGGCACTAGCAATCTCTTCCCTGGAAGCAAGTTGTACCCACTTTTTGACAATAGCCACATTCCATGTCATTACACACAAGTGTAGTGGTCTGTTAAAAAGAATAATAACAATTTACTACAGTTAACTTTCAATGGGAACTTGATTGGAAATCAACTAGAAAATTAAACTTGACATATATAGGTAATAAATAATCTAATTGTGCCACCAAAACAGTAAACACTCACCCTACACTGAGTACTTCATATCTCAAGTGCCTAACAGGTTCCTTTCTTATATTAATTTCCTTTCCCTCAAGACTAAGTGTGTATTACATCGATACAGAGTGAGGAAGTGATTGACAAAATTATTTCTATCATCAAACAAACAGAAAGGTATCTCCCATATTCTAACATCAAAAGTAAATGCATTAGCTTCTCATCACCTAATAAATGCAACAAATCAAAGAGGTAACACTCACAATTTCATTTTTGGACTTCCTCCAAAACAACAATATATGAATGCATTATCTTACTATTTGTATAAAATGAGATGAAGAATGAGCTCACACATACGTTAATCTTTTGGAGTTCAGGATGCCCATTGATTTACAACCACCATTTTCCAGTATGACAATGGCACATTCTGTATATTTCTTTGAAACCGCTCTATGAAGTACAGATTCACCTTCATCATCAACTGCATTTGGATCAGCCCCAGCCAATAGCAGTTCCTGACATTGTTCAAGATGTAAGAGGCAGCCTCTGGAAGAAAATATATAAATAACAAATTTTGAGGAAAAAAGGGACAAAGCATGACCATCAAATCCAACCATTTGGGCAAGTTGCACAGGCAAGTCCTTATTACTCAGGCCTTCAGCTTTACACTAATCAACCGTCAACACCCCCCCCCCCCCCCGGTCTCATTCTCAAAAATCTTGGAGCACTATAATCAGATTTTTAAATGAAAATTTGTTTAAGTTCTGAGAATAGAAGTACAAATATGCTTTTCTTGTTTCTAAACTTGGTATTAATCTTTTCTCAGATAAACATACTTCAAGATGTGTGCCTAGGGGCAGCCTTTTTCAAGAAAACCCTTTCATCAGAGGCTATTTAGTCAAGTGTGGGCTTTCTTTTCCTTTCTATAGCCTTAGGGCACCGCCACGGCACACTTGAGTAAAAAATGCATTCAAGCTTCCATTCTCTGCCGGGGAAAAGTCTAAAAGCCTCATTGAAAGACTGAAGCTTAACTAATACTTTGAGAATAGCATAGGAAAATTGGTTCAAGGCCAAAAGGTTGGTCTTCCAAGGAGGACCTATCTTAATGCAGGAAAAAGGTTTTAGATTATTGGATTTCTATCTCCTCTTTTAGGTTCATTTAATAAAATTATTTACTTCTATGCCAAAGTTTATTTAATAGTATTTCCTAAGCTTATTATTATAACACAGAAAAGTATATGTGTGCGCATATATAACTAGGGGGAGAGCCTTTTAGCAACTTGTCTTAGGCTATGAGGTTCTAAAACCTAGATTGCACTTGCTTCCCATGACAATACTAGTTTAATTTCCACCTGGTGGACCAACAGAAACTTACACGCATGCAGTCTGGTTGGCCATGGTAAGCACATACATGAGCAACTGAAGGTCCAAGACCTTCTCTTAATACAGATCTGACATTGGCATTTCTGTTGATGAGAGCACGGACACATTCAGGGGAACCAGAAGCCAATGCAAACACAAGAGGCGGGTCACCATCTTTATCTAGAACATCCACATTTGCCTCTTTGTACTTCAAAATAGCCTCAACAAGCTCTACACTGCCCCGTCTACAAGCCAAGTGGAGAGCAGTTTGGCCATCAGCATTCTGTGCTTCTAGAAGAGAACTTAATGAGCTACCATTGTGTCCTGCTGCAGTCTTAGCAAGCAACTCTCTACATTGAACACATTGGGTTATCAGGATAAGAGTTACAAAGAAGCATTCTTATGTCTGAATCAAAATATTTTATCACAAAAAAGGACAGGAATAAAAACTACAAAATAAAAAGGGGGAGTACACTAACCGAACACCATCTGAATTACCCTCAGAAACAAGTCGGTGAAGAAGGGTATGATAATTTTCTTTAACTTTTAAATCAGCAGAAGGTAATGGTTCCATTCCATTTGCCACCGGGTACTTCACCATGTCACTACAGAGACGGGAGAAAATATCTATCAATGATCAATCAAATCAAATCAAATGTGAACTGCACAAGAGATTTGAAAACAGTTGTAACTAGCACTTCCATCAGATATAAACAAAATCAAAAATAACTTAAGACGACAAGCTGGCTGTACATCTCAGAGTTCATACTTATCAGGACTTGCAGGAGGACTGCAAGGTATCTCTTGTAAGTGTCGAAGAAATATTTTTAACATGTCACTAAAAGATGGTCTCTTAGAAACCTTGAATTGCAAGCATTCACCAATCATTTTCCACAATTCCCTTGGAATCCCAACACCAACCACACTTGCATACTGAGGAGGTTGTCTCCGAGCCTTAACAACAGCCCGATAAATTTCCTCTGCACTTAAGCCAGCCCACCTGTATAACAAGGATTAAGTGAATGTTACAGATCCCCTGCCTTCAGTTGGAGACCAAAAGATAGTTGCACATTAGTAACAAAACAAGAAAAGATGATCACTTACGGGATAGAACCAGTGCACATCTCTACTAACGTACAGCCAAAGCTCCAAGCATCTGATTCTTGAGATATGCCAATTGCATCATCCCAGAAAAGATTCAGTGACTTCTTTACAGGCTCCCAAGCCTCTGGAGCAGTATAGTTTGGGCTAAGCATCGTGCAATCCATACATGAATGCACTCTAGAGGATTCACACTCTGGTCGAGCTTTTCGGCAAGCTGGTCTTTTTAGAATTGCAGGAAGGCCATAATCAGAAATAACAGCACGACCATTTTGGTCCAAGAGAAGGTTAGACGGTTTGATATTCATACACACAACACCAGCTGCATGGAGTTCAGCAACTCCACGAGCAATATCAGCCCCATATCTGTAATGAATGCAAAGATAATCAAGAGAAGAAAAACTACAGGCTAAAATAAAACAGAAGATCCTCAGAGATCCTACAAACTTCCAATAACACCCACAATGAGTGAACCTTTAGAACCCTATTCTTATTTTGAACATAGATTTTGGGGCTTTGTAGGGAAATATGATTAAAGTTACTGCCCATATAAGAGCACATTCAATACTTTTAAGTTTTGGCCAATATAAGACATGACAATCAAAAGTTTCAGTCTTTGTTTAAACAAGGAACCTGCAACCAAAATTTTCAATCTTGCTTGTTTTCACAGTGCCTCAATGTCAGATTCACATAAGAGTCAAGAAAAACTTTAAAGTGATTTCTTGAACACTTGCAAAATCTCAAAGGTAGGCTCCTCGCTATCTTTTCCTCCAGGAGAATTCTTAAACAGTGAAACCTGAAAGGTATGATGCAGGCTTGTTTTCACACTTCTGAAGTTTCAGATCTTAAATAACTATGATAGGTTACTTCTCCAGGTAGAAGTTTGAAACTGATATACTGATTTAGAACACATACTTCTTGAAGTCTTATCTTTCCCCAACTTACTTCCTTGTTACAGAAAGAAGAGTGAACATTAGCATTGAATCCGTTATTAACACAACAATCTCGTTGAAAACTTATCGTAGGCCCATTAGTATCAATTCATAAAGTAAGGAACTTCTTGAAAACTTAGTTCAGATACATACGGAGCTATAGCCCAAAAGCAAGAAACGTTTGGAAAAAGAACCTGAGGATTTGCTCAAGGGTGAGACGCCCTTCATTCCTCTGCATCTCTGTCTGTACTGACCCTTTACATTTATCCATTACGAGACCCAAGCTCCCGTCTTCCATCCTAGCTGCACCGTGAAAAGCACACACATTCCGGCACCACATAGATGCCCTCCTCAGCCCTTCCAGCTGTCCTTGCACCCAAACCACATCCATCTCCTCTCCTACAGGCACCTTCTTCACCACCACCTTATGGCGACACCGGCCACTACTCCCTACCACCATAGCTGCCCACATCTCAACTCCACCTGGCCTCTTATTTTTACCCTCCTCTGCGATCCTTAACAATTTCACACCTTGATGCACTCCCAACTCAATCCTCCCGCTTCCACCTCCACCGCAGCTTGTAGCTGCATGGGAACCTCTTCTCCGCCTCCTGGCCACATCATCATCAACCTCATTATTATCGCTGTTAAAGAATTCTTTCCTTTCCTCTTCCTCCTCGTCTTCATCCTCGTCTTCACTTAAATAATTATTGGCCGAAGACGAATCATTAATTAAAGCAAGGATCGCGTAGTTCTTCTTCAAGGCAGTAACCGAGTTGCCCACAGCGGACACATGGCGGCACCGGGGGCACGAAAGGGAAGTGTCGGGAGATGCAGAGAACATTCTGGAAAGACATTCTTTGCAGAATCCATGGCCGCATTGCAGCAACAACGGGCACCGCTCTTCCTCGTTGTATCGATTCTGACAAACTGAACAACAAGGCAGCCTCATAATTATTAATTAACGCGACAAAGCCAAATCAAAAATTTTCGATTTGTGCCCTTCTTTTTCCTCCTCCTCTTTCTCTTTCTTCTTCTTCTCCTTCCAATCTGAAGCTCCAAAGAGTTCAACTTTCATGGAGATTTTTTTAGGGGAGATGGGTGGGTAGCAGATCCATGTAAGAGCAGACGAAGAAGAAGAAGAAGAAGACTGATGATATATGATGGAGAGAAAATGAACAAAATCGGGAGAGCGTTTTATTGAGGGGTTTTATTAACTTCATAGAATTTCTTTTTGGTTGTTTTGATTTTTTCTCCTTTCGTTTCCATTTTAAAAATATAAATAAATAAACTTGTTTTTCTACGCCATTTCTTTCAATCAGCTGACTCACTCACCGGTCGCAACTCACAAGTCTCTGCGCCGCGTTAGCCAACCCGTTTCTTATCACGCGATCTCTTGAGATATCAAAATAAAAATAACTAAAATAGGAAAATTGGCCGGTTTAATTTTTAACTATTTTCATTAATTAATATAAATTTATAATTTTTTTTAACCTATTAAATCTTACATCTTTTTACAAGCAGCCTATTAAGTCTTTTCAGCCAAAAATTTAAATTTTTCGAACAAAATTCATCACGTACCGGACACGTAATAATTTTTTAAGAGAAAAATTGTCTTCTTGAGTATTATAAAACTTTGAATTTAGATTAATTGCAAAATCGTCCTCTTTATACGAAAGAAACAGCTTTATCAAACCCTACAGTTAATCTAAGTTCACATCTTTATAATACTCAAGAGAATGATTTTGCCCTTAAAAATCATCACGTTCTCGGCACGTGATGAATTTTGGCCAAAAAATTTAAATTTTTGGCTAAAAGAACTTAGCAGGCTACTCGTAAAAAGACGTAGGACTTAAGAGGTTAAAAAAAAGATTATGGACTTATGTTAATTAATAAAAAAAGTTAGAGGACTAGACTGGCCAATTTTCCAACTAAAATATTTTTAATTTTTTAATTTGACAAAAAATAATTTTTATATTTTTATAATTTTTGTTTTGTAAAATAATTATAAATATTGACTTAAACGAAAATTAACGATATTAAATTAATTTTTGAGATTAATTAAATTGATTCCTATTTTAATTATTATTGGTATATTAGACAATGTCTTAGGAGATCTTATACCTTATTTTTATTTGGAAAAAGGACTAAAAACGACATGAGATCTCCTAAAACATCTGCTAAATAAGATATGAAAAATTTCCGATTTTAGTCCTGTAATTATTTACGTTTCCGAACTTGGTTCTAAATCTTTAAAAATACCTAATTAGATCCTATAACTATTTTCAAATTCTGAAATAGGTCCTTCCGGCCAAAATCCTCCCCTTTTCGGCACTCCCAATCACATGAGATACACATACCCTCTTTTTTTAGGACATTTTCGGTAATCTCTTTCAATCCCTCAAAAAAAAATATATATATATATATAAACCAACTCCCCATTACAGTGAAGTAAAGAAGAGGAAGAAGAAGAAATTTCGGTGGTAGGAAGTTAGTTTATAATTTTTTTTTTGGAGGGATGGAAGGGATTATCAAAAATGTCCTAAAAAAAGAGGGCATGTGTATCTCACGTGATTGGAAGTGCTAGAAAAGGGGAGGATTTTGGCCAGAATGACCTATTTCAGAATTTGAAAATAGTTATAGGATCTAATTAGGTATTTTTAAAGATTTAGGACCAAGTTCGGGAAATATAAATATTTATAGGACTAAAATCGAGAATTTTCCATAAGATATTCATAAAATTAAAATATCGTGTTAGTTAATTAATTTTTTAAAAAAATATATTTATCAAAAACAATTAAGTTTAAAAAAATTAACGCTATTAACTTTCATTACGTTAATATTTATTACTTTTTTTAATAAAAATTACAAAAATATTTTTAATTTTTTAGATTAATGCGAAAAAATATTTTTGTATTTTTTAGTATAATTATAATTTTAAATTTTAAAAAATTTGTAAATATTAATTTAATGGATGTTAATTGTATTAGTTTTAGGTTAATTACACTAACACATGTTTTAATTTTATTCGTGTCTTATATAATATTTTAGAGGATGTATCTTGTACCAAAACCGGTGGATATAATCCAAATATTTAAAGTTTTTATATGTTTAATTTTAAATATTTTATTTTAATTTTTTTAGACTCTATATAAAATATATTTTCATATTTTTGGTCTTTTTAAACGAAAAAAACCTATATAAGAATATAAGCACAACAACTTATGGATATTTATTATTCTTACTTAATGCTTTTTTCAGTCTAAAATTATCAAAATTAGCAAAATATGTAGTGAAATTTGAAGAGTTTCTTCGAAGTTAATGGATGTCTATCATATCAAAGAGTTATCATTATCACTTTACCTCGAGATCAATAATATAATTAATATTTAGATGACAATGATGTTATCAACGATGCAATCCCCTCTAAACTCTCCTCTATAAATAAAGAATCCTGAAGACCGTTTCATTTCATAACGAAAGATACAAATCAACTTGTATCAAAGGAATTGGAAAGTTCATTAATAAAATTCTCCTCTTACTTTAAATATATTTCTCTAGTTACTTTTGTACTCTTCTCGTTACTTCCATTATTTAGTTATATTCCTACAATTTCATAACACGTTATGAGCACGAGTCTCTACCGTCAGTAAAGTATTTGAACATTGTCTTTAGAATAAAGAGCTACGTTGTTTTTCTTATGGTAAATTGTTTGAAGTTTGATTCAAGAATAAAAAGGTACGTTATTCATATTCATTACAAATCTTATTAAGATTGAATTTGTGGCTCTTGAAATTACTGTAACAAATTATTTGTCATGGACATTTAATGCCGAGATGCATCTAACCGCGATAGGTCTGGCAAACATTATTGTGGATCATTAGCACAAGATAGTGCTAAAACTATGATTTTTCTTCATCTTCATGAAGATTTAAAATAGAATATCTTACTGTAAAAGACCCTCTTATTTTGTATCAAAATTTGAAAGAAAGATTTGATCACCTGAAGATGGTCATTTTGCCTAAAGCATAATATGATTGAATGCACTTGACGTTATAAGATTTTAAATGTGATACCCAGTCCCTTATTATTAAGGTATGTAAGGATAAGTGATCAATATATAATATTAGTGTATTTTAAACTATCATCTAAGACTTGGGGTTTAATTTTATTCTTTTTATTGAGGTCTTTGATTCTCAGAGGTTTTACGTTTCGTCTACGTTTTAGAAGATAGTCAATAAACAGGAATAATTGGAGAGAATATGATCAACGAAAGTTAACGAGGTAAGTGAATTTCTTAATCTCTTTAGGTATAAATATGATATATTAGATTTATTAGACAAAGTAAGTCAAAATTTTGTGATATTTAGGTTAGGACTCAAAGATCAAATAAGGGGATTTTATATTTTGATTGATGGTGTGTGCTTGTGTTGTGATAAAAACGGAATAAATCAAATAGAACGAATCACATAGGGTTGTCACTTAATCAAAC
>JAXGGT010000094.1:4735814-4757805 GCA_035583425.1 Marsdenia floribunda | reverse complement strand
TATGGTACCTATGTTCTCATCTTATTCTGGTATCATCTATTTTGGGATAAGATCCTATTTTGGGTAAGATTTATAATTGTCACAATTCGGCTATTGTCCTTGGTTCTATACTTTTGTTGAACAAGGAAGGATTTCAAAGCCAATTTATTATCTAAATATATCTTTCAAGGCTTTTATGATAGCTTCTCATCCGATGGATTATCTCTTCATCTAATATCTTGATATTTCTCTTATGATGGTTTTTCATCTAGCAATTTATATCTCCATCTTATTGTCTAACTCTTATACCATTCAGATGTCAAATTCTGAAAGTGAAAGGAGATTATTACAAAGCCATTAAAAAAGCCATATGATCTACACTTTATGATCTACATTTTATGTTGAACAAAAAGGAATCACATCTTTACGCGACATATTCAAGATCTTGAATTAAAGTATTCTAATTTGGAGAACTATATTCTCCCTATGATGATCACATCCCGAAGGCATCAACCATATTTTCAGTTCGCATCTACATCAACACTCCTATAAGGGGAATTCTACATAATGTGGATATCTCATGAAGATTGTTAGAATCGACAACAAAGTTCTCCAAATTTCACTTGAAATATGTTCCAAAGGGAACTATTAAAGCTCAAAGTTCCACAAGATTGTCTCGATTGAAGACTTGTTGATTTTTTCCGATCTCTTATTTAATGATCTATTATGATCCCAAAGGATAATCTTGACGGGTGTAATCCCGAAGCATGAAGGGTAAAATCCCGAAGGGTAAAATCATGAAGGAGTTATCCCGAAGGGAACCTTTTCGGACGGACTATCTTGAAGATCTACCCTGAAGGATACTACATTGAGATCTTCTACTTTGATCTAATTTCCCTTCGGGAATCTAATTGAGATAAAAATCTCCCAAATATGATAGCTAGAGAAAAAGCCTATACTAAAAAGCGTTTAAAATATCTAAGGCAAGAAGCCTATGTTCAAACATTCTGGGTAAAAACCCATATCCATAAGCTAAAAAGCTTGACCCTAAGGCAATAAACCTATATTCAAAAAAGCTAAAAAGCTTACAATATTCAAGGCAAGAAGCCTATATTCTAATAAAGTTAAAAAGCTTACTTGGGCAACTAGCCCGATCGCAAACAAAGCTAAAAAGCTTTATAAAGGCAAAACATGCCTGGGATCCCCAAATGTGAGCTCACAGATTTTTTGAAAAGACAAAATGCCAAGATTTTATTTGAGGCAAAATACCCAATAATTCAAAGCTTAAAAGAGCTAAATCCTACAAAGGCTAAATGCCTTATTCAGTTTACAAGCTACGAAACTTATAGTTTAAAGCTTGGTATTGACGAACTTCTCTCTATAGAGCTTAAGAAAGCTTCAAAGTTGAAGTACAAAGACAAGAAGCAAGAAGTGCCACTCAGTAAGAAATTTGAAGAAGAATGTGTGCCAATTCATTGTTCAAGTTACAACAAGTTGCTTGAAGCCTACATGGACAAATTGCCCGAAGGCAATCAAAAAAAAAAAAAAAGAATCAGTGGTCACGATTCATCTCTTCATTTCAAAATTCAATTTTCTGACAGTTAAAAAAAAAAAAAGCTTTATGGTGCTTAGTATACCATTTTTACAATTATGCCCTTGCGACAAAAATATCTCAGATTTACATTATATTTCAGAAATTATTTTCTGATTTTTGTTTTTTCTTTTAAAAAATGCTTATGGTGCTAACCACACCAATTTTACATTTATGCCAGGCAAACATATCTTAAAATCATTTTATCTTCAAGCATCTCAAAAGCAGCCTAAAAATCTCCCTTTAAGATATTTTTTGAGTGCTTTACTTAATTTACTTGGAGGGCAAGGAACTTTGACCTCCCAAATAAAATATCTTCCTTGTGATTTTCATCTATAAAAAGGAAGTTTTCATTATCAAACGGAGAAGAGAATTCTTTTACTGACTATATTTTCCCTTTTTCAAACATATGTTTCAAGAGTTTTCCCTAAGATCTCTTTTATGTTAAGAAGGCCTTTTCATCATTTTACTTGCCTTCTACCTATCGGATTCGGCTTCTAGAATCCATTTCTAATCAATCTCTTTACTTTTAACTAGCTTTCACTAGCTAATTGAGAGAGATTTCATCTTTGGAAAAACACTTTTCCAGGCTGCTCTTTGATATTCCTATCGGGATTATCAGTTTCCCATCGGGAGACTGCTTTTCTCACAGAGATACATTTTCATCTCCTCAAATTTAGAGGAGGTTTATTTGATTATCTTTTCAGCAACATCACTAGATGTCCACATATTTATTGTCATGGCCACTCTAATTTGACTATTCTCTATCATGTTCATTACTCTAGCCTTCTCTTCTTTGTAAATCTTCATAATATCAATCTTCAATATGTTACAACTAAAACACTTAAAAAGTGATTAAATAGTACTTGTAAAATTTTTGAAGCCTACATGAATAGAAAGAGTATACTCATGTAATATGACCATCTTTGCAAGAGCATCTCTTCCTTCCTTTTCATCATACACACAAGAAATCACTTCATCCTTGGAATCATTTACAAATTTATTTTGCCTTATATCCGATTGCCTCTTAGCAGTACACACCTTCAAATGATCATGTAAGTGTCAAGTACCATTCCTTGAAGCCCCTCCAACCTTTTTATTGCAATAATTGCATCCAGCTTTATCCACTCCATCAACTTGTAACTTTTGAAAATGTTGCTAAACGATACTCTTACACCTCTTACACCTCTTACTTGGTAATTGGAAATTTGACTTGTTTTCCTCACCAACTATTTCATTTATTATAATACTCAACGATGTGCTTAAAAAAAAAAAAAAAATTGATATTTTTGTTGATTGTTTAGTTGGTAGTTCTTGAGAAGACATAATCTACGTTACAAGTAATTCAATTGCAAGAGGAAGTGACTACTCATGAGACACAAAGAGATAACGTTTTTTCACTAAGTATAAATTAGTGAAAATAAAATTATATATGGTATTGAATTATAATTTTGTAGAATTAAAAGTTTAAAATTGTTAGTAATAAAAAATATAATTTTTAATAATTATATTCAATTTATATATTAAATTTATTATGATCCTTTATAAGTATTTATATAATATATAATTTTTCTATATTAAATATTCACATAAAAATTTAAAAATTGAATCCCTATATTTATTCAAAAATTTTATGATATGGTACCATGAGTATATGATCTTGTAAGATATAATATTTAAAAATTACAATTATTATATTAATATAATTTACTTTATAAAAATATAGACCTAAGAAATTAAATATTGTGGTTATTGTTTAATTAATTTGTATCTAATTTAGTATTTACAAATAATTTTATTTTTAAAAAATTTTCAATAATTATTAAGATAGTTATGATTCTATATATATAATAGTTATAATTAAGAAAAGGAAAATTGGTGGATTTGGTCCCCAATATTTATGTCTTTAGTATGGTTGATTCTTTTTCTTTATCTTTCACACCACCCTCAGTATGGTGTGATTGGGGGGAACATGACCTAGCCTGCCCATGATGTACGTGTTTGTCTTTAAGTTATTTCCAACCGAATTACCAAAAAAAAAAAAAAAAAGATCCCAAAAAAATTCGGTCAGGTATATCTGGTCGCTCCTTTACAAAATCAAAATTTTTGGGCAAGTCAACAAATGTTTGACCAAAGCTTAATTGGTAAAATTGTCTTTTTAAACTTTTGTTTTTAAAAAAAAAAAACATTTTTTTCTTTCTTCTTCTTCGACCGAAATTTTCTGTTGTCGTGTCACATTGGACTTTCTGACAGGGCCGTCATTTTCACGATGGAGGTGCAAAAGATACAGTTTGTTTTGTTAAAGCTCAATGATGGGATCGACCTCAAAGGCAAAACCAAACTTACCTAGTCTAAAAGAAGAGTACTTCTCAGAGACTACCTCTACGATACTTCTCAGAGACCACATTTACAATGGTGGGCTAAGATCAGGCCAACGGCGAAAGAAAACCCGCTTTTGCTCATGTGTCCAGCCAGCAACCCAAGGAGATTAAAATATACTTCTTATAGTTTTTTTTTTTTTTTTTGGTGCTGAGTAGTCCATATATTTTTCCTTCTAATTTTTATCAAAGTTTAGTAGTTAGGTTTAGGAATATCTCTATGCTATTATTGTGTTGGAGACAAATTTTTTCTCTCTTATATTGGAGAAACTAGCTCTATATTTCTAGCTCTCTCTGTCTCTCTCAAAATAAGTTGTTCTTCTTAATCTTAATTTGTTTGAGATTTTTTATTACATGAAAAGTTCATTTATGTTCTAAAAATTTCAATTGGAAAGGGAGAAAGTGAGACGTTTTACCAAATACTTGTTCAAAGGAAAAGGACTATGAAAGCTAACCTATGCAAAATTATTAAGCCTTCTGCTGCAAATCTTTAGCAAAGTTTGCTCTCAAAATCTTCCCTAATGGATCAACTTGCTTATACCTTTGCCCTCTAGTATAACCCAAGTCATGATGACAGGACAACTTCGGTCGAAGACAAAGAAAGAAGGAAAAATTTGTTTTTTTTTTTTTTTTAAAGATAATTTTACCCCTAAAGCTTTGGTCAAACATTTGTGGTTTATCCAAAATTTTTTATTTTATAAAAGAGGGACCAAATACACTTGATCAAATATTTTTGGGGACCTATTAAACAAAAAATAAAGAAAATGGATTAACCATACCAAAGGCATAATCAATTTTCCTTAAGAAAATATATATTTGCAACTTTTATTAATTTATATCTATTCATTCATTAAAATGAAAATCATCAATAGAAGCTGAGATAACATCTAGAGGAACGTCAAAAAACCATTCTCGAAACCCAAAAGTAGAAGGGTAAACTATATGGGTAACACCTAAACTTTTCGAAAATTCAAGTTTTGCACACGAACATTTTTACGTCCAGGTTTTCCATACGAACTTTTTAAATATTTTAACTTCGTCATTCTATCTAAAAAATCTGTTAAGTTTGTCTTTTCCATTAACACGAACATTTCTTCATTCAAGTTTTGCACACAAACTTTTAATTATTCCAGTTGTGTCACTCCATCCAAAAAATCCGTTAAGTTTGTCTTCCCATTAACCACGTGAGTCTCACATTCCAAATTATAAGTGTATTTTTGGAACTTAAAAATTGAAATGAAAAAAAAATTAACTTTTTCCCTTCTTTTACTCATCTTCTCCGTCGTATCTTTTTTTTTCATCTTGTTCATCTCCTTCTTCTTCCATTTTAGATTTTTCATCTTCTTTGTTGGATTCTTATTTTCTTTCTTCTTATTCTTCTTCAGATCCTCTTCTTTGTCTTAATTAGATTTTTCGGTTCTTCTTTTTCAAATCCTCTTCAATTTTCATTATCGTCAAATTTTTATTAGCTCTTGTCAAATCTAGAATGGGTTCTTTTTTTTTTCTTAATCAAAATTTTTTTTTCTTCATCTTTTTTTTTTCTTATAAATTTTTTCTAATATTTACAAATCTTTATATATCTATACAAAATTTAGTGAACATATTTGAAACACACTAAGTACAATTATTAGGATTAAATTTATACTCAAATGTCTTTTAATCCAAATTTGGAAGAAAAATAAAATTATCTCAATTTTTTTTTTGGAAAAGATGTTAATTTTTTTTTTTTTTTTTCATTTCACTTTTAAGTTTGAAAAATATCCTGTAATTTGGCATGTGAAATGCACTTGGTTGAAGGAAAACAAACTTAATGGATTTTTTGGATGGAGTGGCGAAATTGGAATGTTTAAAAAGTTTGTGTGCAAAACTTGGACGAAAAAAATTTTCGTGTTAACAAAAAAGACAAACTTAATGAATTTTTTGGATGGAATGACAAAGTTGGAATGTTTAAAAGGTTCATGTGCAAAACCTAGATGAAAAAAAATCGTGTGCAAAATTTAGATTTCTGAAAAGTTTAGGTGTCAACTACATAATTTACCCAAAGTAGAAAGACCCAAATGCGAAAGACAATAGGTTGAATGGTTCTTTAGATGAGGAACAAAACTAATAGAAAAACTATAAAAAATAACTAAAAGTTCTTTAATTAAATCCATCGAAGCCCCTATATCAGACAGATCTTCTTGATCAGAAGTAAGCTTTTGAATGAGAGGCCAGCAATCTCCACGAAAACTTATGTGAAAATAAGCTCCAAGTTGTGCCTAGCGAACAACGTGAAGAAGGGCAAGGGCCTCCACGTATTCTACATTATTATAGTGATACTAAATATGACCTGATAATCCATTCAAGATCATGCTATTGTTTTCACGAAAAATGATTCCAATTTTTGTCTGTTGTCATCTTAAAGCTCCATTAAAGTGTATAAATATACAATTATCTAATCTACTGCCCACCTATAGACCTAAAACTCTAGGACGAACAAAAGTACACTCTTTAGTGTAACTTGTGTCTAAGAAGGATTGAAAGCTTTGGTTGCGTCTAACAATATCATCAATAATAAGTGACTTATTATTGAAAAAGGGATCATTTTTAGCAATCCATATATTCCAGGCAAGTAAACAAAAGTCAGAAATATCCGGAGAAGTATGTGTTTCAAATAATAAGGTAGCACAAAGATCACCAAAAGATCTAGCATGGATAGACTGTAAAACACCTTTCCAACCTAAAGCATTCCATACCCTTTTAGCCAGTTTGCATTGAAACAATACATGCATAATTGAATTAACAACTCCCTGACATATCAAACAATAAGGATTACTTTGAAGTTTAGCTGCAACCCTTTCTCCAATAGCTAGAGAATTTGAAGCAGCCCACCAAATAAAGTGTTGAAGCTTAGTGGAACATGGAGCTTCCATATCTGTTTCCATAAATCTTGACTCCTCGAACTGGTTCCTACAGAACCATGATTTACCTATCTCTTATGCCGAGCCAATTAGTATCTTGATCGAATTGTGTAAACCCTATTCTTTGTACCATTCCGGATTATTTTATCAGCTATTGGAATGAGTCATAAAGGGATATTAACTACTGCACTAACTTCCTCAGAATCCAACCATTGGTTTAATTTGGCCAAATTCCAAGTTCAAACTTGCTTATTGATAAAATTGGACACCCAAAGAATCCTAAAATCTTCCTATCTGTTGATTAAAGGCTTTATCATATGAGTATTCTAAATCCATTTATCCTTCCAAGCACGAATAGAATTTCCAAATCCTGTAATAAAGGCCTTTTTTGTAGAAGATTTATACCAACAAAAAGTCTTCTCCAAACATAATTATCACTTGTGCCACATTGATCTCGAAAAAACTAGACATTTGGAAAATGCTTGGCCTTGAGAAATCTTGCTTCCAATGAGGTCAAATTCTGTAGAAGCCCTATCCTTACTTTGCCAACAATAAGTGGTTAAAATCAACAGTGTCCCTAAAATCTAAAACTCCCATAAATTTTGAGAGACATAGAGATGACCAATTCTTCTAGCATATTTTTCGCTTTGGATGCATTTCTACCCCCACTAAAATGGCTTAACCATAATATTGATTTTTGAAAGAATACCTTTAGGTAATAGGAAACATTGCATAACATATGATGGAATGGCTTGAATTACGGACTTGATTAAAATTTTTTTTCTAGCACATGACTGGAGTTTTTCTTTCCAACCTGATAATTTTTTTTTTTCCAAATATGATCCACAATATATTGGAAACAATGATTTTTTTTTTTTTTTTGGCTTAAATTCATCGGCATTCCCAAGTATTTTTTCACCATGACACACTTCTTAATTTGGAGATAAGAACAAATGTCATTTTGTGTGGAAGCGGGTATGCTTGTCCCAAACTTAATAGATGACTTATGGAAATTAACTAACTAGCTACCTAAATATAGTCTCGTAATTTTGTAATATGTTCTTTATAACCTCGACTTTGTGTAAATTTTCCTTTTCTGGAAGTAGGCAATCATCAACAAATAAAAGATTAGAGATACTTACGTCCTCTATACCAAAATGCACACCAGTTAATGAACCTATTGATTTGGCTACTTGGATCATTGCAGACAATCCTTTAGCACATATTAAGAACAAGATGTTGAAATATATGCTCTCAAAGGTTATGTATTCTGAATGATTATATTGCAACAAAATAGTTTTTTTTTTTAATTTAGTTTGCTCCTTATATTATTGCGCATTTAAAGATCCAAGTATGACAAGTAATGGTCTATGTGTTGGGTCATTCTTCAATGTAAGGTATAGAACATGGGTACTTGTTGTACAAGTAAAATTAAGTTCTTAGTCATTTGATGGAACTAGGCATTTCTCAAGGTAAGACTATTATGTCATGATTTCCAATGAGGAATGGTTTACCTTAGACATGTAGTAATGGTCTCTCTCAAAGTACTATAATTATAGATACCAGACTATTACTGCTACAGCGCGGATAGATACTCTCATACTTAAGTATGAGTTGGTGGTCTAGCGAAGCTCTAGTTTTACACTTTGATTGTTGGGTAAGATTTCTTTTGTGAGATCAATATCCTTGTATGTTGGGTGTACTGCTTTAGTTAGTTAAGACAGAATCATACAAAAGAGTTTTTATGCCTCAATTAGTGAGGATTGATCACTCCCTTATGATTGTCCAGGATAATCTAAATAATCTAGGGCCCTGGGAACATGACTTTAGAATGTGTGCTTTTGGTTAAGCAATTACATTCGAGTAAGTCATGGATTATCGCACTAGAGATCTAAGGATGGTAGATATCTTTGGGATGGGTGTTAGTACATTTATCCTGTCTCATTGATGGGTGTAATGTAGAGGGGTATTTCCGTCATTTCACTTGTAGGTCGAAGACTATGCTTTAGCAGTATTATTCTTGGGATCAATATTTCTATATGGTGATGAATGTGAATATTTA
Source organism: Marsdenia floribunda (assembly GCA_035583425.1). NCBI lineage: Eukaryota > Viridiplantae > Streptophyta > Magnoliopsida > Gentianales > Apocynaceae > Marsdenia > Marsdenia floribunda. Next base: position 4,748,895 of record JAXGGT010000094.1, on the reverse strand, counting down.
AAATGATAGAATACAACTATTTGATAGCATGGATATTTTGGTCATTTTTTAAGCCATGAATAATATGCCTTTTGGTCCCTGGAATTGCTCAAGTTACCTTAGTGTTGTTTAAACACAATCTGAGTTTATTAGATAATTGATTGAAAGAGAAATTAAATTTATTCTAAAAGACCATTTAATTAATTATTTGGGTTGGAATAAATTAATTAACTGTGTTGATATATGTTGATATATATATATATATATATAAGAGCCCAATTAGAATTAATTAATTAGTCTTTGGTATTTTATAAGGCCCATAAAAGACAATTAATTAATTTAGAACCCAATTAATTAATTCTAATTGGGCTCTTAATTAATTATTTGGGTTGGAATAAATTAATTAACTGTGTTGATATATGTTGATATATATATATATATATATATATATATAAAAGAGCCCAATTAGAATTAATTAATTAGTCTTGGGTATTTTATAAGGCCCATAAAAGACAATTAATTAATTAAGAGGTTTGGTCCAGTCTTGGATAAAATTTCACAAAACCTAGTCCTTTTTTATGATTAAGAAATTTCGGTCATTAGGACTTGGTCTAGTCCTTAGCTGGCCATAATTGTTAAGGTAGTATCCAATTAGGTTTTGATTTTATTTTAGATAAGATAGCTAATTTTTTGGTTTCTCATTCCTACAGGAAGACTATACCTAAAATCAATTATCTTAAAAGGAGTTAAACCTAGAAAAATAATTACCAATTGTGTTGCCTCTCTTTCTTTCTCTCTAGCAGATTTTTCATCCACTAAATGTTCTCACCAAGCTAAGACTTAGAACAAAGAAGAGTCATACTCCGGAAGGCTAAAAGGAAGAAGCTTGAAGCCTCGGTCTGGCAGTAATAATATTTTAGACGATCAGACAGTCAATATTTCTCCAATCAGGATGAAAATTTTATAGTGGGTAGATGAGACATATATCTTCGATCTGAATGGTGGAGATCAATTTTCAACGGTTGGATTTTGATATTAATCCCGCAACAGAAATTGCGTCAATCGCTTCTTAAGTCCAATAGACAGAATCGTTTGGATGATTGGAAGACCAATTCATCTTCGATAAAGCTGAATTTTGGATAAAAGAAAGAAGAGTTTTCCTTCAATTTGAACGGTGGAGATCTATTTTCAACGATGGAATTTAGAGATATTAGTTTCGCAATACATGCTCTGTTTTTTGAAATTTTAAGAAGCTTGCAGACGTTTCATGCGAAAGAGTAAAAAATTGGCCGAAATCCCTGTTGAAAAGCCAGCACCATCTTCATGCCTTCCATCGCACGTTCAAGCAGAAGTTCTAGTACAACATATCCCTTTGTTAGTTAATCCGAAGTAAGTGTTTTCTTCTAGATGTGGCTCTTAAAAACTGAATTTTTCTGCTGTATTTGTTTTCTAGATCCTTCACAAGAAAGGAGATAGAGGATCCTTGTCTCAACCCTCGACATAGATAAAGGGTGGGAGAAGGAATACCATTGATTAGGATTGAGAAAAAAACCAACCTTATGCACCCCATAAGAATAAAAGTTGGAGGAAATTTAATTTTGTTCATCATAAGCTCCAAATAATCCAATTCAACGCAACCATATGCTTTCTACATATCTAACTTCAAACCTATATAAATGGGTCTCCACTAAGTGTCAAAGAATTTAAGGTAAGGAAAGATTGAAAGGTAGCTATGGCATTATTTGTAATCAAACGACCTGGGACAAATGTGGATTGAGATTCATCAATAAGGGATGGGAGAACTTCTTAAGATGATTGCATAGGACTTTGGAGATGAGTTTATACACCATGTTACACAAGTTGATGGGACGAAATTTCGTCATTTTTTGTGGCCTTTTGTACTTTTGGAATAAGTACAATGAATATATGATTCAACTCCTTCAAATTTGTAATTCCTAAAAATAAATTTAAGATAAAAGGAATAATTTTACTATTAATCTTCGACCAAGATATTTTAAGGAAAATACCATGCTTTTCGCTTGGGCTCGGGGCTTTGATATTGGGCAATTGAGATAAAGTTTGTTCAATCTCCTCACAGGTATAGGGGTTATTTAACATATTCCAATGATTCACTGAAACGGATAGAATAGACTAAGGTTTTGAGTTCATGAATATGTCGGGGTAACCCTAACCTCCGGTAGTTCCAACTAAGACATATCATGATGAACGACAAGGCTAATTTTATAGAGGTTTGACATTTGTGTTGACGAATCTTCCTTGCCAAGTTGAGAATTTCCAACCGCCATTGATCGGGAATGCCAAACAAAAAAATAACTCTCTAGAGAGAGAGCAAAAATGCTAGCAAGATTTTTTTTTTTTTTTTTTTTAATGTTTTAATTAAATATGTATTATTATTGTTATAATTTTATTATATAAATTTAAATTAGAAAACATTATATATATACATTGGGGAACAAAGACATGCAGAGACGAAGTTGGAGACAGAAGACTAATATCATCCCTATTTCTTTTTGTAATTTTCTCTTTCTAAAAAATACCATCCCATTTTTTAAACCCGTTAATATGGTATCCATATATGAATTCTTGATCAGATTTAATTTTAATTACCATTCTTAAAAAGGGAAAAAAATATTATTTAATTTGTTGTCTAAATAATAATCTATTATTTATTAATATATATTTTTTTTGGTAATTAATTTAAGTATAGTTATAAGTTATCCTATCCTATCATTTTCATGTTATTCATAATAATCCCCCCAAAAAAACATAACAAGTTTTCTCCTCTCCTCCTTAACAAAAGCAAGCAGCAGAACACAGAGGATAGCTAAGAGTAAACTCATTCTTGTGTTTGGTAACTGCCTTCCCCTCTCCCTCTATGAAGATGGCTCTATCCATTAAATACAGCCCTTCTCTTCCTCGTTCTTTAGTTCTTGAGGTACATTGATTATATGTATTTATATATATATATCTTCTTCTGTTGCTTCTTCAATTGTTTCTTGAGTTTCGAATGCATAATCTTATTTTCATTCTCTGGGTTTGTTAGAATAGATTTCCCATTTCAGTTTCACTGCAAACCTTGTCTTTTGGGATGAAGCGGATTCAGTATCCCGCAATTCATAATCATAATCGATACGGATTCTACTGTCTTGATTCTCGTAGATTTTGTGTAAGCATTTTTTTCCCCTTTCTTTCTTTAATCAACAAATCTTTTTTCTTATGAAATCATGCATTTTTCCTTTTAGCGCCTAATCCATTATTGTCAACTAATTTGGGTGGATGTTTAATTTTCCTGAAATACCAACTCAAGTAATGCTTACCGGTTAAAGAAATCAGAGAAAGCTTTCTTCTGTCTGAAAAAGAAGATATACAGTTCTATCGAAAATTCTATAAATTTTTCTGGTTTTAAATGACAAAAAATAATAAAGAAAATAAAATGAAGAATTTTTTTGAGTATATTTGTGTAATGCTATAGAATTTCTTTTCGAAGATGTGCGGTACCTAACTTTTCATATTCATTTTAGTGGAAAATTAGATTTCCTAATGTAGTTTTTGATGACTGCGTACATATGAAAGTTGAATAACTGGCCTCCGCATTTTAATTAATAAAATGTTGACGAAACTTATGCAATTCCAATACTCTATTTATAGGGTGAATTTTCTTTCAAACCCTGTTAGGGAAAATTAGATTTAAAATAAAATAAAGAAATCTGGAGGAGTTAATACTTGATTTCTTTTAGTAGTGGGAATTTCCTGTACTGAGGTAAGTCCCTCAAATATTGTATCCGTTTTGATTTTGGATTTCAGAAGAAGAATAAAAGGGAACATTATGTGAAAATAAAAATATTATTTCCTTGAATCTTCTTATAAACGGAATAATTTTGAATTAGAAAAGGAAAATTCCTCACTTTTGAACATTCCCAAACTGGATCCCTATATATTTATTTGGATAAATTTCCAATTTAGTCCCTTACGTTTATGTTTTGAGCGGTTATGGTCCCTCATGTTTATTTTTGTCCAAAGTAGTCCCTTAAAAATTTTTAAATTGATCAAAGTGTTCTTTCCTTGCGCGTGATATCTTAAACTCTTTTTAATTTTGAACAAAAGTACAAAAATACCCCTCTAAAAAAGGCATGCGTAAGGAAAGTTAACGGAATATTTGGATGTTATGATTAATTCTAAAATTCTAAAGGGACTTTGGACAAAAATAAAAATAAGAGATCGTAACAGATTAAAACATAAACTTAAGGGACTAAATTGACGATTTATCTTATTTATTTATTCGGCAACTATTTATGATTACTTAATTTGGTCCTTTTGGCCAATTTTTTCAAATAATTTAGATATTTTGGTCATGTGTTCATCACGTAGGTAATTTCTTGAGGGCATTTTCAATATAATAACTCTTGTAATTATATGACCATGTGATGAACAATTGACCAAAACGTTTGAAGTATTTGAAAAAATTGGTCAGAAGGACCAAGTAAGGTAATCGTAAATAGTTGTAGGATGTAGTATAGTAACAATAGAAAGATAGTTGTAGTTCGGGAAAGTAAAATAGTTATATGATGAAAGTTAGGCATTTTACTTTTAGAAAATAGTTGCCTCAAATTTTGTTTACTTTCTGTCACTGAATCTCATACTTTCCAGATTCAATGTTTTTATTATCTTTATGACAATTGTATTGTTCAGAGAACTAACAAAAGAAACTTGGAACTGACCAAAAAAAAAAAAAAAAAAAATTGAAGTTCTAAGAATGTAAGGAGAGACCTGGTGATTTTTATTTCTTCAATCCAATTATACATTGAACTAATGAAGAATGACCGGCACACTTTGTTACAGATGCTTGATATTCTACGTAATTCTCGTGGTATAAACTAATCATGCCAAAAATTCTAAAACTTCTGTTAAAGAGTGTATTGTTGTATTAGGAGTTAGCATCACGTAAGAATTGTTGTATTCTCTTACTCTGGGTACTTTTTGAATATCACTATGGTTTAACTTTAATATTCTTGTGATTTTTTGCCCTAATACAGGATGATGGTAAATGCACTACTTATTGCTGTATACATACAATAGAGAGACATAAACTGACTGAGATATAGACACCAAAAAATAAAAATGAAGTTTGAGGAATGTGAAAAATGTTTCAGGCTTAACAACTGTGGTGGACCTATAGAACTCTAGATCTGTTAAAATACATGAATCAAGATTAGCAGTTTTCAGAACTTTTAGGAATGTATTAAAAAAAAAAAAATGATTTCATTCGTTATAATTTCTTAGCTGTGGTTTGGTTTTAAAAGTGAACAATACTGATGGTTGAGATTTACGGACTATGTCTACTTCATCCCAGTCCTGAAATTGAGTTGTCTTCAGATTTTCTCTCTTGGAGTTCTTTGAACTATTATTTGAAAGATTTGCTTATCTAAAATAGATAGCATCTCTTTGATTACTAATAATAATCCTCATTTGGAAGTTTCAGAACAATATTTTCGCTTTGTGTGAAATGACAAGTGATGAATGCAGTATTGCTATTTGAACGACCATTGATGTTTCCATTTTCATGCAATTTTAGGCTAATAAGTCATCTGATGTTAATTCAGCAGACCTTAAAGGTATTTGATATTACAGAAGTGGGGTTCTGAAAAATGTAGACGAGTAGTTATATAAAATAGTTTGTTGTGCCAACATAATCATCTGATAGTTTCTTGTCTATATGTTCTGTTAGATTCCATTGGAGATGAAAGTCATAAAGGAGAATCACTCACAACTTCTGAGTACTTTCTACACCCCTTAAATTGCTTTTGGTTGATAAGAACTGTTATGATATTACAGAATGTGTACTTTTCTTGCATACTTCCTTTCTTCTTCTTTCTCACTTATATCCTATTGCTCAGTTTTGCAAAGAAATGCAGCCTATATTGTTATTTATTTGTAGAAGTGTATTATGTTCTCTTTTTATGGTTGTTGGAGTATATTACTGGGCTAAGATCTTTTCTTTTCTTATTGAAGAAAGGCCCATAAGTTTGATAGTTGCATGTACATTTTTTTTTTCTGTTTCTGTTTTAATGAATAAAAGACTAGATTCACAAAATAATTTATCCAAATCAATTTCATCATTCATCAAGTTTTGGCCAATTACCAATAGAGTAAAATTCTTTCCATTCCTTTCATATTAGTTTGACTCGGTTCTTAAAATATTTAACTCATATTTCTGTGACCGAGGACAAGTTGTAAAGGCCTGTTCTGAACTGAAATTGATGAAAAAAAGTGCTTTTGTAAAAATGCTATTTTAAAAATTAATTTAAAATTCTTATGTAAGTTATGTTAAGGATCACTAATAAGCAAAATAGTTTCAAGACACATCTTTATGGTAGTTTCTCTATTACAGCTTATTTTCCTTTTTCTATCTGTTTTTTTTTTTAATTTTTTATTTTAGCTTTTTCTTAAAGCTAAAATCAGAAGTAAAAGAGCAAGAAAGAACAACTTAAGATGGGGTTTGTCTTCTATGTTCAGATCTTAATAATGATAGCTCAAAAATTTTTGAATCAGTGGAAATCATTGGCTTCATTGATATTCTCTATATTACAGAGACCTCTTTTTGCCTTTTTATATAATTGAGTGTGTATGTTTGTTTAATTCAGTATGTCAATGTGGTAGTGAAATAATGGTTATCAAGCACAATTCTTCATATCATCTTAAATTCATTGGGATAATTTAGAAATAAATGCAGCGAGGCAGTCACATTATGAGCTAAAATTGTCTCTAAAGTTGATACCTAGAATTAGATTTTAATGGTTCTGTCTATAATTCATATTTTGTACACAGGTTTTATAGCTCTTTAAGGATTCCACTGCCAGTTTCATAATGTGTAAATTTCTCTCTCCACCCCCAAACATCATATAACTAAAACTTAAGAGTGATATATTGCAAAATCACTAAAATATCTTCAAAAAACATTTAATGATGTATTGGGACTGTGCAAGTAAAAAAGTCTTTTATTTTGGGATAGATAGAGTACTTTTAAGTAAAAGCTATCATCTGTTACATCAGTTATTGACACTTCTTCCTCTAATATTTCCATTGCAGAAATGAATCTCTATTATTTTAATCCATGCTTTTCCTTTTTGAAATGAAAATAATATTTGTAATTTTTTAATGTTCTGGCTCCGAGTGATGTTGCACATGAAGCTTAAAATATTTGTAGTTTTCTTTTAATCCAGCTTTATGTAATCTGCATATGAAATTAAAAGTTGATTCAGTTGCCTTCTATTTTAATTTTGAGATTTATTTTCTGCATGATTTCCAGGATCTTGTTGAGATTGAAGAGATATGGAATATCAGGGGTGTTAGCCTATGGCCTGCTTAATACAGCTTACTATCTTTCAACCTTCCTTTTTGTATGGTGAGTTGATTGAGCAAATTATAATTATGAGCAGCCAACTGTTTGATCAGCTTCTTTATTTTATTTTTGTTTGTACTTCTTGAATGGAAGCAATAGAATTTTCTTTTGGAAAAGCTGAGGGTACATAAGTATATTATCATTACAGAAGAAATCTGTTGTTTCATGAAATTGAAGCTCAATTTTGATAAATTGCCAGTGGAAGTGAGAGGCTGCATTTTGATAGGTTCCAATCCTGCATTTGAGACTAGAGCAAGTGAGAGATGTTCTTCTTAAGGGAAACAGAGTATGAGAAATACAGTGACTAGTGTAAGGGCTGGGGATGGCTGTTGGAGATAGTGTAGGAAATAGGTGGTGAAGGTGTGTGTGGAGATGAATAAGAAGTACACTGATGATCTAGCTGCTATACCACAAAACGTTATGTCACATCTGAGCCTCATGGAAGATGCTACTAGATACTTTTCAAATGGAGATTCTGGTTTAGAATATTTTACTCAAAAGTGGGAAAAGAAGCTTTGAAACCAAGTTGCCACAAAGAAATTAGCTTTTGGACTATTTGTGCTTTATCTTTGCCATAGTAGTGTTTATCTTGCTTGCAATACTTAATTTTATTCTTTGTTTCATTGCTGTTCAGTTTTTTTTTTTTTTTTTTTTTTAATTTATTTATTCATTTTTTTTTAATAAAAAAAATTTACTTTATAGTAAATTTACGGAAAGATCTAATTAAGTTTGATCAATTAATTGGGAACAAAAGTCTCTTATCAACTATAGTAGATAAGGACTTGAAAAGTATTCAAAGAACTTGATTGAATAAGTGCTTAATCAATTGACTGATCTATTACTAAATTCAAAAGTAATTGCAGATCGTTCCTGAAAGGAAAAACTCTACACTGAAATCTTACTGAACTTCATTGCAGACTTTCTTATCTCATACTTTTCATGACTTAGCACTGGGCTTGTTATTATCTTCATTACATGCTGCTGAAATATGATATGAGTTTTGGCAGGAGAACTACTAGAAAGGCAATTTACATCTATAAACTTCATAAATATTAATATGATTGTGAGAAAATGAGAGGATATTCTTAACAGTTAATGACTGATTAAATTACCAATGCCCTTTTTAGATGAGTGAAAGAAAATTGGATTATTTTTAGGCTTCTTTAGTTCTTTTTTGGAAAGGAGGGCATTCTTGGGCTTGCCACATCTTTCCTAGGGTAAAAAAGAATAAGGAAAGAAAACCTAGAGACAATCAAACTAACCATTAATGGAAAATTTATAGAAATTTGTATACTGAAGAATGGACATACTAGTCAAAAGGCTTTTCCTCATTCAGAGTTTGATGTTGTTCGTTGTACATAAGATGTTTATTTCTTGTTTCTATGCATTTTTCTCTGTAACTTATGGGGTTGTTTTCATTGAATTTAGGCTATTTGTTGCCCCTGCACCTGGAAGAATGGGTTTTCTTGGAGCTGCTGAGAGGTACCACCAATATCTTTCTTTCTTTACCTTCTTATACTAAGTGTTATTTTGGGTGTTCTGGTGGGTGGGAGGGAGTTATCAATTACATGGAAATTAAAATTTAGACTGGATTTCATCATGTATTCTACTTTAATGATTTTTAACAAACAAGAATACTGTTATTGGTGTGTTTATTTTTGAAAGCCTGGCCGAACTATTTGAAATCAAGTCTAGCCCTAAGATTTTTTGGGTTGATTGGGTGAGCTTGTGCCAGCCTGTCCAAGCAAAGATCCTACCTATTATACACTGGAACGTGACAACCATTATAGCTTGACAAAATGACAATGCTTTCGATTTGCAGATTACTTAAAGTATTGGCTATGGTCTGGGCTGGTAGTCAAGTTACTAAACTTTTGAGAGCTGGCGGGTGAGTTTTCTGCTCAAAATTTTCTTGTTCTTTAGTTTCTGTATCTAATTTTCAATTACTACACTACTTTTAGCATTTTGTACTATAGTTCCTTTTTAGTAGTCTTAGAATTTTTCCCTGTTAATTTTTGCTATCCTGTTTTCATGGAGTTGAATCGGATTTGAAGTTAGTGCTCAAGATTAAGCAGCAAACTAAAGAAGTGAATGCCAATACATCATTCTGTTGGACCTCATAGAACAATTATGGCTATGTCTTCCAGTATCTGTTTTAGGTTGCAGTATTCTTCAGTCTATATTGCTAAAGGAGGACGTCACTACTGCTTTCATATCACTTTTCTGCTTGCATTTACGTTATGTTAATTATTATGGGATCTGCTTGGGCTACAGATTCTTCAAACAATGTCACTAAAGGCTACAGATTTATATTCTAGGATGTTGGATGTGGATACTACTTTCAGATCATTAATTGTTTGCAATACCATTGTTTATGGAGTTGCGTAGCTATTTTCAGATAAAGATTCTTGAAGAAAATTGCAGTTCTTAGATGTCTTTGTTTATCTTGAGACAAGAAAAAAAGACAAAAAAAAAAAAAAGAAAAAAGAAAAGGAAAAGAAAATGACCTGTTTTTCATACAGGGCTCTAGCACTTGCACCTTTGGTGGACCGGGGATTATCATGGTTCACTCTTAAATTTAAGTTTGAATCAAGAGGAAAGGTATGTTAATTATGAAGTTCTGCTTATGTTTCCTTTTCCCACTATCTCATGGACAATGCAAATACTAGTTTATTATTCTCTATCTCCAGGCTTTCGTTGCAATTGCTGCATTCTGTTTCGGATTGGCTTTCACGGTGTTTTTTGTATTGACATTACTTTGGTCCTAGAATCTCCCTAAGTAGAATGTTGTTCTAAATTTTTCCTTATATTTTTATGATGAAAAGAAAAATTTTCTTTCGTATACTGAAAAATAACATACCCAATGTCGGGGGGAAGGCTGGTGTAATAGGTGATATTTTTGAACTTGGAATATGAAGATTACAATGTTTGCAACAAGAGTTGAACGTTTCTTCATATATATGTAGTTTTGTTCCATCATGATCAAGATTTACGTACCCCATTATTATTTATGCCATCTGATCTTCACCGTTTTGAATGGCAAGTGAAATACATGGCAGTGAAACATGTCTCATCCAAGTTTCAAAATTGGATGTCTTAGCAAAGACAGGTTTGGATACCAGTGGTGTAGCTTTTCCGACTTACGCCTGACTTGTTAAGTGAGTTTAACTCATATTGGAGATGGTTTTGTGTTATATACTATAGTTTTGAAAGTTTTTTTCCTTAAATTTCTCGTGAATTAGTCGATAAAGATATAAGATTACTAAAAAGATATTGAAGTTAGATATAAAGATATGAGATTATCAAAAAGATATTGAAGTTAGATGATAATTGGGCAAAAAATAATAATAATAGAGGCCATTCGATGGTCTATGATAAGTTCGTTGATCTGTCAGTGCTTTTTTGTTTCTTAATAATCTGTCAGTGCTTTTTTATTAGTTCTTGTCCCATAGCTCAACATCAACATCAAGGCTTGGAAATGAACTGTAGTTTTGTTTGAAAGAAGTTTGGCCTGACAGATTTCAGGAGTTTCATATGTGGATGACAACTAAGTATTTAACTAAAGACAATTGTTATACCATTCTTACAGAATTTGTAGTTCGCTTTACGGAGACTCTAAAAGATTAGTGGCATACGCTGACAAAACCAGATAAGCTTGTGTTCCTCACCAGACAACATTTTACTTAAGCCATAGCTCTTCTCCATCAAATTTTTCTTAGAAATGTTCATGAATAGATTGAGGTCTAGTGCCGTACTTATTTCCAAATGAAATGCATTCATACAACAGGCATGATCTCAATTAGCACTTTCATAAGATGATGCACCTCTTCTATCAGTGGGTTGAAACATGTGAATAGTAGGAAGTGAGGTTTCAGTTGAAGGAGGAAGTTCCCATGGAGTATCATCAAAGGTTCGATATTTAGGATCAAGAACTGGTGTGGGAGGAAGTTCATATCTCCAAGGAGGAGGTGAGGACCTGACTAGGTAGTCGTATTTACCAGAAGGTTCACCTAAAAGATCAATAGAAGGATCACCCTTTTGATAATCTTCGTAGATCGGAGACTTTGGTTTCTTCTGTTTAGATTTTTTCTTTTTGACAAAAGAAGGGGCACTGTCATAAGGAAACAAACAAGATGGACAAGAGCAATCGATGTCCCAAAATTTATGCCCGGTGCTAGGATTAGAGTGCCAAAAGATAGGTTTTCCTTCAGAAGAAAACTATTTGTATAGATCTTGGAGAGATTGGAGGTCTTCTTGATCACAGGTAGAAGGTGATTCGAAGGGAATAGAACTCACATGGACTGTAGGGAAAGAAATGCCTGTTCTAGGTTTTTCTACATGAGAATGATTGAACTTGATAGAAACAGTACCATCATAATTGGTAGAGATTTGGGATTTAGTACACTGCACAGGTTGGTTTGCAGCTTTGTGGATCTTTTCATAGTCAGTGACCCAAGAATCTAGTAGGAGCTGAATAAGCTCAGATCTGGAAATTTGGCGGGGAACCTGGATACACGAAGCAAAATGTTTTTCATCAATGGATAGTAATAGAGCATCTTCGCCACTAGGAAGGGAAAGATCCATGGTATGGTTTTGGACTCGGTAAACCATTTGATAGGCTAGTGTAGCTGTATCAGCTCAAGCATCTTGTTCAGTACAAATAATTTGGATTTGAACTTTAAGAGCTTCTAGTAAGAGTGGATCAGAAAGCGTCATATTAAAATTTTGAAGGAGGGTGACAAACATTGTTCCAACATTGAGGTAGTTTCAACAGTAGCAATGCAGGCATGTTGATAGTTGAGAAATCTGGTGTCTAATAAAGCTAATCAAGCAACAATTGGAATTCCTTTACGACCATGTAATGTAAGAGCTAAACGGATAGCACCAAAATGAAGATGTGTATAGCCCAATTGTCGCCATTGGCGAACAAACTCAGGGGGAATATACAAAGTAAGAAATTGTTCTCGTCCTCCGGCGACAATGAAATGTTGATCAAGTTTAGACGCAGAAACATATTCTCTAACAGACTTAGGCTTGTTTTGCAACAAAGCCTTGAAGTTTATGAGAGGAGAGAAAGTTGTCTTAGAGAATACAGAGTAGGGATTAAGTATAGGAAAGGAGGCTGGTTGGATTTGATTTTCTGGATGGATTTCAACTTCATACAGATAATCTACTTTGGAGGCTGTAGTTTTGCTAAGTGAAAGAGAAGAACTGGAAGAAGCATCTTGTTGGCTCTGATACGAAATTGTGAAATTTACTTTTGCGAAATTTCAACAAGATACTACCAGTATTGCTCACAAAGGTCTACTCATGTTGATAACCGCAAATAAGCCCTTTGGCACAACTGGTTTAACAACTTCTTTTGTAGAAAGGATGAGAGAATACACAAAGGTTTTTAGATAGCCTGTATGGTAGCCAAAAAATGTAGATGGAAGACAATCTTAAACTTTCATTCAGAAAACACAGAGACTAATACAAGACTAGACTTACAGACTAGATGACTCGATGATCAGCTTCAGGCCTATAGCCTGGCTTTTATAGAAAAACTTAAAAGACTTGAAAGAGGGAGGTAAGGCTTGATGCCTCATGACTCATCAAAGCTGGTGTGTATGCTTTAAGTGATTAAAATAATAGCATAAAACGAGTAGAATGAATCACATAAGGTTGTCACGTAATCAAGCA
>JAXGGT010000094.1:4708023-4735714 GCA_035583425.1 Marsdenia floribunda | reverse complement strand
CATTTATATAGATTAAATATACGATAAACCCTAAACCCTAAACCCTAAAATACCCTAAAATAGTGCATAAAATCAAATGCCGTCGCTGAGCACTCGCAAATTTGCAAGGGCTCAGCGAGGGCCTAGTATTTAAAAAAAAAAACGGCGCCGCCTGTTATTTCCCACACAAAAAATAAAAAATTTTTTAAAAAAATTAACAGCCGTCGCTAAGCACTTGCAGATAGCGAAGGCTCAGCGAGGGCCAGGTATTTAAAAAAAAAAAAACGGTGCCGCCTTTTATTTCCCACACAAAAAATAAAAAAATTTTTTAAAAAATTAACTACCGTCGCTAAGCACTCGCAGATAGCGAGGGCTCAGCGAGGGCCTATTATTTTAAAAAAAAAAAACGACGCCGCCTTTTATTTCCCACATAAAAAATAAAAAAATTTTTAAAAAAATTAACTGTCGTCGATAAGCACTCACAGATAGCGAGGGCAATTTTTCTCACATAAAAATAAAAAAAAATTTTTAAAAAAATTAATGGCCGTCGCTAAGCACTCGCAGATCGACGAGGGATTAGCGAGGGCCATGTTGCCGTCGCAAATGTGCGAGGGATTTACGATGGGCGGTCAACGAAACGATATCCATCGGTAAGCGGTCGTTGTACCCTCGCTGATCTGTGACAGCCCGGGCCGTCGCTAATCAGTTGTTTTCTTGTTGTGATTATTCCCATTGTGCTCTTTGATTTGTTGCACTTCCTCTCTTATTATCTCTTACTTTTCTCTCTCCAAAAGAGATTAGTTTTTTATCTGATTTCATCCAATATCAGATTGGCGCCCACCGTATAAACAGAATGAAGACACAAAAGGCAACGCGTATTTGTACACCAGTTGCAGGAGCAACTCTTGATTCAACCTCTTAAGACAATCCTCCGACATTTCAAGCAAGACATCCACCTTTAATGGACACCATTCCAAAGGATGCTCACAAAACTTCACATTCTAATCCACGTGAAGATAACAACACTGATGATCCAAAGGAGAATCAATCTGACGATGATATTGATGAAGATTTTCATAGAACTTTGGAAAGAGGAAGAGATATAGAATTCATGTTAGCTCACAAGAAAAAGTTCGAGGAATATCTTCGGTTCACGGAAGCTCAGGAACGCCAGGATAGATAGACAACTCAAAATCATGAAGGTTCAAAAGTAGTTTAGGTACTAATTCCATGTTCAAACGTTTGAAGTAATATATATATATAGAAGAAATCGTTTTGATTTTTTGTGACACTAATTCCATGTTTAAACGCGCACGCATTTTAAGGTTGTAGCTCTGTGGTTTTCTCATCTTTTTTAAGGATTTATAAGTGCAAAAACAATATCCGACAACAATACAAAACCATTATGCAAGAAAATCATCAACAAGTTGTGAAATGAGCAAATTCAATTCATGGAAATGGCTATTCTATAGCAAATTCAACAGGTTGTAAACCAAAACAAAGGCATATAACGTACCTAAAGCTACTTACTGAAAAGGATACCTCTGGGAAGGGTACCTAAATATATTAAAATAAAATTTGAACAAGCTTAAGACCAGTCTACTTCCATCTATGCCAGAACTTCTCCATAGATATAAACTTTAAACCCTAACTGGCCCTCAATAACTCTTACAATGATAGATAAAATTATGATAATCCTGCCGGTGGTTTAAAGTGATGCTGAGGATCTGGTCCTCCTGGTGCGGTTCTGGTGGTGGACTCCTGCATTTTCCTCTTGTATAGCTCCCACTTCGATTCATCATAGCCAAATTCAAGTAAGGTTAAATGGGGAGCACTTATTGTTCTATAAATTGGCACAAGGGCAAGTACAGGCAAGAAAATATGCATGCTTGAACATGAAAGATTAAACATCAAGAACATGATCGCATATGGAAACAAGTTTCTTGAAGTTCCAGGAAAATTAGCCATTTTCTCGCTAGAATATTTTAAAGAAGGTAGAGGGACGAAGGGTTGGACTGCAAAAAGAATAAGATAGATATTGAGGTTTTGTGCACTCGCGAAAGCAATTGGAAATGGCTGTATATATACCGACAATTGAGACAAGATAAGGTTGAAGGATAAGTAAACACAATTCAGTGGTAAACAGCTTCACTTATTAATGTAATGGATTCGAGTGTGTTGGTGGTGAACTTTTCAACACTAATCTCAACAAAGATATAAGTAGGCACATCAATAGTCTTAATGCGAATTTTATGTATAAATAAAATTAAATTTTTAAATTGAAATTTTTGAGGCATTTTTTTAATCTATTAATGTATTTTTAATTATCTAAAAATTTATTTTAAAGATATTTTTATATACGTAGTAATAAAAGATTTTTAAAACTTGTAATTTTAAAATGTCATAATGAATATATATTAATATATATTTGTAGTGTGTAATGAATTCGAGTATTTTGGAAAACTTTTCAAGAATAATATATATATATATATATATATATATATATTACAAACAAAACGTAAAAGAAAAACAAAATATAAGATTGGAAAATCAGTGCGTTAAAGATTTCCATTATATTAATAAAAATATGACATTTAAATATTTTTATTAGTGTAATAAAATCGTATAATATATGTAGTAAAACGGAAGATTGGTGGTTCAATCAGCAGTGATGGGAAATAGAAGATGGGTTTTTGCCTTTTTTTTTTTTTTTTTTTTTTTTCCCTTAAGCTAGAATTTTTTTTTGAGAGGCTGCCACATAAGAAAATGGCTAAAGAAGATAACTCCAATGCACGAATTTTTTGTCGTCTATCAAGAAATTGTTGCAAAATTTGTGCTTTCCAAGTCACTTTCATCACCTTAAAATCCCATATTTTGTTTGTTTAGTGAAACAAAAGTTAGTGTAGTTGCTGGCTTTAGTTAATGGTCCAGTCATCGGTTTGTTCTTATATTATCGCCATTAACATGAAAACTAACACAAAGATGGCATTAACTAACAAAAAAAACGTTAAAGGACAAAGAACCCTTTACGAGGTAAGGGTATTAATAAAATCTTACTACAAAAACAATCACCACTTTAATTGCAAAGCATTCAGACTTTTCAGGGTTTCTTTCTATGAACGTTGCTGAAGAATGTATATGATCTTCATTTCAATGATTGCCAGCATTATACAAGCACATACGTGTATGATGGAAAATATTTCTGGGCTCTTCTTCGAGATTTAATGACTTAAATCAATATATTAGACAATATATTAGAGTATGTACTTAAAAGATTTTGCAACATGCATGAATGAGAGGATGTATAGCTTTTAAGTTATTTTATTTTATTTTATTTTTTAATTTAAGCCAGAAGTGTAAGATTAGAGATTCGATATTAAAATTATTTAACGATTTATGTAAATTTTTTTTTTTTTTTTTTTTTTTAAATAATGTAACGGATTACTCCAAGCAGGATAATGTTGGATACAATGTTGTAGCAAATCAAAAACGTCATTAAATCATGCTTGAAAAATAGCCTTCTATGTGATCCTTGACCAGACTGGATAAGGATCAAGGTTTATTATCCACAAGAATATTAAACTACATTAAAATTTGCGTAATGGAAATTATTGACTTAATTAGTTCAAAATTAATTTCTAATTGTTCAATTATTTTTCTTTACTTAGATATCGATACAAATATTTATAAAAGGAGTCACAAATCTTTAAAAAAATAAATAAATTTTCATATTACATTTTTAAACTAATTTTTTAAAGATTTTTTCATCTTTAACATAATTTAAATTCATAACGTTTATGTGTCATAAATATTACACTTTTGTATCACTTTTAAATGTTTAATATGAATTTTCATTTATAAATAAAAATAAACATTATGAAAGAAATTATTGGTATAAAAGAGGGATCCCCAGTTCAACCTTATCTTCTTCTCCTTTTTTGATTATCATCAACCTTATCAATAAATAGTGAAGAAAAGACATCTACGGATAAACAAGAAGCTCTCTTTACGGGACAAGTTGTCCCAAGGGGTTTATTTCAGTAAAAGAGCCACCTGGATGTTCTGTTCCACGAGAAAGCAAAGTGGCAAAGAAAATGGAACATTTATTAACAACCACTACTGGATGTATATATGTATATATATATTATAAATCTATATAATTAGTAAATATTTTTGTAGTCTCCTAGATACTTTGACTTTTGACTTTAGAGTTTACGTTTGTATTTGTATAAATAAGTCATTTATTTCTTAATGATTGATTCGACAATATATTCTTTCTATTTTCTTCTCTAATTTTCCTTGTTTTATAATATGTTATCAGTACGATGCTCGCGATAGGAGAGTGTGTTCTAAATTAAGTTGCCACATTACTCATTTAGGAGATCTCTATGCTGTTATTAAGTAGGGGGTTCTGAAGCCCTTTACTCAATGACATGTTTTAAACCTATGAGGTGCACCTGATGTGTGAAAAAACATACAATATCATTGAACTATTTATAACACGTTATCAGCACAAACTCTACCATTAGTTTTCATGTGTCTCTATTACACTATGAAAGCGTTTCATTCAATAATCAAAATTTGTAGTTTGACTCGTTTTATTTTAATGATAAATGTGTGGCTTTTGAAGTTACAAAAAAATTGTTTTATTTGTCATGAATATTAGATGTCGATACATCTAATTAAGTCAGACAAATCCGATAGACACTATCAATCCAAATAATTATTTAGAGATTGAGATATCTTTCAAAAGGGTTTGATAGACACTGTCATCCTCATAATTATTTAAAGATGGGATTTTAAATATGGATATTTTTTGTAAAAGATCCAATTAATTCGACTACCAGAAGATGATCATAAGGAAAATTTGACTACCAAAAGATAGTCGTAAGAAAAATTTGACTACTAGGAGACAGTTGTAAAGCTGTAGCTAAAAGATAATTATAAGAAAGATTTGACACCCAGAAGATGCTCGTAGGAAAGTTTCAGCTACTATTTAAAACATAATTATAAGAAATATATAACCACTAGAAAAAGATTGTTCTCCTAAAAAATACAATATAAATGAATGTATATGACGAGTTTAAATATGTAATAAAAATTATTTTTATTGGTGGTAAATAAACTTATATCGCAATTAAAGTTATATGGGAGAATCTAATAGATGATAACATGTTAGAGAAAAATTCTCTAACTTTTATATCTCAAATATCCTCTTACAATATTAATTATGATATACGACCAACAAATATTAATTTATTACCATAAGCTAATATTATTAGTCGTGACCCCAAAAAAAAGGTCATAGTCGTGGTCGTGTATATAATTTTATGAAAAATAAATTAGATAAGTACTAAGATATTCATAATCCCAAAAGAGGCCATAATCGTGGATATAATTTTATGAACATAAATCAGATAAGTTAAGATATTCATAACCACCAAAAATAGGAAAGAATAATGATCACAAAAGATATATTTATCTTTTAGTTTTTTTTAATATGTTTATTTATTTTATATATATATATATATTTTGTTTATCTTTATTTTTTTTATTTTAACATGTTAATATTAATTCCATTTATATTTTATCTCTGTTGTATATATATATCATATACACTAGAAGTATAAGTAATATTTTAATGGATTTACCACTAGATGTGGTAATATTTTAATAATAGATATGTGGCTTATCATTAGAAGTGGAATAACAAAAAAGAAAAATTTTTCGTGCCACGAGTTGTTAAAGAATATGAAAGATTATCGGTCTTGTACTTGTAGTACAGTAAGACATTTAATTGGTCTCTATCAAGAATCTTTTAAATAGAAGGCAAAAAAAAAAAAAAAAAAAATCGAAATAATTTTTACGTGTCAAAATTTGACTCGAAAAGAAAATGATGCTAAGATGATATTTGCATATTAATATTAATAGAGATATAGTTGACATTTTCGAAAATTCAAAAGAAATTTGATATTTGATTGGATATGGGCAAATCTGAAAAATATATATATATATCATTAATTATATTGTATTTATCTTTTATTTTAGGATCTTTTATTTTCTTTTTTCTTTTTTTTTTGTATCTTTATCTTTTACCATTCATTTATTATATATATATATTATATTTGTGTCATGTGGGATTTGACCACGTGTCTGTGGCTCACATAACTATGAAAAATAGAATTTCCGTCTCGCAAGACTCGAACATGCACCCACAATCATTTGAAGTTAGATGTCCTCTCATTATACTAAGAATGAACCTTTTTAGCTTTCACCTCTCTTATTTTGGTAGTATTTATTTAATTTTTTTTATTAATATTTATTTATAGTGCTTTCATTTATTTATTTTGTAAAATTTATTTATGAGCTTTTATTTATGATCATATGTAATATTTATTTACAATGTTTTTTGTATTGAAGTGTATGGATAAAAAAGTATTCCTTGTAGACATTGTAACTACGTATACTATTTTTCAAGATCGGAGGAAGTATTTTATCAAAATATGTTGCATATGTTAATACAATCATCGTAGTACAAAATTAATTGAATGCTACAGAAGAGCAATTATAATATTGCCAGAAGATTAACATAATTCCTGGTAGTTAATTGAATGTTTCGGAAGAACAATTACAATATTTCATAAAGAAATTGACCATAAACCAGAAGTTTATTGGTTCAAAAAAATTTACTATTTGGCATGACTGGTTAGAACATCCCTGTTCAATATGATGGGGAAAAAAATTTATTGAACATCATATGTACGCGCATTGAAAAACCTGAAGATTTTTCAATCTAAAGAATTTCGTATGATTCTTGTTCTCAACGCACATTATCCCATCACCATATTATTTATGGTTCTAAATAGATACATCCAAGAGATGGTCTCATATATGTCTATTATCAACTCTCAACCTATTGTTTGCGAGATTGCTTGCTCAAATAAGAAGACTACGGGCACAATATATTTGGATAACTTTGTGATTGACATAAGTGAAGAACATCTTTAGCTCATGTTAATACACAACAATTGGTTAGCTAAATCGTTTGTTAAGCGATTACAATTCTTAGTTATCCATTTACTTCCGAGAACAATTTTTTTTTTTTATTACTTAAGAATAATACTATTTTGTATCCAGTAGAATTTGTGAGCATCATGTCATTAAAAGTTCTCCCTATTTACAATTGGTTAATGGTAAGTAGCCAAATATTTTTCGTCTTAGAATTTTTTAATGTGCGATATATGTTTCTATAACGTCACCACAATGCACAAAGACAGATTTTCCAAGGATATTAGGAAAATAATGTAGATTTGATTCTCCTATTATAAGAGATATTTGATTTTTTTTACAATTCTACTGAATCATAATTCTCAATATTAGAGGGAGAGACAAAAATGTAGCTTGATAATATTGGAAATATTTCAATCACCATACAATGTAATGTGAACTTGAACTTTAAAAGATAGTCCCATTATACAGTATAAATTGCCAGATATATTTATTGACCTAAGGAAAGTGACTAATTAAGACACATATACTGGCTGCAAATGCTTCGTATGAATTGATGTCATAATAGGACAATCCATTTATAAAATAAAAATGAGTCTATGTCATGCTAGAAGTGTGATAGACTAATTGGTTCTAAAGATAAAAATTCCCACTAAAGAAATGGAGCACATGTTCTATATAAGCCCATACTGATACTCCAGAAGAGTCAAGAGACATAATAAATAGAATTACTCTAGAAGTAGTGCAGGTACTAGAAAAAGAGGAATATGATGAGATCTCAATAAGTTATGTATTTATGGGAAACAATGGAACCAAAAAGAAATATTTGTCAGCAATATTTTTATGAGTAATGTAATGCTTGCTATTATGAATGATAATAATGATCATAAATCTACATCCATTGACAAGTGTCGACGTAGATGTAGATATGATTGACTATATATTTTAAAAAAAAAAAAAGAAGAAAAGATGCAATTGAAACATAATTAAATTCAGTTTTAAAATGTGAAGTTTTTGGACTCGTAGTTTAGACACCTGAAGATGTCATACTCATACGGTACAATGGGTATTTTAGCAACAACTAAATAGAAAGATGAAGTTGTGAGATATAAAACACAACTTGTTGCACAAGAACTTTTGTAGAATTTTAAATTAACTACAAAGTCACACATATTTTCTTGTGGTGGATGTAATTAGATTTTTGGTATCTCATTAGTCTGGCAGCTAATGAAAATTTTAAATTTGCATCTAATGAACGTAAGTATAGCCTATTCATATGATTCTCTTGATGATATGTATATGAAAATCCCTAAAGGATTTAAGATGCCTGAAGCATACAATTTAAATTCTCGAGAATTATATATTCAATCAAATCATAAAGATCTTTGTATATGTTAAAACACTTTGGGTAAATGTGGTACAATTGTCTCAATAAATATTTATTAAATGTAAGTTACCAAAATAACTAAAATTGTTCATTTATTTTTGGGATTTGATACAATTATTGTATATGTTGAAACTCTTGAAGAGATTTCACAAAATGTAGATTCTTTGAAAAAGAAATTTGAGATGGACAATCTCATAAAACATAATTTTATCTTGACCACAGATCAAGTATTTGAAAGATAGAATTCTTTCAATCAATTAGTACACAAAAAGGTCTTTAAAATATTTTACATGGACAAAATATATTCATTGAGTACCCAATGGTTGTTCACTCACTTGATACATAATTAAAGAACATACTTTTTTTCAACCTCGTGAAGATAATTAAAAAGTTCTTGGTTTTGAAGTATCATATCTTAGTGCAATAGATGCACCAATGTATCTCACTAATAATACTAGACTAGATATAGCCTTTTTTGTTAATTTATTAGCAAGATTTAGTTCATCTCCAACCAAGAGACGTTGGAATGGAATTAAGCAAGTTTTTCGATATCTTCGAGGAACAATTTATATGAGTTTACTATGTGTCCACAATTTCAAATCACAATTTATTGGCTATGCTGATGCTAGTTACTTATCTTATTCACATAAAGCCAAATCTCAAACAGGGTATCTTCTTACGTATGGAGGTACTGCTATTTCGTGGCAATCCACCAAACAAATACCTGTTGCTACTTCTTCAAATCATGCAAAGATTATAGTCATTTATGAAGTAAGTTGTGAATTTCTCTGGCTAAGATCTATCATTTTACATATCTGAAAGACTTGTGTTTTATCTTCTAAGAAGAAAACTCTACAATACTTTATGAAGACAATATTGCATATATAGCTCAGTTGAAGGAAGGATATATTAAATAGGATTGCACAATGCATATTTCACCAAAATTCTTTTCTACTCATGATCTTCAAAAGAATTATGATATAGATGTTCAACAAATTCGTTCAAATAATAACCTTGCAGATTTGTTTACAAAGGCATTATCGACTTCAACATTTGAAAGATTAGTGCGTCAAATTGGAATTCGTCGACTCAGAGATCTTGCATAACATTTGATCATGGGGAGTGTACAAGGGAAAGTGTACTCTTTTTCCTTCACTAGGGTTTTTTCCCACTAGGTTTTTCTCTAGTAAGGTTTTAATGAAGCATATCCCTTGTACAATGGATATTCAAAGGAGGGTGTTATAAATCTATTTAATTAGTGAATATCCATTTTAGTATCTCTATAAATAAGACATTTATTCCTTAATAATTGATGACGACAACATATTCTCTCTATTTTCTTCTCCAATTTTTCTTATTTTATAACAATGTATATGTTTTTCCTTTACTAAAAAAAAAATTTCAAAGGTCAAAAATATTGAGCTGATCAATACGAACATCATTATATGAATGAGTTAAAATTGAAAGCTTATTAATTCATATCAAAGCAAATTGAACCTTTGAAATTATAAAGAAGTTAAATTTGAATAACAAAATTCTAACTCGCAAATTTTTAAAATCACCTTTAAACAAAAGGAAAATTTAGTCATTTAGTCCCTAAAGTATTGACTTTTCGCAAATTAGGTCCTTATCTTCTTTTTTTTTTTTTTTTTTTTCTGCCTAGTAGGAAAATTCAGTCATTTAGTCCCTAAAGTATTGACTTTTCACCAGTTTGGTCCTTTCGACCAATAATTACGGCAAGTCTTCGATTGGTCAAATTTAGTTAGGGGTAAAATTGACCTTTCACTAAAATTTCCCCTCCAAAGGTTGAAAATTCGCCCATTTAGTCCCTGAAGTAGTGATTTTCTTCCAATTAGGTACATACCTTTGTTTTCTGCCTAGTAGGTCCTTATAGTTTTTACGGACCATCAGTTTAGTCCTCCCGACAAATAATTTGGGCAAGTCTCCAGTTGGTCAAATTTAGTTAGGGGTAAAATCGACATTTCACTAAAATTTTCCTCCCAAATTCCCCTCCAATGAAGTTGACCTTTTTGTGGCATCATCGAATGATATTTACGAAGAAGAGTCATCTTGCTGCCCAGATGGTTAGGCGATAAAATTTCCCTTTTGGCTCCCTAATAAGCAATCGGTGGATTGTTGTTATCCAGGGTTCAATATAATCTCTAATGTGAAATAGCAAATTGAAGAACGATGGTACATGCATGTTAAAGAATGGCATAAAGGATGAAATTGATTGTAGGGTTAACAATTCAGGTATGATTCGTCAATCCTTTGTTTCTATATTTTGAACCCTAAAAGAGTATCTTGTCATTCAATTGGGTAGATGAATTTCTTACTTTCTACCATATTTTCTTGTAGACTCAAAGAAGAAGAAATTGATACAAGAGAAATTTGTGAGGGTTCATCTACTTCTGCACAAACCCTTGTCTTAGATGAAGAAATTCCTAAGATTCCTCGGAATCAATTGTTCCTAAAGTCCTCTGCCGCAATGTCTATTGGCCACTGTGAAGATTTATTTACTCAAATTCTTTGGCGCTTGCCTCCAATATCCTTATTCCAGTTCCAATGCGTTACTAAGTAAGGGTGCTCGATAATCTCGGGTTCTGATTTTCATTGCCTTCACAGTAGGAAGTTTCACACCTACTATTTGACACCTAATTCTTATGCTCTGATCTTGTTTAGACGAAGGAATTTTAAGCTTAATTTTATCTCTTTCAGTGGGAAAACGGAACGACAATGTATTCTATCACTACCTGATTGAGGAGTTTTCCTTTTGGGGAAATCTTGGGATTGCATTCTTTCAATGGATTGTTATGCATTGATTTTCTTTTGGATCATGATCAAAGAGAGTTCGGAGGAAAATTTTAGTGAAAAGTTGATTTTACCCCTAACTAAATTTAACCAACCAGAGACTTACTTGAATTATTAGTCGGAAGTACGAAACTGGTGGCCCGTAAAAACTATGAGGACCTACTAGGAAAAAAAAAGAAGATAAGGACCTAATTGGCAAAAAATACTACTTCAGGGACTAAATTGGCTAACTTTTAGCCGTTGGAGGAGAAATTTTAGTGAAAGGTCAATTTTATCCCTAACTAAATTTGACCAACCAGAAACTTGTTGGAATTATTTGTCGGAAGGACCAAACTGGTGGCCCGTAAAAACTATTGAGGACCTACTAGTCAAAAAAAAAAAAACATAAGGACCTAATTGGCGAAAAATCAATACTTTAGGGACTAAATAGGCTAATTTTCCTTAACAAAATTATTAATTAAAATTTTATACTTTATTGGTAAAATTTAAATATTATTTGATAAAATTTGATGATTTGTTATTGAATTAATTATTTTTGTTTAAAGTTTTTGTTAAGTATTATAAATATTAAAAAATTTTAATATTTTATTTTATTAATAATTGAATGCTTTTGAATGTATTATTTTGTAAAAGACGTTTTTTTTAATATTTTATTTTTTTATTATAAAATATCTAATACCCAGTAAGAAATTATTAAAATTTTTAATTTTATTATTGAGGTTTATATATATACTTTGATAATTTTTGGATTAGTGAGTTGAATAATTAAATAGTTAGAAACAATCAAATTTTGTTAATATGATTATTAAACGAAATTATATTAAAATTAAAATTTTAAACATAATTATTCAATGAATTAAACTTCAATTGGAGTTTCAGTTCAAATAAGTTATGAAAACAACTCATCCGATTTCAAAAAACCTAACACGACGTATACCATAGAATACTTTTTCAATATGTTAAAAATAATATTAAAAAATACTAATTGTTATAAATAAATAAATAATAAACTAAGATAAACGGATGAAAGAAAAAGAAATGTAAAGATTTATATATTTATGTATCTTGTTCATCTTGTCTTGTTGTATACAATTTTTCTATGAACCCTCTATTTATACGGTATAATTATAATGACCTTAGAGATTAGAAAACTAAAGAGCAAAAAAGTTAAAAGGATATAAGAGTCTTTAATAGATACTCAAATAATAAATATATTTATAATAATCCCCTTTGAATATCTATTGTACAATGAATATATCTCATTAAAACCTTACTAGCAAACAACACACTAAGAAAAACCTTATTGAACGAAAAAGAGAATACCTTTCCTTGTACGCTTCCCCTAGTTAGAACATTATATAGAATCTCATAGTTAATGCATTCCAACTTGTTGTTCTAGTCTTCTAAATGTTGAAATTGGTAACGCCCTTATGAATATATAAATCTTTCAAATATAACTGTCTAATATCTCAAAAAAGTTGAAAGACTTATTTAATTCCATTCCAATATCTTCAAGTTGGATATAAACTAAATCTTACAAATAAATAAATAACAAAAGCTATATCAAGTATTAGACAATTAACAAGATACGTTCGCGCACCTTTTACACTAAGATATGGTATTTTAGGACTAAGATGTTCTTCAACATCCTCATGAGATCGAACAACTATTGAGGTACTGAGTGGGTATATTTTTCCATTAAAATATTTTAAGGACCTTTTTTCTATATTAATTGATTGAAAGAATTCAATCTTTCAAGTACTCAATCAACTAGTAGAGAAAAAATTATTTTTGTGAGATCTTCCATCTCAAATTCTTTTTTCAAAGAACCTATGATTTTTGAAATCTCTTTAGGAGTTTCAATATTCAAATTATTAACATATACAACAATTATATCAATATTGAGTTTTTATTCTCAATGAAAAATACATGGACGCGTATATGGTTATTCTAATAACCTTCTTTTTAACAAATACTTGCTAAGATGACTGCACCAATTATAGTTCTCGGTAAATTAAATTGTATGGTTCATGCATATTAAATCCTTAAGAAAATTTCATATAGATATCATTAAGTGAGCCATATAAATAGACTATACTTACATTCATAAGAAGAAAATTAAAATTTCCATTAGCTACTAGACTAATGAGATATCAAAACGTAATTGGATCCACCATTAGAAGAATATGTAACCTCATAATAAATTCCAAGTTTTTGCAAAAAAAAAGAAAAAAGAAAAAAAGCCTTATGCAACAAGTTGTGTTTTATATCTCACAACTTTATTTTTTTTTCTTATTGGGTTGCACAAATACCCATTTGTAACCTATGTATATGACTTCTTTAGGTTTGGACTACAAGTTCAAAAACTTCATGTTTTTCAATTGAGTTTAAATATATTTGAATTGAATCTTTCCAAAACATAGTTAATCACATCTACATCGACACTCATCCCCGGATGTTGGTTCATGATCAACATTATCATCAACAATAGCTAGCATTACACTATATAAATAAATTGTCAACAATTTTTTTTTTTTTTGGTTCCATTATTTTCCGTAGAGACATAACTTATTGAGATCTCATCATTCTATTCTTTTTCAGTATTTTTAGGTACCTAAACTACTTTTGTAGTTATTCTATTTATTATATCTCTCGACTCTTTTGGAGTATCAATTTGGTAAATATGGACTCATTTAGAACATGTGCTCCCTTTCTTTTGTGAGAGTTCTTATCTTTAGAACAAATTAGTTTACCACATTTGTAGTGTGTTGTAGATTTATTTTTTATTTCATTGATGGGTTGTCCTACCAGGACATCAATTCGTACATTTGCAGCTGATATACGTGTGTTAGTCACTTTCTATAAGTCACTAAATACATATGGTATTTGATTTGTAATACTTTGCAATTGATCTATCTTTTGAACTTTAAGTTCACATTGCTTTATATGGTGATTAAGATATTGCAAGTATCCTATGTAATATTCTTTCTAAGCTGTTTTCCTTTTTCTCCCCTACTATTGAGAATACTAATTTATAACAATCGACTAATTGTGTATAGAAATATCTCCTCTTGTAGGAGAATCAAACCTAATAGTTATTCTCAACTTTCTTTGAGGACCAATCTTTTTTCCTTGTGATGGAGCTATAGGAACATATACCACATTTTTGAAAATTCTACGATAGAAAATATTTGGTTACTGACCATTAGCCAATTGTAATGGGAAGAATGTGTAAAATAATTTGTTGGCTTGATGCACACAAGTGCTACTGATATAAAATTAAACGACCCATAAGTAATAATGAAAAATTTTGTTCTCATAAGCAAAGGTCTAGTTGTCAATTGGAATCGTTTCACAAATAATTTAGCTAATCTATTTTGTGTATAAACATGAGCTACATGATATCTTACACTTATGTCAATAGTTATCACAATATTATCCAAATGTATTGTGCTTATAGTCTTTTTATTTCTGCAAACAATCTGACAAATGTCATGTTGCAAGTTGCTAATAAAAATACATGAGACTATCTACTGGATGTATCTATTAAGAACAATAAAATATCTGGTAATGGCCTAATTTGTGTTGAGAAGCATGAAATACTTCCTTTCTTTAAGAATAGTATAAGTAGTTGCATTATCAATGAGACATATATCTTCATCCAAAAACTTCAATAAAATAAAAGCAATATAAAAATAAACATTACAAATAATGAGCATTGTAATTAAAGCATCATAAATAAATATTATAAGTACTGAATATTATAGATAAAACAAAGAAAAAGAAAAGTATAATTAATAAAAAAATATTATTATTGTACTAAGGCAAATTGGCATAAATAGTCCCCAAACTATGGCCATTTGGTGACATTGGTCCCTGAATTAATTTTTTGGTGATATTGATCCCTGAACTATGCTTAATTGTGTGGCATTAGTCCTTTTGGTTAAAATTTCTATTAACTCTCCGTTAGTTAAAAAAAAAAATTGCCCAAAGGCATTTTCATCATTTGGATGTACATTATACAGAAAACATATATATATTATACAAACGTATGTGTGCCAAGAATCTCTCTTGCCCGCTTCTCCTATTTTGGATTTACTATGTACACTCACTACATCAAAAGAGTTGCTTAAAGTTTTAACTCATGTATGGTGTGTTGAGGAGCAGCAACCCACGAGCCTATCCCTTATTTCAGTGATGAAAGCTGAACTCGACCACGCATACATCCATGCCAATAAACTGATTCACGACTAAAAGTTGAACCAAAGAGAGTTTGATCTACTTGTTCATCACCTCGAGGAAGAAAAAACAGCTTGGAAGATCAAGGAGAAAGAACGTGTCCGCACTGCCATTGCAGCAGTAGCAGGAGACCTTGAGATTGAGAAGAAGTTGAAGAGACAAATAGAGAGACTGAACAAGAAACTTGGCATGGAATTTGCTGATACAAAGACAAAACTCAGGATTAACTTAAAAGAACTCGAGTGCGAGAAGCGGGCAAGAGAGATTCTTGAGCAAGTCTGTGATGAATTAGCCACTGGGTTAAAGATCTCTCCTTCTCTTTTTTCCTGTATATGCATACATACGTATGTATATATGAGATATATATTTTTTTCCTGTATAATGTACAGTGAAATGACAAAAATTCCATTTGGCAATTTTTTTTTTAAAACTAATAGAGAGTTTACAGAATTTTTAATCAAAAGGACCAATGTCACACAATCAAGCATAGTTCGAGGACCAATGTCACCAAAAAATTAATTTAGAGACCGATGTCATCAAATGACCATAGTTTGGAGACTATTTATGCCAATTTGCCTTGTACTAATATGAAAAGATAGATATACTAAA
Source organism: Marsdenia floribunda (assembly GCA_035583425.1). Classification (NCBI taxonomy): domain Eukaryota; kingdom Viridiplantae; phylum Streptophyta; class Magnoliopsida; order Gentianales; family Apocynaceae; genus Marsdenia; species Marsdenia floribunda. The sequence continues at coordinate 4,719,681 of JAXGGT010000094.1, read as the reverse complement.
ATGATAAAACATAAATTATGGTGATAAAAAGATAAAGAATAACTATTACTATACTAATAATAAAATTATATATAATAAAAGATAAATTATCATAATAAAAAGATAAATATATAATATTATAAATTATCCGAACACTTCCATCTTCAATAAGAAGATCAATTCTTTATTCTAGATATTCAAAAAATTCAGTCATATCTAAGAGAGTCAAAATCAATATTGTAATTTTCTTTAGGGGTCAAATTTTGATTCGTTAACTTCCATCTTCAATAATAAGATCAATTCTTCCTTTTGAATATTTGAAAAAGTCAATCACATCCAAGAGAGCCTAGATTAGCAAAATAATTTTTTTTAACAAATCAAATTTTGATACGTAAAATTTAATTTGGTATTTTTCGCCTTACATTTTAAAAGATTTTTGATAAAAACTAATTGCATGTCTCATCATACCACATGTACAAGAGCAATGATCTTTCTTTTTTTTCTTGTGCACTTGTGTCTTCTTGAAAAAACTTTTATTTTTTTCTCTTTGTTATTGCACTTCAGGTGGTAAGACATATATCTATTATCAGAATACTATCACTTTTGGTGGATAAGTTGTATATATATTATTAAAATATTATATAGATGTAAAAGATAATAGATAAATACACTTCATATTAAAAATATTAAATAAAAATTAAATAATCATACTAAAATTAAATAAAAGATAAACATATTTTTGGTTCTACCCATGTAACATTAACTACGAGATAAGTTTAATTATCACAAATAAAAATGATTCTCATTTTTTGATTTAAAATCTTTTAACATTGTATGCATTTAATCATACTGTATTCTTTTAGAAAGCAACCATCTTCTGGAGGTTGAATATTTCTTACAATCATCTTTTAACCATCTTCTAGTAGTCAAATTTTTCTTTTGATCATCTTTCGCCTATCTTTTGTTAGTCAAATAAGTTGGGTTTTTTATGGTAAGATATCCCATCTTTAAATAATTATTTGAGATGACAATATCTACCGGACTTGTCGTAATTAGATGCACCTTGGCATCTAATATCCATGATAAATAATTTTTTTTTATGACTTCAAAAGCCACAAATTTGTCATCAGAATAAATAATTTACCTCTTTATTCTTCTTCAGCCAAACTTCAAACTTTAAACACGGTACTTCAAGTTGAACTTCTAAACAACCGCTTACTTTTATAAAACAATATCTTGGCAACGTAGACCTAAGTGATCATATTTAATCCTTGGGAACCATCACAAGTATGATCGACGTATATTTGAATGAAAATGTCGTGTCGTCTAGAAGAGCCTAGAAGAAGTTGACTCGTGCAGACAATTGACTCTTTTTCAATAGAGAAGAATAGTCAAACCAATCCAACTGACTTGTCAATCTTAGAAATCTTATTAGCTAGCAAACCAGAGATGGACGAACATGATCCCATCTTAGATGCTCTCATATTGTGATAGAGACTCATGAAAATAAAACTGGTAAAACCATAGAGGTTCATATGAAAAACTACTAAATGGTAGAGGGTTGTGTTGATAGCGTGTTATAAAATTAATAAATAAAGATGAACTAGAGAATAATATAACTATTGATCTTATTCATCTTGTATTCTTGTTGTATACAATCCTTGTATGAACCCTCTATTTATAGGGATACAATTATAATAACATTAAAGACTTAAAGACTAGAGAGCAAAGAAGTTAAAAGGATATGAGAGTCTTCAATAAATATTCACATAGTAAATATATTTCTAACACTAATAACATTTAATGCTATTTTTATTTTTTGTTAGATAATCCATTTTTTTGGAATCACCCGTTTGCTTAATTTAGATTTCACTCAAATTGTACTATTCTTATTTTTCTATTAGACAATCTATTATTCTAAAAGCACTACTTCAACATGAGTTGCACAATTTTACGTTTTTGTTAGACAATTTATTCTTCAAATTTACTCATATGACTGATTTAAATTCAACTCAAGTTGTACTGTAAAGTCTAATTTTTATTTAGGAAAGACCTCACTGTAGCTCTTATATAACACTAACAACCAAAATTATTGAACCACGATTTCGTTTTACATTCACAAACTACTTATTATTTATGCCAAGAAAATAACTTACATCTACTGCTATTTAAACCTTGGAATTAATTGATTCATTTGGACATAGAACTCTTGTATCTAAACTTTGTTTTAAAGCCTCACTAATTCAGAATATAGTAAAATTGAATTCAAACTTGCAGTATTAACGTTAAGTTTGGTGGATCGAGTTATTTATTCAAAATTCGACATATTTCAAGGCAATATTACCTTGATTATTACCATAATTTCAAAATAATCTGATTTATCTAACGAATTTTGTGAAAATGATACTTGGTGAGAATCTTTATTTTTAATTTTAAAATTTTTTAATTCTACTTCCATATATTTCTTAAGTGCTATATTTACCAATTTCTTAAAATCTAATTATATTCGAGTTTCATTTAAAATTTTTATTTGTTAATTTGTTGTTTCTGATGTGCAGTTTTTCATGTAGAATGACTTTTTAAAGAAAAAAAATGATAATGTGTTTCCTAAAACTATTAACACCAAGGGATGTGCATCAGTATGAACGGATAATTAACAAGTATCGTATCTCGATCGAAGATACCTCACCTTTGTTTTTGACTGAGGCGAAATACTGCGAACATTGTAGCGAAGAGATGAATAGACCGATTTATATTGGCGGACCATGCAAGCCACCTAGCTCGAACAATAGAGGTTTACTCCACTCTTGTTGTCCTGCTTCGTCAACGTCGCTGAAGAACTGGAGGCTTGACTGATACGACTCGCTTGACATGACGTCTGACACGCCGACTGCTCGCTGAAACACGCACTCAAGTGTACCAACTTTGCCATTTTGAATAGCAATTTGAAATCCGTTAGAGAAGACATGTGGTCGTTCGAGAATAAATCAAGGAAACATCAATACACACCTGTCATTTACGCGCAGATCTTAAGGCATATTCAAACCCACTTATAAAATGGAACTCCCTCTCCCCCAAGAAGGAGGTTAGCTCTTATCAGCAAAAATTCTCTTCTTCTCCATTCCTTTTACATAAGTTTTCTTCATATTTATATCTCCTTTCATATAAGATACTAACTTTATCATCGGAGGTTAACACGGGGATAAACTCCCTCATTTTCTACTAATCAAGAAAGGTCGTTGCTCTGAAGAAATTAGAGGTCAGCATTGTTATTTTCTGGTATAAAAAGGTCATTTGAGTTTTTTACCACATCAGATTGGTTCCGTTACCGGGAAATACATTAAAGGTGTAACCTTTCCCCATCTGCTGATATTTTCCTCTTTTCTGCTTCTGCACACTTCCTCGTTACATTATTTTGTTACGTAATGTCCCACCATTCAACGTCAAGAAGAACACACATGATGGATGCAGAGACCCAACAGTCTCGTCTGAGAGTGCAATCGCCACAAGTGGTAACTCCCGCTCCAAGACGGTCGGTGACTAAAAAGCTGGGTCCTCAATCCGTTTCTCATGATTTACGGGATAGATTAAGCGCATGAAGTTCACAAGTTTCTGAACCGCCAGCTGATCAAGAAGTGCGCAGGTTGAGAGAAGAACTTGATAGGCTCACTAAATAGCAAAAAGTGATGGAGGATTGGTTTAAGTTGAAAAGCTAAATGGAAGAGTTGGGACAAACACTGCCCCCACCAATATTCACAAATATACCAACATCGGGAGTCGGCGTAGGGGCCACTTCATAGTCAGCACAGGAAATTCCTCCCACAATAGAAGGGCCACAAGCAGCTCCCACGAGAGAGCATAGTGTGACTACTACTCGCCCTTGTCAAAGTACACGCCGCTCCCAGAGAAGTGTCACAACAACACACAGGATGAATCCTCTCCACGGTCGATCTAGAGTTCAAACCTCCAGACAACAGCGAGCTCCGAGCGAAGTAGGCGAGTCGCATCATTCATCGAGGTTACCACCCCACGCTCCTGACCACCACTCCGATCAAAGAGGATCGGAGAGCGTCAAGGATGAGAGAAATCTGGAGCCCGTCACCAGAGTACGCAATTCGACAGAAAGGAGGTCTGTTGAGCTTGGACCCTTCACCAAATGGATAAGGGAGGCCGCCCCCGACCCTAATCTCAAATTACCCCAGTTTGTGCTTTATAATGGGAAAAGTCGACCCAAGAGCATGTTTGCCAATATAAAGCAGCAATGGGGCTAGTGACTAATGACGAGGCCTTGTTGTGCAAAGCTTTCCCCAGCACCTTGGTAAAAAAGGCTTTAACTTGGTTCAATTTGCTCAAATCAAATGCTATTGATTCTTGGTCGAGCTTAGAAAGAATGTTCCTCGATAAGTTCAGCACAGCCGGGCTATTCCAAAAACTCGTGGCGACTTGGCGAATGTGAAACAGGGAGATGGAGAATCTCTCTTGTCATACTTGGATCGATTTATGAAAGTCTATGATGAGATCGAGGGACTAAGCGAGGACACGGTGTTAACACGCTTCGAAGGAGGTTTTCGAAGTGCCGCTCTCTACACCGAGTTACAACTACGAAAGACGTGCACATTAGGCGAAATGTTTAATGTTGTCCGGAAGGTGGCCCTGGCAGAGAGCAACACTATCGAAGAAAGAAAGGGCCCAAGAACACCGCGGAAAGATCAAGGCTCGTCACAAGACAAAGGGAAATCTCCAGCCGGTCATGATGACAAACATCGAGGGAAAAATCGGACTAAAAAAAATCGAGACCTTTACCCCGTTGAATGTCCCAAAAGAGGATCTCGTGTCCGTTCTAAAGGAGAAATATGGAGTACCAAATCTCGAGCCGATGCACCCCCGATCACAAAAATTCAGTGATAAAAATAAGTATTATCTATTTCATCACGACCATGGACATCTCACAGAACACTGCATTCATCTCAAGCAAGCTATCGAAAGATTGATCCAAGAAGGAAGGCTGAATGAGTATAAAGCGCAAGGGGCCTCCAAAGACTCCGACAAAGGAAAAGAGAGGGTGATTGAAGTAATCACCACCGAAGTCCCTTCTTTGACTCAGCTAAAGCGACATATCAACTCTCTCAAAGCTTCCTTTTTCGTTCCATAATACTTGAATGACAAGGAGGTTATCGCTTTCTCTCGATTAGAGTTGGCTTCCACGACAGAATTAAAGAGCAACCCCATTGTGAGTGAAGCCACTTTGCAGTTCCCCGGCATTGACAAATGCCTTGTGAAGCAACTGTTGGTCAATACGGGAGCATCAAAGAATATCCTATTCCTGAAATGTTTTGAAGAAATGGGATTAAAGAATAGTCAACTTACTCCGAGCTCCACCAGATTGGAGGGATTCACAACGCACAAAATCGAGGTCAAGGGAACTATCGAGATCAAGGTCCTGCTCGAAACCTCTCCCAATGTGCGAAGCGAACTGATCAAGTTCCATGTGGTCAATGTTGATTCCTCTTACAATGCCATCCTGGGTACTCCACTTCAGGCGAAGTTCGATATTGTCATCTCTCTTCCACACCAAAGGGTGAAATTTCCTACTCCAACGGGAAGTGGTGAAGTAAGGAGCAACCCCAAGAGTCTCCTCACGTATCTCGTCAAAGCAAAAAAGAAACGATCTCTCCTAGGAGTGCAGCCTATGGATGTTGGGCACATCTCGACTATTGAATCAGCGTATGAAGAAATCGAGATTAATCCGCAATATCCTAACCAAAAGATCAAAATTGGAAACGAAATACCCGAAAGAGAGGCCGCAACAATGGAGGATTTTTTAAAAGCACATTGTGATAATTTCACATGGACCACGGAAGACATGATTGGATTAGACAAGGAAGTCGCATTACACAAGCTGAATATCGACCCAAAAACCACCCCGATCCAACAAAAGCAAAGACGATTTCGGTTGGATAAAGAGGTTGGCATGAAGGAAGAGGTCAATAAATTACTCCAAGCGAGATTCATTAAGGAAGTTCAATATCCCACTTGGTTGGCCAATGTGGTGATGGTCAGAAAATCCAATGGCAAGTGGCAAATGTGCGTCGACTTCACAGACTTAAATAGAGCCTGTCCAAAAGATTGTTATCCCCTGCCCCGCATAGATCAACTAGTCGATGCGACATCAGGGTATGACATGCTCAGTTTCTTATATGCATTTTCTGGATACCATCAAATCAAGCTACATGAACCTGATCAGATCCATACCTCATTTCCAGCCACTGCAGGAGTTTATTTTTACAACGTAATGTCGTTCGGCTTGAAGAATGCAGGGGTAACATATCAAAGGATGATCAATCAAGTCTTGAAGGCACAACTTGGAATAAATGTTGAGGCCTATGTAGAAGACATGGTTATTAAAACTACTAAAGAAAGCTCTCACTTGCAAGATCTACACGAAACCTTCACCACACTTTCCTCCTACGGTCTGAAATTGAATCCCGCCAAGTTCACATTTGGCGTGAGATAAGGAAAGTTTTTCGGTTTTATGATGACAGAGCGAGGCATCAAGGCCAATCCGGAGAAGATCACTGCTTTGATGAACTTAAGAGAACCAAGATGCATAAAGGACGTCCAGCGGGATCAATGGATGTATGCAGCGTTGGGGAGATTCATCTCGAAATTAGCTGAACGATGTCTTCATTTTTTAAGGTCTTGAAAGTTGCTGCCCGAAATTTTGTCTAGACTAAGGAATGTAAAGAGGCATGGGAAAAATTGAGAGAATAGCTCATGAACCTTCCTGTACTTAGTTCGCCAGAATCAGGGGAAGTATTATATTTGTACTTAGCTGCTTCAAACTTAGCTGTAGCGTCCATTCTCATCCAAGAAGTTGACAAAAAGCAACTACCGGTTTATTATGTAAGCAAGGTTTTGAATGGGCGGAATCTCGGTACCCTAATATAGAAAAGTTAGCCTATGCTTTGGTTGTTGCTGCCCGCAAGCTGCGTGCTTATTTTGAATCACATGCCATCGTTGTTTATACAAATGCACCACTTAGGCAGATATATCACAAGTTAGACCAATCTGGTAGGATGCCAAAATGGTCCATCGAGCTTTGTGGATATCATATTACATTTACACCTCACACGGCCATTAAAACCCAGGCTCTAGCAGATTTTTTGGCTGAAACCACATTTTCCACCAATATAATGGATACTGCCATCATCCCATATATCTCGCCAAAAGCAACGTCGACTTCGTTTGACGAAATGGCTTGGCTCCTGAATGTCGATGGAGTAGTAAATCAGAGCGGAGCCGGAGTTGGGTTGATCCTAATATCCCCCGTCACTAAGAAAGTGGAAGAGCAAGGTGTGCGTCTGAATTTCCCTGTATCCAACAATCAGGCGGAGTACGAAGCTCTCATCCTTGGAATGTTATGGGCTTGGCAAGCTGGTATCTCGGCTTTAAAGGCTTTGAGCGATTCTCAAGTTGTGGTCCACCAGGTTCGAGGCGAGTATGCCGTTAATTCTAAAAACCTGAAAGAGTATGCAAAACTCGTGCAAACTTTAAAGAAGGAATTTGAGTATTTCGCCATAGAAAAAATTCAGTGCAGTGAGAACGAACAGGCTGACTTACTCTCGAAGATCACCTCGGGCGAAACGGAAAACACCCTCGACTTCTGTATCGAAGTATCCTCCACCCCATCTACCTCACCTAGCAGTCATATAAACACTGCCAATGAAACACTGAGGTCGTGGATAGACGACCTTACGGATTTCATCGAGCAAGGGATTCTCCCAGCATAGTTGGATCAAGCAAAATAGATACGGAGGCAAGCAGCTCGATATCTCGTACATGAAAGTATCTTATATCGACGGTCTTTCACAAAACCGTTGTTACGATGTATCCCGCCTTCTAAGACCAAAGCTAGTCTTGGAAGAACTTCATGAAGGTGTCTGTGAAGGCCATCTAGGGGCCCGAACCCTAGCTGAGCGAGTAATACATCAGGGGTACTACTGGCCGACACTTCGACACGATGCTGACCATTTTGTGAAACGATGCAAAAGTTGCCAAAAGTTCAGTGATATTCCCCGATTACCTTCAATAGCACAAACTCCGTGGTACCCACTTGGCCATTCGACATGTGGGGATGGATTTGATGGGAAAACTCCCAAGGGCTAGAAACAGCTTCGAATACCTAGTGGTGGCCGTCAATTATTTTTACAAATGGATCGAAGCCAAACCTTTGGTACATCCCACGGAGGAAAACATGTTTAATTTCTTCCATGATTCTGTCTTATGTTGATTCGGGGTGCCTTGTGCCGTGGTCACAAATCATGGAACATAATTTTCCAGCAAATTCACAGCGGAGTGTGAAAGATTGCACATTAAGCACTGGAAATCATCCGTAGCTCACCCTCAAGGCAACGGACAAGCCGAAGCCGCCAATAAATTAGTTCTGAAGGCTTTAAAGAAGAATTTGGAATGGAAATCCAACAAATGGGTTGATGAGCTAAACCTCGTCATGTGGGCAAACCAAACCTCGACTAGGGACCCCACCGATGAAACCCCGTATTCCTTAGTCCATGGCTCAGAGGCCGTAGCACTAGCCGAGCTTGTTCTGCCCACGCACAGAGTGTCGAACTACGACATTGAAAAGAATTATACCACGAAAGCTACCGACCTCGACTTACTGAAAGAAAAAGTGAAAAGCAGCCAGACTTCGGATGAAGGCTTATAAGCAACAAACGAAGTCGAACCACGACAAAGATGTACGTAGGCGACCTCTACAAGTCAGAGACTGGGTTCTGTGCAAAATCGAGGTAACAGGCCAACAAATGGATGCTACTAAGCTCACCCCGAATTGGGAAGGCCTCTACATGATTACCAGCGAAGTACGACTAGGCACATTTCAATTGAAGAAAGAAGACGGCATAATGTTACCTAACCCCTAGCACTTTGACCACCTCAAGAAATACTATGTATAAATACATAAAGTTCTTTTATTATGTTTTTCGAGTGAATATAAACCTTAATTATGGTTTGCGATGTTAATAAGATGGTCGAAATAAGACACTTATTCACGCAACTCATTATTTTGTTTATTAAACTTATCGAAGTATTATTACTTTGGATATTTTGTGTAGTTTACATTATTACTTGCGGTCGAATCGATTTGTCTAACTAATGACCATTATGTTACTTTTGCTTATTAAACTAAATACAAACGAAAATAGACAAAATAACATAAAATAAAAGAGAATCCTTATACTTGGAGAAATATCCTTTTAATAATCACAAAGACGAGATACATCCTACTCTATTACATTGAGAAAGCTACAAAATAAACGACTAGGAAGAGGGAGCCTGAGGAGGCAGTTCGACAGAAGCAGAAGAGGGCGTAGTAGCAGCGAGATCTAGAGCCACCACTGTAACCGGGTTAACCGTAGCTCCACCTTCAGCAGCCAATGTACCAACTTTCATTACGGATGACTCATCAGCTGTATCTTGAGGCGGAACCTCAACGACCTCTGCGGGTAAAGCGACGTCCACCAGGTCGAAGAAGGTCGAAACTGTTGGAGTTGGCAGGTTCCAAGGCTCGTCTTCATTCTCCGCATCCAACTCTTGAATTTCTTTCACCTCTTCTTCGGCGAAAGGAACGAAGTTAGCACTAGCTCTGGCCGTTTTACTGGTGAAAAACAGCTCGTACACATCAACTAATGGAGCTTTATCTTTGAAAAAATGATGCAGCTGCCTGACCATATGAGCTTGACCTCGCTTCAAATAACCGAAGGACGCGGAGGCGATTGCATCTTTGTAGTCCTCCGAACCTTGGAACTCCTTTACTGTCAAAACCCAGGCCCGCAAGCCGTGTCGCGACTATAGGCCTGGCGGAACCCATGGTCAACTACTTGGCACCGTGCTCGCTGTACCAAAAGGGATATCCCGAGTTGACAATGACTACCTAGCCCACACTTATATTCCATAAAATATTCACATATATTTTCCATGTGGGACGAGGTATCACATTCACCCCCCCTGAAGGCCCAGCGTCCCCGCTAGGGCCAAACATAATTGGCCTAAACACAAGATCAACTAGTGAACGTCTAGGATTCTAGAGGTGGCTCCCACCAGACATATGGTGTAGCACTTAGTTCCCATAGTCCGGGCTGGCTACCCACTCTGATACCAACTGTCACGACCCGGGGCCCACGAGCCCGTGTCGCGACTATGGGCCTGGCGGTACCCACGGTCAACTACTTGACACTCGTCCTCGTTGTACCAAAAGGTATATCCCGATTTGACAATGACTACCTTGGCCGACACTTATATTTCATGACATATCCATATATACTTTCAATGTGGGACGGGGTATCACATTCACCCTCCCTTAAGGCCCAGCGTCCCCACTGGGGCCAAATATAATTGGTCTAAGCCCAAGATCAACCAGTGAAAGTCCGGGATTCTGGAGGTGGTTCCCACCGCACATATGGTGTAGCACTTAGTTTCCATAATCCGGGCTGGCTACCCGCACTAATACCAACTGTCACGACTCGGACCAACAAGCCTGTCGGTACCCATGGGCCTGTCGGTACCCACGGTCAACTACTTGGCACCGTCCTCGCTGTACCAAAAGGGATATCCCAAGTTGGCAATAACTACCTAGGCCCACACTTATATTCCATGATATATCCATATATAATTTCAATGTGAGACGGGGTATCACATTCAACCCCCTTAAGGCCTAGCGTCCCCGCTAGGGCCCAACATAATTAGTCTAAGCCCAAGATCAACCAGTGAACGTCCGGGATTCTAGAGGTGGCTCCCACCGCACATATGGTGTAGCACTTAGTTTCCATAGTCCGGGTTGGCTACCCGCTCTGATACCAACTGTCACGACTCGGGCCCGCGAGCCCGTGTCACGATTATGGGCCTAGCGGTACCCACCGTCAACTACTTGGCACCGTCCTCGCTATACCAAAAGGGATATCTCGAGTTGACAATGACTACCTTGGCCGACACTTATATTCCATGACATATCCATAAATACTTTCAATGTGGGACGGGGTATCACATTCACCCCCCTTAAGGCCCAGCGTCCCCACTGGGCCCAATATAATTGGTCTAAGCCCAAGATCAACCAGTGAAAGTCCGGGATTCTAGAGGTGGCACCCACCGTACATATGGTGTAGCACTTAGTTCCCATAGTCCGGGCTGGCTACTCGCTCTGATACCAACTGTCACGACCCGAGCCCGCAAGTCCGTGTCGCGACTATGGGCCTAGCGGTACGCACGGTCAACTACTTGGCACCGTCCTCGCTGTACCAAAAGGGATATCCCGAGTTGCCAATAACTACCTAGGCCAACACTTATATTTTATGACATATCCATATATACTTTCAATGTGAGACGGGGTATCACATTCACCCCCCCTTAAGGCCCAGCGTCCCCACTGAGGCCCAATATAATTGGTCTAAGCCCAAGATCAACCAGTGAAAGTCCGGGATTCTAGAGGTGGTTCCCACCGCACATATGGTGTAGCACTTAGTTTCCATAGTCCGGGCTGGCTACCCGCTCAAATACCAACTGTCACGACCTGGGGCCCACGAGCCCGTGTCGCGACTATGGGCCTGGCGGTACCCACGGTCAACTACTTGGCACTCGTCCTCGCTGTACCAAAAGGGATATCCCGAG